>JABAKD010000017.1:4442866-4992866 GCA_012845835.1 Undaria pinnatifida | reverse complement strand
ATATAATTAGTGCACGGGTGGTAAAAAGAGTATGGTGCACAAGGCGTCAGGGTATTAGGGTATCCGTGAAACATATGTATACGTGCTGCCAGCAGGGACGAGCTGGTTACTACATGCCATGCACATACAGACCGCACCTCCACTCCCACTGACTGCCCGACGGAACTGAATGGCGTTTTTTGTTTAAAATTTAGGATTTGTTTTTATGTCCTCTTGTCTACACAACCAGTAGTAGTGACATCATATCGTATCGCATGCTGATCGTTTTCATGTACCAAATAGTCTATATATATTAAAAAATGAAATGTACACTTCAGCTGTGAGATCGACCAAAGAAGATTTCCAATCAAAAATTATCTTTGAAAACTGCGTGTGATACTTCGATCGCCGACACACGAACTATTTTTGGATCTTCCATCGGTTCCATGGCAAATGACGAGCGCTACGGTAGAGGTGCACCACGTTTTTTCTGAGAGTTTTTTTTATCGGGGGCTGAAGACCTCTACCAAAACCTGACGTGGAGAAAACATAATACTTCTACCGGATAAAAAAATCCCATGGCTTACGCACACAACAAGAATAACGCAAAAAATGTTGTATATTTCTGACAGAACGATTTTCGGATATGGAGCCCCATCATTCAGAAACGAAAATTATCAAAATGTGCTACCTCTAACGTAGCACGCGTCACATACTATCATACATATTATATATATATATGCCCGCCTGTCCCCCCCCGCCGTGTTAAACTGGTGCATTCTTTCCAAAACCGTCAGGTTTATCCGCTTGAAGGATTTATAGTTTCCACGCACAAATTGAGCTGCCCCACCTACCTGTCCCTTCCCCCCTCACCCCCTCCCACCCCCCTTTTGACAAAAATCAGGCCCCCACGTCTTGAAAAAATCCGCCCTCCCTTCACCGGTTGTTCGACTTACAGGATTCACTTGATAAACTGATGCATTTCCTTCCACAGCTGTCAGATTTGTCCCCCTTAAAAACGGGTTTTATAACATCCGCGCACAGACTGACTAACATCACCCAGTTGACCCTGTGTTTAGATACGGCCTCGAAAGGCTGAAATTATCGGAATTTGAATTCATTTGAATGGGTTTTGTATGATTAAGTTGGCGTTTTATATTCGGGAAAGTTAGGAAATAAATCGGAGGCACGTGCCTCCGATCTAAGAAGCTATCCGGGGCTCTGGTGGAATCGAATAAAGCTACGTCTCTACGAAGGAAAAGAAAGTGAGTACTTTCCGAGGACCTGCTCAATTGACAAACATGCAGGGCGCACGCGGTGTCCTCACCTAAAACCTTTACATATGGCGTCGTCGAAAGCTTGACTTGCTATTGTGGCAGCGTTCTTCCAATCTCCCCGATTATTTTTTTCGTAGCTATTTTTTCTTTTGCTTCCCATCGAGCCCACAACCCCTATTCCTTCTCGGGTGGCTTCTCAATGGAGGGAGCGTCCTTCTTCCTACAACGGCGACCACAACAGCAGTGAGATTGGAGGGGCCCTTCCTGTTGGTCGCTGAGCACTTACCACACGGACGACACCTTCCACCTACGTGCGGACGACACTGCTCTTCGGAGCACACTCCTCGTGTTGGCTTTTGGTCCCTCCTGTTGGTCGCCGGACACGCACCACACAGACAACACCTTTCGAGTACGTGCGGACGACACTGCTCTTCGGAGCACACTCCTCGTGTCGGATTTTGGTTTCATCAGTTCACCGCCAGCTGGTCATGGACCACTCCGCAGTGGAACGGCCCGAGCGCCACCCATCAGATTTGTTTTCTCCGCGCTCTGCCAGCATGTTGCACAGCACATTTCCGCGAGTTGCCAGCACAAGCCCCAAGATCGGCCATCGACCTGTACAATTTTTGCGTTTCGGGGCTCTGAGGCATATGCCCGACACGCCACGGACAAGCATACTGGAATCAACCCATCGAATGACCATCGACGGGGACTTCGCTTGCTAAGAGAGCTCATAGGCCAGCAAACACGTTTGCTATCGGAGCCAGACCGTCCTTCGCGGGACCCCCTTGGACTACGGGCACCGTTCTCTAGGAGCTAATGTCGGGGCTCCTTCCTTGTGGAACAACCTGGGAGGCAACAGGTGGTGCTCGTGGAATGTTTGGGCTATTCGTTATCGATTTTTTCCAGTACACGCGTTATCATATGAGTTTCAGTACATACGTCGACCCGTCTTGCGCGTAGCACAAACGGCTGCTCCCTTCCTGCTGAAAATAGTACAGCCACTAATTCAACGCAACTAGGACCGCTCTCCGATCTTTCACGATCAACAGCGTTCCTCTACTGTGCGTCACGTAGCGTCAACTACCATCATTTCGCAGCGCTACCAACTACAGCGCAGCATAATGGTCTTCCTGTCATTGCATGCCATACACCGCCGGATTCTCTGTTGTAGAAGTCACTGTACAGCAGCCAACCCGCCTACTTTGCTGCTGCCCATCCACCACATAGCTCGACCCTTCACTGGACCCAGCGTCCACAGTTACGGCACCGCAGCTCTGACACCCTCCGCTGCTGTGCGAGTACTCCTTGCAAGTTCGATTCGAGAGGTGTTTGTCGTCCTGGCCCCCCCGCGACTAGAACTTGAATTTAGGCAACGCTTTTTTGGGAGGGGCAAGGCTGTCGGCGTGTGAGATGCCCTCCCTCTATTCCACCATACATGGGTACGCGGGGACTAATACCACTTTCTGTGTGGGCAAAGCTGCGACAGTGCGGCACTCTGCACAGCTGTCAACGTAACTGTCCCTTTATAGTGCGGTCGGAGTGGGTACGGATTTGTTTTTTCAGCTGTCCGGGCGTTAGCCCGTCTTCCTCCTGCCGATGCATGTGCTGCCCCTTCACAAATCTACTAGGACAAGTGCTGAAATTTTGTTTTTGCAGCTGTCGCGACGGGTACTGTCCGTTGCAATGCTGTTTACATTTGGCGGACATGCTGTGCATTATACTACTGCAGGCGCAAACGCTGCGTTTCTGCTGCTGTTGGTACACGTGCTGCCCTTCACGATACTCCTTCGTAGGGTTTATGCTACAATTTTTTTTCTTCTCTGCACATGTTCGGACAGCTACTGCCCGTTACAAAGCGTTTACTTGTTCGCGGGGATACTGCGCTTCATAGCGGTAATGGTGCAAGAGGGGATCAGCCCGTTTCATGCGGTAGCTTTGGGGACAAACAGCCTTTCTATTCGGCTGTGGGCGTACACACCTTTTCTACAGCTGGTCTTGGTATTATAATACCCTTCTTAAGGCGGTTGGTGTTGTCGTCACCCGTAGTCACAGCAGTGATACTACAGCAATCAGCACTACTGCAGGCTCGATCGTCTCCCTATAGTGCGGACGGTGGGGAAACTACCTTGTTCGGGGGTTATTCTGCCCATCGTCGTGCGGTTGGTACCTATGGGCACAGCAACGATAATGCAGCGAGCAGCACTACTGTAGGCGCGACCACCCCCCTATAGTGCGGTCGGGGGAGACCACCTTGTTCGGGGGGTTATTCTGCCCATCTTCGTGCGGTTGGTACCTATGGGCACAGCAACGATAATGCATCGAGCAGCACTACTGTAGCCGCGACCACTCCCCTATAGTGCGGTCGTGGGAGACTACCTTGTTCGGGGGGTTATACTGCCCATCTTCATGCGGTTGGTATTGTCGGTACCCATGGGCACAGCAGCGAGCAGCACTACCGTGTAGGCGCGGCCGTCCCCCTTTAGTACGGTCGGTGGGGAAACTACTCTCTTCAAGCGTTGTACTGACCTTGCCCGCCGATTGGCACATGTACAACCCTCTACTACGCTACCGCCTCCTACACTTCTGTTGGGGCAGATACTGCCCGTTTTTTATACGGTTGGTGCGCAAACCTCTAATGTCCTACCCTTCCCTACACTACTCTTGGGGCGGATACTGCCCGTTTTTTTTCGGTTGGCTGCACGACCCTCTACTGTGCTACCCCCCCCCTACACTACTTTTGGGGCAGATGCCGCCAGAGTTTTATACAGTCGGCGTTTAGGGCGAAACTTCACTGTGCTAGACCTCCCCCCACACTACAACTAGGTTAAATGCTGCCTGTTTTGGTGCGATGAGTGTCGGCGTGTTGGGTGACCTTTCACCGTGCCACCCCCTACACTACACCTAGGTGTAATGCTGCCTGTTTGGTGCAATGAGTGTCGGCGTGTTGGGCGACCCTCCACTGTGCTAACCCCTACACTGCACCTGGGATAAATGCTGGCTGTTTTAGTACGATGAGCGTCGGCGTGCCGGGCGAACCTTCATTGTGCTAACCCCTACACTGCGCCTAGCGTAAATACTGGCTGTTTAGGTAAGATGAGCGCGAGCGTTTTGGGCGACTCTTACTTGTGCTACCCTCCGCCTAGGTTGAATGATGCCTATTTAGGTGCGATGGGTGCAGACGTACCTTTACTGTGTTACACCCCCTGCACTGCGGTTAGCGTCAGTGCTGCCCATATCTGCCTGTTTTTACTGCGTTTCGTTCGGGCGTAACTCATATACCCTACGGTCAGAATGGGCGCTGCTCTTATGTTGCGGTTTTGGTGGATGGTACCCTTCTTACCGCTGCCCTCCTTTTATACGGCTAGTTGACGTGGCTGCTGCCATCACTGATGCTGCACGGAGTCGAGGTCCATGTGTTGCTGTTTGCTGCTTGCTAAAACACATATATACCGCTACTTACAGCGGGGATACCACAACAATATATCTGCCTCCATAGCTTCTTCACGCGTCGTTCCCATCCCGCCACTTCCCCCCACACCACCCCCCCTACCAGCACCATGTCTACCAGTGAGGATGCGGGCTACTCGGGCAGACTGCGGTCCTCCACGCGCCCCATCCAGGAGACCCAGGGAGAAGGACAGGAACGCTCGAGGTCCCGCGAATCGAGACGGGGAGGACGCGACGAGAACCTTGACGACGATAGTGACTCCAACACGAGTCAACCACAACGCACACCGACCGACGGCCACGTCTCGCCGATCCACGAGGAAGAGGCGAAAAGCCTCCTACCGGGCGCGGGGACATCACAACGCCAAACATCTGCAGCCTCGAGGGAGCATCAACAGCTGACCTCCGAGCACCACCGCTGACATCTGACCTCTCCGCGCTCGACAGGGCGCCTTCCCTAGAGCTAAGGAGATCGGCGCTCCCATGCCGGCCCCTCAGACTCAGAGTCTGAACTTTCTCGGGCCCAAAGAGCTCTCGACGAAGCCAACGCGACCCTGCGTCATCGAGAAGAACTCAGACGGTACGATGACGAATGTCGACGCCGCGAGGATCAAGCCCTCGACCGGGCGAGGGTCGCTGCTCGCGAGGCGTCCGGCGTGGTAGAGAGGGCGCGCCAAGCCATTGCCCTCTCAGCTACGTCTATTCCGGCGAGACCTACCCCCTCCCCGGCGCGCCCGCTGGGTGTTCCTTCCCAAGAGACACGACCCGGATACGACACTTTCATGTCTGGCAGCGTTCAGTACATGGCTATCACGCCGAGGGTCGAGTTCTCGGCATCCGGCGGAGGCGGTGGTAGCAGCGGCCACGGCCCTCCTAAAGTGAGAACGACGGTCGTCGTTCAAGGAGGGAGACCTTTCGGTCGGAGAAGTCTGGGCTCGCCGAGACAACACGTCCTCCTTCGGGCAGATGAGGCGAGCACCTACCCTCGCTATAGCCAAAGCCTTGAGAGTGGCCCACGACAACGGCTCTGACCCAGTCCCCTGGCCGACTCCAAAGGAAGCGCGGGAAGGAAGGCGCTCCACCAAACTGCGGCGCGGTGGCAGCCGCGATCGGCGGGATCGCAACCGTGGGGGTGGTAACTCCGTGGGTGGTGGCGGCCAGAGTTGGGTTAGGGACACGGGGAAAATGGTGGGGGTGGTGGCCACCACAACCGCCGCGGGGATGGCAACGGTGGTGGAAAGCGCGGGAGGAGAGTCGGGTACTGGTGGTGGCCCACAGTGCCGCCAAGGGAGCAACCAAGCCCGAACCAACCGGAGCGGTGGTCGCAGCTCAGGAGGAGGCACCGGAAGACGGCGAAACAACGCACGAGGGCCTTTTACGTGGAACGGCTCGTCAACCTCCTCCCGCTCGTCTTCGCGCTCGAAAACGGGACACGGCGAGATGAAAGTGGTAGCCGGCAAGAGGCAAGTAACTCCTTGACTTGTGGATATTGCCTACTCCGAGAAACATCCGAGAAAATTGACTGTGTCGGGTGACCGCAACAATCCTGTTTCTTCGGATTTGGCCCGCGAGCGTACCGCCGAACTTGCTACCGCCGCGGCTCTAGCCAAATCAACGCTTGATGACTCCGGTAGGCGTGCCTATGTTAAGCTCTCCTACAAGGACGTATCACGCATTTGTGTGCTACCGTTCCCCGCCTCTTTGAACAAATCTGACGGCATACAGCGACTCACGCGTTCTGTTCGGTCTGCAATGACTGATGTACTCATGCGCTGCGACGACCGCTGCCGAAAGGGCGTATGTGCGCCCACGTGGGTACCCGGTTGTATCCACCCTCTCTGCCTGGCAATCAACTGTGCCATAACACTTGACAGGCCCACGACCGCCCTCATGACCAATATGATTGACGGTTTCTTTGGGCAGGTGTCAAGAGCGTTGGATGGAGGAGCATCTCGACCCGCGGCATTCACCCTTCTGCTACGCCTGCTCGTGACACACTTCGACCGGGTCGACACGGGGGAAGGCTATACTAAGTTGCATACTTTTGACGTGTATCGGCACGTATTTTTCTGAGTTCAGTCGGGTGTTCCGTGTGCTAGTATCGGCAGTCACGGGGAGTGAGCGTGTTTTGTCTCCGGGGACGGATGTGGTGTTGGAGGTGGTTAGGATGGCGGTCAACGGGCAGTTTCCGAAGATCATGCCTACGTTGTACCCTGGCTCGAAGGCTACGGACCCACGGCCATATGCCTCGTTAGATGCCATGTGGAACACATTTGGTGACTTGGCGCACAATACGACACCTGCCGTCAACGGTGAAAAACATTTTTCTCTACCTATTTCTTCGACGGGATCGCGGTCATCCGCCCCGTCGGGGCCCCGGCCCGCCGTTCATGGGCGCGGTCAGGGCCAAGTGCGGTCCCAGTCGCCTCCTTGGCACACGGGCGCGAGCCAAAATTTGATTGTCATGTCGATTAGTGATTCTACTGACCCCTGGCTCGACAAAACGTCCAACTGCTGGCCCTTAGAAGAGCAACACTATGCAAAAGCCTTCGCGGTTAGTGCCTCCCCTCTGGAGGGGCCTCCTCACGCCCTTCACCCGGGCCGCGGCTCTCCGTTAAAAAAGGGGCCCTTGCCTCAACTTTCACGAAGACACTTTCTCCTTACGCAACTGTAGGCATCCCTTTATCAACGCCGGCGGCTGTCTAAACCCTGAACTCGGCCAACTCGGCGATGATGACGTTTTCTGACGGTGGCAAGCACGTATGGTTAGGTACCGCCGCGACGGAAGGTCTTCTCGCTCGCAAACGTACAACAAAAATATCCGAAATCGTTCAAACTAATCACGAGGGTACCCACGGGACCAGGGCCAGACAAACAGCCACAGCGGTGACCACAACAGCACGTACACGCCCGGTCAACATTGTGCTGTCCCACCCTCGCCAGCCTCCTCGGCTTCCGTGTCTGCTCCGGGGAAGCGTTTCGGGGCAACCCACAATCCGAGCGTAAACCCCAACGCGCGCCAACCAGGTACCTTTCGCACCGGCAACTGATAGGGCGACGGCGGTAAAGCACACCCGACCCGTACGCCGACGGCACTGTCAGGGGCACTTCCTTTGCTTTCACAAGATGCTCCAGTGCCTGTCATTCGCCTTACACGTGGCGCGGCACAAATTATTTCTGTTAAGAGCCGACGGGCTCCTACGTCGCTTGATGACGACTTTCACGGCGTAGTACCGGCGGTGGGGACCAGCGCTTCCAGCATGCCCCCCCCCCAGCCATGTTACATTTACTACGAAGGGAATGCCCGCTTACAGGAACGCCCCCCTCGATCATAGTCTGAGTTCGAAAATGGGGACCAGCGCTCCCAACGCCGTTATCCCCTGCCGTGGCTCAAACTCGACAATGGAGGCCCGCGCCCCTAACGCTGCCCCCATCAACCATGACACAGGAGCCTGCAACTTGCACGCTCCCCCAAGGCACGCGTCGCGAAGCAAGAAGATTGCGGCGGCGACACGTCGCCCTCATACGAGAGCGGGTTCGTCTCCACTTCTTCCTGACAGTAAAGCGGCGGTTTGTTTGAGGTGTGGGAAAGCCAACCCATATACATCGAGATCTCTTACAAGACTCGATCCGGTGTCCCCTCGCGATAGTAGCGGGCGCTCTATCTTTTATCTCATCAAGGAGGAGCCGACAAGCTTAGTTACCTCGTCTCTCTCCTCCAAGAGGGCTAACGGAAAGGCCCCCCCTCGGGCAAGGAATTTATTTCCACTTGCCCGAGCCCCGCTCTCAAAGACGCCGACAAGGTCTACAGGCCCTGCTCCATCTTTAAGCACGCCAACCCACGTGCACCAGGCTACGTCTGCCGCAGTGGCACAGGATCTAGATCCGACACTGCGCAACGGGCCAGTGGTCACGTCACGGACTTCAGCCCGATCAGCTGGACGCTATTCCTTTGGAGATACGGAGGAATCGCGCCTCTCGTCAAGCATTAACAGCTCTGAGCCCCCTGTCCTATCGAGTGCAGTGAGAGCAGTTCCTTGCGATTTTACTCCAAAGAGCGACAAGGCCACGACGCGACCACCCGTGGGTTCGGGCTCGCGCCGTGCTTCTGAGGCCGGGCGTTCCCAGACGGGGACGCTGCAGGCCCAACGTGCTGGAGACTGGTGTCCTCAGACGGGGACATTACAGGCTCATATGCCTGACACGGCCTCCGACGTGTTGGAACCGTCGACTTTTGACCCTTCCCTCGAATACTCTACAGACAAAGTAGTGTTGTTTGTGGCAACCGCCGTCCAGTTTCCCGCAGTGGCCTCCTTCGTCGTTTGTCGTCGACCCCTTCTCGTATTTTTGCGCGGAGCAGTATATGATGGCCGAAAAGGCTCGGCTTTTGTAGACCATCGCGCAGTGGAGCTCATCATGTCATTGTCTGACACCAGCACACACCAACGCGTCGGTCGAGGCGTGCGCAACTTTGACACCGCCGTTTGGGACAGGGAGAAGAAAAAGGCCGTGTTATCTGGCAGTTATGCCAAATTTGCGCAAACCCCAGCCATGAAACGTCACCTTTTGAGCACTGGCAAAACAATATCCAAACATAGGCCAGTCCTCTAGACACAGTGTGGGGTATACGTCTCCGGGCGGACGACCCCCGCGACAAAGATCACACAAGTGGAGAGGAAAAAACTCGCTCGGTGAGGCACGCTCTGCCGTTCGCGAAGCAATTTGCGACAACAGGGCCGGATCGCCAGACTCGGCCTCCCCTCGTCGATTCTGCAGCCCCACCGGAAAGGCTGGAATCCACGAAAAATCGTCCGCTCAGCTGTCGCGTTTGGGGACCGCGGTCGGCGCTGACCAAGGCCATCCTTCGGCCTATTTTTCGGGTACACCCGCCGATAAAAGCCCGGAGGTTTTGCCGATAGCTTCTCGAGGCGCCTCAGACCGTGCACTGCCAGAACATGGCGCCTGCCTCATCGGGGGTACCGTGACGCTGGACGACGTTTCTTTCACTACCTATGTTGCAATACATAGCGGAGGGGACGTCATTACGCCCTACAGATGTACGGCGTTGCTTAACACTGGCTCCCCCCAAACCTTCATCCGACGTGAGGTGTTGAATCGCATGCTATCGGTAGGCGCCGCCTCATCGGCGTGCGAGCGGCCCAGCAGCCCTCGCTCCTGGGGTGGGGATGGCGAATCCGCCCCTTTTGCGGACCGCGACCCACATCCGTCTTGGCGTTCAATTCTTCCACGAAAAAGAACCGACATGCTCTCTCGCGATGTGGGCATGTGCGGTCCCTCCATCGGTCATGCAGCACGCTGTCTGTCTGGGCCGCGGCAGTTGGATGCGACTCAGCACCCGTTCGTACCGCTCCCGGGCCCCTCGTCCTCTTAATAATCGGGTTTAGGGCGAGCTGACCTTGTCCCACCACGCCACAGCAAGCGTAGCGGCTTACGCCGTCGACCCCACACCATCGAACGGTGATTTCCATCTTCGCTTTGATCGCACTACAGGTTTCACTCAGTCGGACGAGCCCCAACTGCTCGCAGTCAACTTGGTGCGCAGTATCGGCTCTCCTGTGCTCACAAGACACTATGTTGTCAACATACTGCCGCAGCCGGACAATTGTTCGGGGCAGAAACACTTTGTTGTTTCAGGACGACAGATGCTTTCCTTAATTGGCGTCGCGGACCTCGAGCCAGGCGACCTTGTCGGGGTCGGCGAGGCCTCACTTTTGCGCATCCCGCTGGGTGCCTTGCAACACCGCATCCCGGCTGCGGGGCCCCACCCTGGTCAGAGTTCGGACAACCAGGTATCTGCTGTCGCGAACTCGACGGACGCGGAGGAGATAGCTTCCGCCGTGCAGCCGCCCTCGCCGACGCTATTGGAGCGTTTGAACCCAGCCCAACGTTCTGCGTTTCTACGCATCTGGGGCCGACTCCCACCGCACCTGCGGGAGATCGCGTTCGACTTAAACGACCCTGGTTGAGACCCCCCGACCATTAAACAACTGGGGGGTGTACTCCGCGACTTTACTGACGTGTTGTTCACCTCGAAGACGGATTCTGGGTCATGCTCCCTAATGTCCTTAGAAATCTCGGTTTCGGAGGGCACCGTTCCGGTCACTTCACGGCCCCATCACATAAACCCTATGCTGGCCAGAGAAGTCGACGCGACCCTTAACCAAAACCTCGCGGCTGGGCTAATTCAGCACTCGACCTAACCATACTCGAGTTCACTGGTGGTCATCCCGAAGAAATTCTGGCGGCGTAAGGATCACAGTAAACTACAAGAAGCTCAACCAAGTTAGCAAGCTCAGCCAACTGCCGATTCCCCGCGTGGACCAGGTCCCGGACAATTAGGTTCAGGTCGGGTGTTTTCCCTGTTCGACGTTGTTTCCTCGTTCCACCAGATAACGGCACACAAGGACACGGTTCCCCTTACAGCGTTCTGCACACCCACGGGCCTTTATGAGTGGCTCGTCATGCCTGAGGGCAGCAGCGTCTCGCCTGCGTGGTTCGTCAAATTCATCAATGAGGTAATCAAGGGTCGAAACAGGTGGCAGCTTACCTCGACGATGTCATCGTGTTCGATTCCGACCCGGTAGCGCATGCTCGGACGATTCGCTCCCTCTTCAAACGCCTTCGAAAGCACAATCTCAAGCTTTGCCCCTCGAAGGCGCGATTGGGCGCCACCGATGCGAGCCTTTTAGGCCACTCCATTTCTCCAGCAGGCCTACGCCCAAATGCGGAAAACGTGTCGGCATTGACCAATATGCCGAGGCCCACTGACGTTAAGAATGTGCGTGCACTCATGGGTTGTATACTATTACCGAAATGTTTTGCCCGACTTATCGAAGAGACTTTGTCCGATTAACGCGCTCTTTCGAAAGGGGGTAAACTTTGCCTCCACGCCTGCTATGGGGAAGTTGGTGAGAAAAATCTTGGGGGAGCTCACGACCCCGCCGGTCCTCGTTTTTCCTGACGGGGACGCCATCGCCGACGGCACACGCCTGTTTCACGTGTACTGCGATGCCTGCATCGACGGGTTCAGATCCGCTCCCGAACAGGAGCAGACGGACGGCTCCATAAAACCCATCGCGTACATTAGCCGAGCTAACCTCGACTCGAAAAGGCATTGGACTCCTCTCGATGTGGAGGCTGGCAGCATCGTCTGGGCTCTCAAGCGCCCCCGCGGCTACCTTAGGGGCACCAAGTTCCGAATATTCTCAGACCACAAGGCTCTGGAAAAGATAGGCAAAGTGGGGAACCACACCGCCCGAGTCCAGAGATGGCTCGAGTTTCTCACCGCATTCGATTACACCTTCGAATACCGAAAAGGAAGCGCGAACGGCAACGCCGACTTCCTGTCTCGCTTGCCGAAGCCTGCCACGGAACACGACCGCAATGGTTCAACGAGTCTCACCCCTGTTGAGGATGGTGGCATGAGTCATCCCACGATAGGGGTTGCACTTTCTGGGCCAAAAAGTCCCTGACCGGTGACGACGCGTCTCAGGACACCGGTCTACCACTATGTCCGAAAATATAAGAAAAATATTATCAAAATATTACTGTACAAATGTTGCTTTAATTTGCGGAGATAATGGTATAGCGGTGTCCAAAAAGTTGTCACACCAGCATCGACCAAAAAAAACACTGATAATAAACACGATTTTCGAGCTGATGGTGAATGTGTCGTCACGGTTCAACAGCTGCGACGATGGGCTCAATGTTTACAGCATCAAATCGTGTTCCTCACATGAGGAGGCCCCAACAAATGGGCCACCAACAAAACCAAACAAGAAGACAAACTCATATCAATGACATACGTTGGGATAGATACCCACGAGCATTTGACTTCGAACACATATTTCAACCTATAATCTACTGCGAAGTCCCCGAAGTACAACCCTTTATCCCCCTCAACATAATGACATGAGTTTATCATCATACCACCGCGCGGCTATGTTCTTCAAATGAGTACCCCCGCCTATACTCAAGCTAGGTAGTACAACGTATTACCCGAAATATTTACATTATTCCCATTTTGTCCGGTACCGTCAGACTATATATACGGAGTATATTAGTTCCTCACTTGAGGAGCCCAGCCCTTATTAAGAGGAACTACTATATATTAGTTCCTCACGTGAGGAGCCCAGCCCTTAAGAGGAACTACTAGTATTAATAGTACCGCCGAAAATATCTCTCGGGCCGTAAATATGGCTCTTTTCGTTGTGCATGGCATGTATAACCAAACACCGGGACCCATATTATACACTATATATTGTGTACTGTACCGCTCTACGTAGCCCTCGTCTACTACTCTGCTTACCACCGCCGCCCAGGCAATCGTGTTCATTACACATCATCTCCCTCCCACTACAAGTTGTACGAATGACGACGTGATATCCTTCCCGTTCAATTCAAAATGGGATGGTTTCTAGGATTTCGATCCTTTTCCGGAGACGGCAAGGAAGGCATGAAATGAGTACCCCCCGCCCCCCCAGTAACCGAGGTAGACACCCCCGCCAGTAATCGAGGTAGAGAGTCATCCCGATATTAATCGCGCATCAGACGTTTATGAGTTCCCAATATGAGAAGCTCAATATACCCCATGCCAAACATGACTTACTCGAAGACATTATTTCGCGCAACACGACCCAACATTTATCTGTGCCCTATTGATAGTCCTATTGTAGCACGAGTATACTCGTTTGCGAGCAGTATCAGACCAACCGGTAGTTCCTCACTTGAGGAACTCGAAGGCCAGAATCATTTTCTCCAAAACGTGCAACTCCTACGGTACGGTGGGATGATTCTAGATAAAATCGAGCCATCCTCCGGTAGGGTATGAGTGTAGCATCAGAAACTCCCTTCGTTCATCACATGAGGAACTCAATATCTCATACACACGAAGAACGACTTCGAAGGCATTCGTTCGCACAACTCGACCCCAAGCTTTTACAAGGTATGCCTTAGTCCCTCAACGAAATGTACTCGTGAAATCACTTGACTAATGACTAACCGGTAGTTCCTCACATGAGGAACTCAATCGCCGAGGGACTTCATGGCGCAATCATACAACTGCAACACCTAATGTGGGATGACTCGCATATACCTCATAGGGGCTTGCGGGCTGTGCACTCCATCCGCTCCGTTTCCGGGTGTCGGCTTGGGTGAGCTAATGCCCCGCACCGAGAGTAATGCCTTCGGTGGGCTTCCTCTCAACCTTGCCGACGTTTGTGATTTTTGCACACACGGGCCACGTATAAGGCTTGATGACCTTTCTACTCCTTCCGGGAGATTCGTCGCTAGTGTTTCTGCATCCACCGCCACCGTCGATAGCTCGCCCGGCCGAGGCGGGGGCTCGAGTACAGATAACCACGATTTTGCGTCGGTGTTTGCTGTACCCACTGTGGCCAACGAGGACTCCGCCGAAGCTCCGGCTGCCACGATATCAGTGGCCCAACCAACTCCTTCCCGGAGCTCGGTACAAAGGGTTGACCCAGTCACGCCCACCGGCCCGATCGCGCCCGTCTCTACCTCGCCTGGATCTCCGGCGCCCCAGACGATGACGCCCGTTTCAGACTGCTTCTCCACTGAGACGCGCCGGCGTTTATCGACAGGCACCCCCTGCTGTCGACTATGGCTCTGGGGCCGGCGGAGTCCCCCGGACATCATCCAGACGAGTTACAACTCCGCCGCGAGCCCGAAGGCCGTGGCCGGCTCCCCCCGCGGCCACGACTCCTACTCTTGCCGACCCGCCAGCCCGCTCGATACCACTTCCGTCCGACCACGACCACGCAGAGCCTACGGGGACTCCTCTCCTACGGCTTACGCCTCCTCCTGGTGACACGCCGGCTACACTTACACGGTCGGATGCCCTCGACGCTGCTGAATTGCGGTTGGCGGATTCCGTCGCGCGTTATTCGCATGCTGATTGGAAGCGCAAACAGCACGCAGAGCCGACGTGCCACGCCACGACACGTTACATCTCTATCGGCCGGCCGTCGGTCCTGCCACCCGACTTCTTGGCATGCTACCCCTCGCCCAAGCGTCGCTCCCTCTCAGACATCCAGGAGCTGGCGGGTAAAGGTCGACTGCATACAACCGACGAAGAAATCGTCCTACTCGTCCGTAACCTGACACTCCCGCAAACAAGCTCTGACGAAAATCCAACTCTGTGGGGCAAACAGCTTGCTTGCTAAACGACGAGCCAGCCCGCATCTACGTTTCCCCTACTCATGCGCCCTTAGATCATGCAAGCTTGTTACTCGATGGCCTCTTGTCACCTTGGCACCACGCATGGTGGAGCGTTTTTATTGTGGATTGGCATGAATGTGTGCACCCGGTGGTGGCTTCGCCACTGCTCGAAGTGCCAAGCGCGGAAAACCCCACGGCTGACGGTCCGCTGGCCCATCATCACGATGCCTCTGCCGGAAGGTCCAGGTATCGCCGTAAGTGTTGACTACTTCGGCCACCTTCCGGTCACACCACGAGGCAACTACTACATCCTGCTGTTCAACAATCGCTTCAGTCATCGGGCCGACATGTTCCCCTTCATTTCCGCTTAGTTCGCTGCGGAGGGTACAGCCAATATCCTGGTGAACCAATACATCCCCTTGTGGGGGTGCCCGCCCACCATGCTCTCGGACAACGGGCTGCAGTTCTGCTTCACTCTTTCACAAACTGTATATCAGCTGTTGGGTGTGCACAAGCTTGCTACAAGCTCCTATCATCCCAACTGTAACGGAGGCGTTGAGCGGGTAAATCAAACTATGCAACAAATGCTGGCTATGGTCGTCAACGAGCGACAAGACGATTGGGACTTGCATTTACCCCACGTAGAACTCGCTTACATCAACTCCGTCAGCGCGGCGACGGGTCTGGCACCCAACGACGTCCATATGGGCAGACTCCCTCGAATCACCCTGACGGTTTTCGACCGCACTGGTGTCGTGGGACACCAGAGTCTAGCCCGTAACCACCTGGCCTATTGCGACTTGGCCATCGACCGGCAAAAGGTCGTGAACGACATTGTCCGCACACACCACGCCCTCACCGTTTCCCGTGTTAACCACAGAAACTCCGCCCTCGCCGACGCGCTGCGTCAAGCACCTAACTTCACTGTGGGTGGTTGGGCATGGATGTACAGTTCTGCCTCTACCATCCGCCAGGGTGTGAAGGCGAACACCGACGCCAAGGTAGTCAAGGCCAAACATGCACTTAACTAGACGGGCCCGTACAAGGCCCTGGACGTCGGTCCCTGCTCCGCCGCCGAGACCCCGGACGGCTCGCCGCTCGGGAGCAACCTCCTTTATTTGGATCTCCCTTCCGACCTGCACGGTTCGGACGCTCGTCGGTGTGTGGCCACCGAGCGCTGCAAACCCTGAGCCAACCCCCACGACAGCGGGGACATGCCCAAATACCTACCGGTGAGGCTGACACAGTATGTGCTCAATAAATTTTCCAAGAAGTCCCCGCCGTACCTAATCACTCAAAACGACGTTTCGACTCCGCTCCAACAGCTGGAGGAGGAGCAGATAGATCACTCGTCAACAGTCGATACGGGGGTGAGGTGGCGTCATCGCGGTGCTATACAAGACGCATTGGGCGGGACTCTCAGAACCTTCCTGGGAGCGGGAAATGAATCTCCACCTCTCCCGCTCCCACATCTTGCGGTATTGGGCCGGAACCCCGGACAAGAACCGCCAAACCAACCGCCTCACCACCGAATGCGGATCGGGGCGGCACAGTGTAAGCTCTCCCGCAACAACGGAGAACGTTTCCTATCGCCGGGCTACGCCTGTGTTCCCCGCGCTAATTGGCTGCGTCGCTACCACGACACAGTACTCCCTAAGGGAGCCCACGTTCGGTACAAGGAAGACGATGGGTTATGTTGGCTTGGAAAAATCAGCGCGAGCACTACCAAGGACAAGGTATACCTGGTCCGCTTTCTAGACGACCCGGGACCGATTAAACTTCCTTATCACCCGGCGCGCTACACGACTTTTACGGGAGCCGTACGAGGCTCCTGATGCTTGCAAGTTCACATGGCCAGTGCGTTTCCTCGGGAAATCCAACGTAAAGCAGACGAATATCGCGGCGCGGCCGTGGCCAGTTGACCGTCAAGCCGCCACCGCTCCTCGATAGTTCTTCATTTTTGGGGTTATGAGTTTTGAGTCTTTGTCTTTGGGTTGTTCGCAGTGTCCTGAGGGTCTTCGTCGGGTTTTGGCGCGGTTCTTTCATTATTTTGTCTTTCTGTCCTGCCGAACCCCCATCTCAGTGCCGGGTCATGGTTCCCGTAAAACGCCGCTATTTGAGGCGCAGGGCTGTCTCCTTTTCGTCATTGTTCCATTTGGCCCTGCCGACGCCCTCCTCAGGCCAGAGGCGGGGGGCGACCAGGGAACCCTGTTCGCGCGAAACGTGGTAAAGGGCTATGTACGGGTCTGTGTGTCATCTTCTATCATTTGTGCGTTGTATTTTTTCTACTTTGTTTTTTCGTCTACACACTTCCCCCCCTAGTAGGGCTGTAGGTGTTGCCACCTTCCATCCCGAGTATTTGTCGTTTCCTCCTTTAACCCCCCGCCTTGCCGATGCCCCGCGGGAGGTTTCTCGCATGACTTCTCTCTTGTATTAGCGCCTGTGTTCCCCTCCATATCGACGAGGGCTCGCCTCGCCATAGTACCTTATCTTGTGGTTGGTTTGCCGTAGAGCCTTTCCTGCCCCCCCCCCGCCACACCGGCGACATGCGGCAGGTTCTAGAGCCTTTGCTGCCCCCCCCCGCCACACCGGCCACACGCGGCAGGTTTTTCATGGGTGACATTTGCCTTGTTGTAGGGTCTGCGTTTCTTTTCACTGCTTTTCTTCGCGTGTTCCTGGCTCCAACGCCAGACTGTTAGAGGTGTGTGAGTGGGTTTTGAGAAGCCGCATCTTCGACTCATGGTCTAGTTCGTACAAAGGGAGTTTCTCCGAATCTCCCATATTTCTGCCTCTGCGACTCATCAGGGTGGACTAGTGTGAAGGTACGGCCTCGAAAGGCCTGTAACTACACGTCACGTGCCTCCGATTTCAGAAGCTATCCCGCGCTCTGGTGGAATCGAATAAAGCTACGTCTCTACGAAGGCAAAGAAAGTGGGTACTCTCCGAGGACCTGTTAGTTTATCAGACCTGCAGAAGGCACTCTGTGTCCCTCCAATATCTTTACACTTGATAGCTACACTGTAGTTGCAATAAGAGTCGCCGACCTATATCCTTAATGAAGCAACACAACCCGTAATACGCGCGATCGGAGTATCACATACAACTTGCAAAGATGATTTTCGACAAAACATTCGATCTCACAGCTGGAGTGTGTATTTATTTATAATCCATACATGTAAATCCCTCACACATACTTTGTCATACATATTACACACATATATCAAACCTTCTGTAATAGTAAACATTACAAGCCAGATGAAATAAAGGGATGTCTTATTGCTTCAATCGTCAGGTTTGTCCCCTTTGAGGATTTATAGTTTCCGCGCACATATTGAAATGTCCCGCCCCCCGCCCCCGCCCCCACCTCCCCTCCCCCTTCACTGACCCCTCTTGTTCATAAAAAACCCCAACCCTTCCCCCCCGCCCCCCCGTCCCCCGATTCCCCCCCCCTTCCGCCTAGTTTGTCCAAACGCCCCACTCACAATCAAAATCGGCCTGAGTAATAAACACCTATACGCAGTTGATACCACGTCATTATCTTTCTGACCATCCATGACGTAGTTTTCAATTATTCCCCCCCCCCCCCCCCCCCCCCCCCGCCCCCCTCCAACGCCCCCTCTTTTCCAACCACCTGCACGATCGCCTAGACCTAGCACCACGCGTATAACAAGCTGCTACATATCCTTAATGTCACAGCCGAAGAATATTTAAATATTATTTGTGATCTAAACCTCCTTGAAAATCCCCCCCCCCCCTCTTGCTTTCCCTTACTCAAACGCCCCACCAAATATCGAAATCCGCCACATTAATAAACACTTTACGCACAGCACATCACCTCATTATCTTTCGAGAGCCACCCATGCTGCTGTGCCCCCCCCCCCCCCCCTCCCCGCCTCTAACGCCCCCTACTTCCCCATCACCCGCACCATCGCCTAGATCTAGCACCACACGTATAACAAACCCCTCACCTCTAAAGCCCTCCCTCCCCCCCCCCCCCCCGCCCCCTCCCCCCCCCCCCCCGCCCCCCCCCCGCCCCCACCTCCCACCTCCCCCCCAACCCATCCCAACCCCACCCCCTCGAACACTCCACCCTCTCTTTACTCACTGATTGTACGACTTACCCCAGGATATACATGATCAACTGATGAATTATTTCCAAAACCGTCACATTTATCCCCTCAAAATAATGTATAGTTTCCAGGCACATATTGAGCTGCCCCACACGCCCCCCCCCCCCCGCCCCAACCCCCCCCCCCCCGCCCCCCCCCGCCCCAACCCCCCCCGCCGCCCCCCCCCGCCCTAACCCCCCCCCCCAATAATAAACTGATGCCAAAACCGTCAGATTTATCCCCTCGACAGGATTTATAGCTTACATGCACAAATTGCCCCCTTTCCCCCCCCCCGCTCCCCCCTCCAAACCCGCTCGCTTTTGATCAAAACCAGGCCCCCACGTCCTTCAAAACTCCGCCCCACCCCCCTCACCGGTTATTCGACTTACAAGATTCACTTGATACAAGGATACATTTCCATTCTCAGCTGTCAGATTTTGTCCCCCGCAGAAACGGGTTTTATAGTTTCCGCGCACAGACTGACTAAAATCATCCTGTTGACCCTGATAGCTACACTCTAGTTGTAAGGGGAGTCGCCGACCTATATCCTTAATGAGGACACACAACTCATAATGCGCGCGATCGGAGTATCACACACAGCTTGCAAAGATGAGTTTCGACGAAATCTTCGATCCTACAGCTGGAGTGTATTTTCATTTTTATAATATATATATATATTGCCCACATATTGAAGTGTCCCGCCCCCTCTAGCCCCCCCCCCTCCGATTCCTCTTGCTCAAACGCCCCAGCTAAAAACAACATCTGCCAGAGTAGTAAACACTACCAGCCAGCTGATATCACCTCAGTATATTCCTAGTCATCCATGCCGAAGCTCCAATTCATTTCCACACCCTTTTGTTCAAACGCCCCACCTACAACCGAAGTCGGCTAGAGTAATAAACACTTCTACGCAATTCATATCACGTCATTATCTTTCTAGCCATCCATGACGTCGCTTTCATTCATCCCCCTCCCCCCCAACGACCCCTTCTTCCCCACCACCCGCACGATCGCCTAGACCTAGCACCACGCGTATAGCAAGCCTCTAAATGTATACGTAATACGCGCGAATGGAGTATCACACGTAAGCTTGCAAATATTAGTTTCGACCAAATCTTCGATGTCACAGATAGGGTATTTATTTTGTGTATGACCTAAACATCTTGAAATCCCTACCCCCCCACCTCCCCCTCTTTTTTTTTCCGCCCACTCTTGCTCAAACGCTCCACCTAACATCGAAATCTGCCAGTGAAATAAACACTTACACGCACTTGATACCACATCATTGTCTTTCTAGAGCCATCCATGACGCTGCTACAATTCACCCCCCCCCCAACCCTCCCGCCCCCAACGCTTCCTCCTTCCCCACCACCCGCACCATCGCCTAGACCTAGCCCCCCGCGTAAAGCAAACCCCTACATCTAAGCGACAGGATCCCCCCCCTTCACACGTCCTAAACACTTCCGCCCTCCCCTCAACGGTTATTCGACTCACTGCATTCACTTGATAAACAGATGCATTTCCTTCCACAGTTGTTAGATTTTGCCCCCCTCAAAAACGGGTTTTATTGTTTCCGCGCACAGACTGACTAACATCACCCTGTTGACCCTGATAGCTACACTGTAGTTGTAAGGGGAGTCGCCGACGTATATCCTTAACGAGGACACACAACCCGTAATACGCCCGATCGGAGTATCACAAACAGCTTGCAAAGATGAGATTCGACAAATCTTCGATATCACAGCTGGAGTGTATTTTAATTTCGCAACATCAAATATAAGTTTCGACGAAATAGCAGTATATAGTGGAAACTACAGAAATATATTTATGAAATATATGTGATGTTTTACCTAGCTCAAAATTCCCCACCTAAAGTATAAATACCAACACTTACCATTATATCGGACAAAAAATACGACACCTCCCAATAAAAACTCACTCATATAGTATATTACGAGTACCAACAACGCAGCTTGCAAAGATGAGTATTAACCTGAAATTCGTCGAACTCACGGCTGACGTCCTTGAAAATTAGAGTATAAAATCTTCGACGTCACAGCTGGAGTGTATTAATATAGACTAAAATCATCCTGTTGACCCTGATAGCTACACTGTAGCTGTAAGGGGAGTCGCCGACCTATATCCTTAATGAGGACACACAACCCGTAATGCGCGCGATCGGAGTATCACACACAGCTTGCAAAGATGAGTTTCGACGAAATCTTCGATCTCACAGCTGGAGTGTATTTTAATTTTTATAATATATAATGACAAAACATGACCCCATATTACCGACTCGTCCACTAGACTACTACACAGAAGCAGTAGTACCTCACAATAAAAGCTGCCAAATATATTATAAAAAATGAAAATACACTCCAGATGTGAGATCGAAGATTTCGTCGAAACTCATCTTTGCAAGCTGCGTGTGATACTCCGATCGCGCGTATCACGGGTTGTGTGTCCTCATTAAGGATATAGGTCGGTGACTCCCCTTGCAACTACAGGGTAGCTATCAGGGTCAACAGGGTGATGTTAGGCGGTCTGTGCGTGGAAACTACAAAAGCCGTTTGCCACCAAGGCTACGGTAGGGGGGGTACCCCCATTTTTACTGGTGTGTTTGAGCCACTCGCACGAGTAGCTCTGTACCCTACGGATGAAGATGGTTTAGGCACTTGGTTTGGCGCAGCTTAGATCCCCTTTGCATTGCGGATTGATTTCGTCAATGTAAAAGATAATGAAAACGTAAGATTGCATAGGAACAAAGAGGTTACTCGCGCGAGTGACCCCTAGCCATTGAAATATAAGGCCCAAAAGGGGACCCCCCTACCGTAGCCTGGGTCTTCTGCGGGGAACAAAGTCTGCCGGCTGTGGAAGGAAATGCATCATAGTATATTAGGTGAATCCTCGTAGTCGTACAACCGGTGAGGGGAGGGCGGAGGTTTGAAGGACGTGGGGGGCTGGGTTTGATAAAATGGAGGGGGGGGGGCGGGGGGGGGCGGGCGGGGCAGCTCAATCTGCACGTGTAAAATAAATCCTTTAAGGGGATAAATTTGACAATCTTGGAAAGAATGCACCAGTTTATCATGTATATCCTGTAAGTCGTACAACCAGTGAGGAGAGGGCGGAGCGTTCGAGGGGGTTGGGGCGACGGTGGGGGGGCAGGGGGGGAGGGGGGCTAAAGGGTTTTGTATATGTAAGTCGCGCACAATTTTTTTTTCGTTTTTTCTGTACGCACCATGATTACGGTTGTCTTTGTAGTGTCACATAATATTATACTAATACAAAGGCTCCGCATTGGTGCCGGCATACCCGGGCACCCATGCTTCGGGTAGGGCAGGGCACCACTTTGAATTGTTCGATCAAATACTTGGTAGTAGAGTGGCACTAATCACCACGCACAATCATAGTCAATGTAAGGTAATGCCAAGAGTTCGATGCAGACTTACAATCATAACAATGTACTACAATTATTAATAGCATCCTCATTTTTAAGCGAATCCGATTCCGAGCTTCAATCATCAGATTTCGAACGGATAAATCCGAGCACACGCCGACTGGCCCTAGGTCAGCTTCGTGAGTTCGACTCCCCCCGGGTGCGTACTCGTATAATTTGTCGTCTTGTGCACTAATTTACGTGCGGAAAGCGCTAGAGCGTGAGTTAGCAACACTCGATGAAAAATCGACGATTTGTGAGTCCTGAACCCTATGCACCAAAAAAAAGGCAATAACCAGAGGGGGGAAGGCAAGGACAACACCTGTGACCATGGCTTGTATGTCCAGAAGCTGAAAAAAAGAAGCGTGCCAAAAAGGAAAAAATAATCACGAGAAGAGATGATCAATCAGCAATCAGCAGCAATAATAAGCACGTCAAGTACGAAGCAACACAAACTCATTTTTCAGTTACGTGCCAACACACGAACGCTTGCACCTGACCGGCAAACGACCGCAGCAATGGAGTCAGGGACCACAGCAACAAAAAAGCACGCTATCCTACTACTGTCTACATACCACCACCTTCGAGTGGTGCAGCTAAAGAACAGGAAGAAACTTGTATAATACAAACCTCGAGGCCTCGGGGTCGCAGCCACTCGCGATGCTGCTTGATGTGTGGCTTTTCATGGCGCAGTAATCGTAATCACTACTACCCCCTCATCGTTTAGTCATGCGTGCGCTTCAGCAGTTAGTTGTTTTTTCCCCCATTTACTTGTGCCGATAAATAAAGCCAACAAAGCTCAAAACGGTGGTAGTAGTATTCGAGCGTAACCCCTCTAGACCACCGGGGCAACCGGCTCTATATCACTCACTGTCCCGGTGGCGTATCAGGAAATATCCTCGAGCCTGGTACAGGTATAGATCAGCTGCGTGAGTTCGAATCCTCCCGAGTGCGTACCCGTATAATGTTTCGTTTTATTGTGCACGTACTGACTTGCGGATAGCGCGAGAGCGTGAGTTAGAAACACTCGATCAAAAGTCGACGATCAATGTAACTGGTATTATATCATGCACTCAAGCCCTGCAGACGCCAAGAAAAACAAACGCTCGAGAGCATACCACCGCAAAATTCAAAACTTTGGCAACTACCCACCGTTTGGAAATGATGCCAATTTTGGAAATTATCGAGACACTGCAGACGTTATTATAACATAAAACCGAAGTCGCAAGATTACCTCTACTCAAAATACAATATTTTTGCAACTGCTCCCTTGTCTCGCTCAGCATTCATCCGCGTTCGCGTCGATGTGCCCAACAGAGAAGGAAGGGCGACACTCGTTGGAGCCGCCCCCGAACATTCTTACGCGTTGGAGCCGCCCCCCGAAGACTTTTACGTGTTTCATTCGTTCAAGCCCTGCAGACGTGAAGCAAAACAAACACACGCTCCAGCCGCGCAGACGTCAAAAGTAAAACAAACGCTCGAGAATATGCCACCGCAAAATTAAAAACATTAGCAACTACCCACCGTTTAGAAATGATGCCAATTTTGTGAAACATCCCGCCGCTGCAGACATTAAAATACAACCATAATCTCTGGAGTTCCTCCTCGACATGCAGCATTTTTGCAACTTCTCGCTTGTCTCGCTCGGCATCCGTCCGAATTCACGTCGATGTGCGGAACGGGCACGGCAGGGTGAGGGCCGCTGGAGCCGCCCTCCGTAGCCGGTTGTCAAACGAAGCCCTTTGACCCAGAAACCCAGTTCCGCTAATCGCATACTTAGGCAGAGGCGAAAAAAGACTGCTGACCGAATGCCTGAAACAAAGAATGATTATATATTACGAAAATGAAATACACTCCCCAGCTGTGAGATCGAATATGTTGTCGAAACTCATCTTCGCAAGCTGTGTGCGATACTTCGATCGCGCGTATTACTGGTTGTGTGTCCTCATTAAGGATATAGGTCGGCGACTCTCCTTGCAACTAAAGCGTAGCTATCACGGTCAACAGGTTGTTGAAGTTAGTCCGTCTGTGCGCGGAAACAACAAAACCCGTTTCTGAAGTGGACAAAATCTGACAGCTAGCTGTGGAAGGAAATGCATCAGTTTATCAAGTGAATAATGTGAGTCGAATAACCGGTGAGGGGACGGCGGAGTCTTGAGGAACGCGGGGGGCTCGGTGTGATCAAGAGGGAGCATGCGGGGAGGGGGAGGTGGCAGCTCAATCTGAGCGTGAAAACTATATATCCTATCCTGGAAGTTATACAACCAGTGAGGAGAGGGCGGCGCGTTCGAGGGGGTAGGGGTGGGGGTGGGGGGTGGAGGGGGGGGGGGGGGCGAGGGGCGAAAGGGTTTTTTAAACAACATAAGGTCGCATAGATGTAGGGGTTTGCTATACGCGTGGTGCTAGGTCTAGGCGATGGTGCGGGTGGTCGGGAAGAGGTGGCGTAGGGGGGGGCGGGGGGCGGGACGGGGGGGAATTGCAGCAGCGGCATGGACGGCTCTAGAAAGATAATGAGGTGACACCAAGTGCGTGGATTATTTTTTTTCATATATATGTATTTTGAATCGTTAAAAAACCGTGGTGCAGGTACAATAAACACGTACGGCAACATCGTCTGGTGTCAGTGCTGCACATTATCGCATTATTAAGCTTCCAGGGGGCATGTCGTGGGTCATGCAGTGGGATGCCGCGGCATGCCATGGGATACCCAACGACATGCCCTCATACCTCACGACCCGTCACGGTACGTGACATTCCATGCTCTGTCACCATCATTCGCAGCATTCCGCGGAGGCCCATGAAAAGTTTACAGTTTTCGCGCCGAATTAGAATAATGTGATACCCTGCGACATTCCCCAACATGTCGGCGTTTTTTCGGCACAGGTGGCGACATGCTGCGACGTTCCGTGTCCTGCGGCCGGTTTTCCGGCAGGGTTAGATATGTACTATGTATAGTCTAGTGCGTCGGGTTAGTCTTGGTGAACGTCGCAGTTCGTCGCTGCACGTATTATCACCTGTCGTCACGTCGCTGTACGTCCGTGCATACAAAGGGTCTCGACGTAGTGCGTCGTGCGACATTCTGCGACACACGAGCGGGGCGATGTGGAAGTAATTCGCGGTACGTTCGCGACGCATGTATGATGACCCATCGCGGTCGACGACCGCTCGAAACGGACATCGTTATATTTTTTCGGATATACACAAGTGGATTATACGGCCAGCGGAATATCGCGTCATGTAGTGGTATTCGGTGGAATGTACATTTTTTAGGCATGTCGTGGGAGAACATTGAAAGTTAATAGTCCAGTGCGATATTCTGCGGCCTATTTCCTGCGACAGCCGGGAGCAAGCGGAAGGACAATTCACGTTGGAAAACGTAGCGTGACATGCCACGGCACGTCACCAGATATATTATAAAACATGAAAATACACTCCAGCTGTGAGATCGAAGATTTCGTCGAAACTCATCTTTGCAAGCTGTGTGTGAAACTCCGATCGCGCGTATTACGAGTTGTGTGTCCTCATTAAGGATATAGGTCGGCGACTCCCCTTACAATGACAGTGTAGCTATCAGGGTCAACAGGGTGATTTTAATGAGTCTGTGCGCGGAAACTATAAAACCCGTTTCTGAGGGGGACACAATCTGACAGCTGTGAAGGGAAATGTAACCTTTGATCAAGTTAATATTGCAAGTCGAATAACCGGTGAGGGGGGTGGGGCGGAGTTTTGAAGGACGTGGGGGCCTGGTTTTGATCAAAAGCGAGCGGATTTGGAGGAGGGGAGGGGGGGGGGGGGGAGGGGGCAATTTGTGCATGTAAGCTATAAATCCTTTCGAGGGGACAAATCTGACGGTTTTGGCATCAGTATATTATTGGGGGCGGGGAGGGGGGGGTTGGGGCGGGGGGGGGGGGGGGGGGGCGTGTGGGCAGCTCAATATGTGCCTGGAAACTATACATTATTTTGAGGGGATAAATGTGACGGTTTTGGAAATAATACATCAGTTTATCATGTATATCCTGGGGTAAGTCGTACAATCAGTGAGTAACGAGAGGGTGGCGTGTTCGAGGGGGTGGGGTTGGGATGGGTTGGGGGGGAGGTGGGGGGTGTGGGGGCGGGGGGGGGGCGGGGGAGGAAGGGCTTTAGGTGAGGGGTTTGTTATACGTGTGGTGCTAGGTCTAGGCGATAGTGCGGGTGATGGGGAAGAAGGGGGCGTTCGAGGCGGGGGGGGGGGGGGGGACACAGCGGCATGGATGGCTCTCGAAAGATAATGAGGTGATATCCTGTGCGTGATGTGTTTATTAATGTGGCGGATTTCGATATTTGGTGGGGCGTTTGAGTAAGGGAGAGCAAGAGGGGGGGGGAGGGGAGGGGGGGGGATTTTTTAGGAGGTTTAGGTCACAAATAATATTCAAATACACTTCGGCTGTGAGATCAAAGATATGTATAGCACCTTGTTATACGCGTGGTGCTAGGTCTAGGCGATCGTGCAGGTGGTCGGAAAAGAGGGGGCGTTAGAGGGGGGGGGGGGGGTGGGAGGAAGGGCTTTAGGTGAGGGATTTATTATACGTGTGGTGCTAGGTCTAGGCGATGGTGCGGGTGATGGGGAAGGAGGGGGCGTTCGAGGCAGGGGGGGGGGGGGGGGGACACAGCGGCATGGATGGCTCTCGAAAGATAATGAGGTGATATCCTGTGCGTGAAGTGTTTATCAATGTGGCGGATTTCGATATTTGGTGGGGCGTTTGAGTAAGGGAGAGCAAGAGGGGGGGGGGGGGGAGGGGGGGAGATTTTTTAGGAGGTTTAGGTCACAAATAATATTCAAATACACTTCGGCTGTGGGATCGAAGATATGTAGCAGCTTGTTTTACGCGTGGTGCTAGGTCTAGGCGATCGTGCAGGTGGTCGGAAAAGAGGGGGCGTTGGAGGGGGGGGCAGGTCGTCGCAGGAATCGTCCCGGCATGTCGCGACATGTCCCGCGGCATCGACCCAAACATTTCGACATCAAATTATGAAATGCCGTGGCTTTCATTTTGGGCGTCCCATGAATGAGATGCCGAGGCATGCCGTAGACACAACATGCTGAGGTTGAGAGATATATTATAAAAAATTCAAATACACGCCTGCTGTACGATCGAATATTTTTTTGTCGAAACCCATTTTTGCAAGCTGTGTTTGATATGAATAATAATGATAATAATAATAAAAAAAACCAAAATGATGATGGAAAAAATTATCTAAAAAAAATCTAATAATAATGATATCAATAATAAAAAAAAGAAGAAAGAGATTATGATGATAATAAAATATATATATATATAAAAAACTAAGAATAATAAGATTAATAAAATAATAATAATAATTATAATAATAATTATAATAATAATAATATTAATAATAATAATAATAATAATAATAATAATAATAATAAAAAATAATAATAATAAAAATAATAATAATAATAATAATAATAATAATAATAATAATAATAATAATAATAATAATAATAATAATAATAATAATAATAATAATAATAATAATAATAATAATAATAATAATAATAATAATAATAATAATAATAATAATAATAATAATAATAATAATAATAGTAATAATAATAATAATAATAATAATAATAATAATAATAATAATAATAATAATAATAATAATAATAATAATAATAATAATAATAATAATAATAATAATAATAATAATAATAATAATAATAATAAAAATAATAATAATCATAATAATAATAATAATAATAATAATAATAATAATAATATCTAATAATAATATAAATAATAATAATAATAATAATAATAATAATAATAATAATACATCACGAGGCAAACAACTGGCTGATCCTCACCGATTGCTCCAACGCATTCAACACAGTGAAGCGGACTGCTATGCTAGCGGAGGCAGCCACTTGCGTACCGGCGCTTACACCGTTCGTGGCAAAATGTTACGGCGAGATGTCTGCACCCGTGTTTTTTCAGATGGAATCGGGAGAAAGGCGGAAGATCGACTGCTCCAGCGGGGTACAACAAGGTGATGCTATGGGGCCAGCGTTGTTCTGCATGCCGCTCCTGCCGGTGCTGAAGCGGACACGGGAGGAGTTCGAGCCAAGAGGTGTAGAGGCATTCGCCTACCTAGATGATATTAGCATCGGAATGATGGAAATCACGCCCGATACTGTGGAAGTGGTACCCTTTCTCCAGCGTGAGCTGTCCAACATCGGAATTGCGATCAACCCGAGCAAAACGGTTGCCCTGCCCCCAAAGGGGCACGTACCTACGCCGGAACAAATCGCCCTTCTTGAAGGCATTGGCGTCAGCATCGCTGAACGTGGTGGGGTTCAGGTGGTGGGGGTGCCCATCGGCACAGATGAGTACGTGAGGGAGAGCGCAATGGAGATAGTCCGAAACGGGGGAGCGGAGCAACTTGCGCGGATGTTGTCGCGCATGCCGGACAAGCAATCAGCCAACCTGATTGCCACCGGCTCCATGGTTCAACGGACCTCCTACCTTGAACGCGTGATGGACCCAGAACTATCGCTGGCTGCATGCAAAAAAGCAGATGGCAACGCCTTGTGGATGTTGGAGAAATTGCTCGATCTCCCGGGGGCAGCAGAAGAATCATCGTTCTTCGTGGACGGGTGCCCGACAAACATGTTGACCCTGCAACCCCATCAACAGGCGCAGGCGAGCCTGTCCACGGGGGCCGGAGGGTTTGGGCTGTCGTCGGCTGAAGCCCGGAGGATGTCAGCATCCGTTGGGAGCTTGGTGGCGACGGTGCCAGAGGTGCTTGCTGATCTATCCGGCGCAATAGGGAACAAAGTCCGGAGGGAGCTGCCCGATTCTGACCTCGTGCGACGCATCTGGAACAGCATCAGGGACCTGCGCGATGTGCATGGGGTTTCAGAGGAGGCCATGGCGAACATCGTACCGGAAAGCTGGCGAGACAGAGCATTCCGAGCAGGAGGACAAGGTGCCTCAGGGCGATCAATTACAGACGCGTTGCCTGCACACGACGCCGAAACTATCAGCTCCAGTAAAGCGCAGCATAGACTGGGTAAACTGGTAAACCGAGTACGTTATGAGAGGTACGTCTCTTCGCTGGACCAGCTCCCCGAGACGAGGCCCCAGCGAGACACAAGCGAATCTCAAGGCGAGAAGGAGACACGAGACTTGGCCAGGGCCCGGCAACGGAGTCAATCGGGATCAGGGGCTACCGCCTTCCTAAGGGCGAGACCTGTAGACTCAGCTAGAACCATCCCTGCATCAGAGTTCGTGACTGCGGGGAAGAGATTTCTGGGGATAGAAGAATTCCTCGCGGCGAGATGCCCATGCTGCGGTGAAGCGGAGGTTAATACGCGGCATGCGCGATTGTGTCATCGAGCGGGCGCGCAAGTGAACCAGCACCAACCCCTCGTGCACGCGCTCTCCCGCACCCTTAAGAGCATGTCCGTCCGCCACCAGGTGGAAAGCGGAGCCCCGTTCCACGCAGACAGGGATTTGCGAATGGACATCGTGATTGAGGCAGGTGGACTAAGAGATGCTACAGCACCGGAGTATCGCGACAAATCGATACTCCTCGACGTGACGTATGCGGACCCACAAGCAGGGGTCCACATGCGGGCAGGAAGCGCGGATCGAAACGAATCAGCGGCTTCCACTTCCGAGGCGCGCAAGCGCAACCACTACGCTCGTCCGGGACAGGTGTCCTTCGACGAACGCAGCTACAAACTCGCCACCCTCGCGGTGGAAAGCTTTGGGCGCCTCGGTAAAGAAGGCAGCGACCTGATAGATCAGGTAGCGGCAAGCATCGTTGGAGGGACGGACGCATCGTCCCTAGCGCGGAAAGGCGTGTGCAAGGAGCGACTATTCCAAATCATCTCTGTGACCACTCAGGTCGCGATTTCGCGCAGAGTTCATCGATATAGACTATTTCTGAGGGATCGTCAGGCCGCGAGGGGAAGGGAGGAAGAATCGGGAGGACTAAGGCCACTGGCCTGGGGTGGCAATGTTGATGAGGATTAAGGTAGACTCCCAGCTGTAACATACCAGGTATATATAGGGAAAGGGAATAGTAGATAAAAGGAGAAGATGTGGGGAAAGGAAATGGGCGAATGGTTGGCGGAAGATACCACTGCATTATGGTGCGATCATTCGACTTCATATTAGCACCGCTGCTTTAAGGAAGGATATTCGATTTATATCGGAAAGGCATCTACGCTATATTGTCGGAGGGCAAAAATAATAATAATAATAATAATAATAATAATAATAATAATAATAATAATAATAATAATAATAATAATAATAATATAATAATAATAATAATAATAATAATAATAATAATAATAATAATAATAATAATAATAATAATAATAATAATAATAATAATAATAATAATAATAATAATATATAATAATAATAATAATAATAATAATATAATAATAATAATAATAATAATAATAATAATAATAATAATAATAATAATAATAATAATAATAATAATAATATAATAATAATAATATAATAATAATAATAATAATAATAATAATAATAATAATAATATAATAATAATAATAATAATAATAATAATAATAATAATAATAATAATAATAATAATAATAATAATAATAATAATAATAATAATAATAATAATAATAATAATAATAATAATAATAATAATAATAATAATAATAATAATAATATAATAATAATAATAATAATAATAATAATAATAATAATAATAATAATAATAATAATAATAATAATAATAATAATAATAATAATAATAATAATAATAATAATAATAATAATAATAATAATAATATAATAATAATAATAATAATAATAATAATAATAATAATAATAATAATAATAATAATAATAATAATAATAATAATAATAATAATAATAATAATAATAATAATAATAATAATGATAATAATAATAATAATAATAATAATAATAATAATAATAATAATAAAATAAATATAATAATAATAATACCCTCTCCAGGTGGTGGGCGATTGTGGGGTTGCGCTGGCTTGCGGTTGTAGAGAACCTTCGATTCGAGACGAGCAAATAAATGTAGCCTGCATTTATTTGACGATCTATATTTTGTTGCGGTTCTGTCCGACGTTTTACACTCTTGTCTATTTTTCTTTTTCTCATTATTCATACACTCTATATTCCAGCTTCTGGACAAGACGTGATCACAGGTAGGTGTCGTCCCTTCTTCCCCTTGGTTCTTGCCTCCAATATTTTTCGCGCATCGGGTTCAGCAATCCCACCGCTCGTCGATTTTTCATCGAGTGTTGCTAACTCACGCTGTCGCGCTTTCCGCGCGATCCAATCTGTGCGCAGAAAAAGCCCCAACGATAGTTTACGAGTATACACTCTGTGAGATTTGACCTCACGAAACTGACTTATTATACCAGGCTCGAGGGTAACCTCATACGCCACCGTGGTACTACAATCCTCTCAGTACATGGTACGTAGTAAACCGGTCGCACCGGTGGCGTATCAGGTTATTATCCTCGAGCCTGGTATAGATAGTTCAATTTAGTGAGTTAGAGCCCCACCGAGTGCATACTCGTACAATTCGTTGGGACTTTTTCTTGGTCACGAATTGACTTGCGGAAAGCGCGAGAGCGTGAGTTAGCGAAACTCGATGAAAAATCGACGAGCGGTGGGATCGCTGAACCCTATGCGCGATAAAAATTGAAGGCAAGAACTGGGGGGGAGAAGGGTCGACATCTATCTGTGACCACGGCTTGTCCAGAAGCTCGAAAGAAAGTAGAAGAAGTGTGAAAAATTGAAACAATAATAATTATAAAAATGTGCTAATAATAGTACGACATACCGAATACTCGCTGTAATGACATTCCGTCATTTTCTCAGCGAGCGCAAGTTCTCTCCGCAAGTTCTCTCCGCCATCGCGAATATCATAAAAAATGAAAGTGAACTCCAGCTAGCTGTCTGTGCTGTAATATCGAATATTTTGTCGAAACTCATCTTTGCAAGCAATGTGTGATACTCCGATCGCGCGTATTACGGGTTGTGTGTCTATAATAGGCCGGCGACTCGCCTTTCAACTACAACAGTGTAGCTATCAGGGTCAACAGGGGGTTGTTGTCAGTGTGTACGCAGAAACTATAAAAAAAAACGTTTCTGAGGGAGACAAAATCTGTCAGTTAGTTGTGGAGGAAAATGCATCAATTTATTATCAAAATTAAAATACACTCCAGCTGTGAGATCGAAGATTTTGTCGAAACTCATCTTTGCAAGCCGTGTGTGATACTCCGATCGCGCGTATTACGGGTTGTGTGTCTATAGGCCGTCGACTCGCCTTGCAACTACAACAGGGTTGCTATCAGGGTCAACAGGGGGGTGTTGTCAGTCTGTACGCAGAAACTATAAAACCCGTTTCTGAGGGAGACAAAATCTGACAGCTAGCTGCTGCTAGCTGTGGAGGGAAATGCATCAGTTTATTTCAATAATTAAAATACACTCCAGCTGTGAGATCGAAGATTTTGCCGAACTCATCTATCTTTGCAAGCCGTGTGTGATACTCCGATCGCGCGTATTACGGGTTGTGTGTCTATAGGGCCGGCGACTCGCCTTTCAACTACAACAGTTTAGTGTAGCTATCAGGGTCAACAGGGGGATGTTGTCAGTCTGTATGTACGCAGAAACTATAAAACCCGTTTCTGAGGGGGACAAAATCTGACAGCTAGCTGTGGAGGGAAATGCATCAGTTTATTTTAGAAATTAAAATACACTCCAGCTGTGAGATCGAAGATTTTTGCGAAACTCATCTTTGCAAGCTGTGTGTGATACTCCGATCGGGCGTATTACGGGTTGTGTGTCTATAGACCGGCAGTGTAGCTATCAGGGTCAACAGGGGGGTGTTGTCAGTCTGTACGCAGAAACTATAAAACCCGTTTCTGAGGGGGACAAAATCTGACAGCTGCTGTGGAGGGAAATGCATCAGTGTATTACAAAAAGTAATATACACTCCAGCTGTGAGATCGAAGATTTTTGCGAAACTCATCTTTGCAAGCTGTGTGTGATACTCCGATCGGGCGTATTACGGGTTGTGTGTCTATAGACCGGCAGTGTAGCTATCAGGGTCAACAGGGGGGTGTTGTCAGTCTGTACGCAGAAACTATAAAACCCGTGTTGAGGGGGACAAAATCTGACAGCTGCTGTGGAGGGAAATGCATCAGTGTATTACAAAAAAGTAATATACACTCCAGCTGTGAGATCGAAGATTTTGTCGAAACTATTCTTTGCAAGCTGTGTGCGATACTCTGATCGCGCGTATTACGGGTTGTGTGTCCTTATTAAGGATATAGGCCGGCGACTTCCGTTGCAACTACAGTGTACTGTTGCTATCAGGATTAACAGGGTGATGTTAGGCAGTCTGTGCGCGGAAACTATAAAAAAACCCTTTTCTGAGGGGGGCAAAATCTGACAGCTGTGGAAGGATACGCATCACTTTTTAAAGTGAATCTTGTAAGTCGAATATCCGGTGAGGGGAGGGCGGAGTTTTTAAGCACGTGGGGGCCTGATTTTGATAAAAAAATGGGCGGGACGGTGAGAGGGGGGGGAAGGGGACGGGTGGGGCAGGTCAATTTGTGCGTGGAAACTATAAATTCTTCTTGTGGGGGAGGGAGGGGGAATGTGCCGGGGGGGCGGGGGGCGGGGGGGGGAGGGCTTTAGGTCGCATAAAGGTAGGGGTTTGCTATACGCGCGGTGTTATGTCTTGGCGATGGTGCGGGTGGTGGGGAAGGAGGAGGCGTTGGGGGCGGGGGTGGGTGGAAGTTGCAGCAGCAGCATGGACGGCTCTAAAAATATATCGAGGCGATATCGCGGGCATGGAAGTGTTTATTACTCTGGCGGATTTCGATATTAGGTGGGGCGTTTAAGCAAGAAGAGGAAGCGATGAGAAGAGAGAAAAAAACGGGGCGACGGGGGGGGGGGGGGGTTGGACAGGGTTACGTCACATATAGTATTAAAATACACTTCAGCTATGACATCAAGGATTTGATCGACACTGACTGACTGATGTTCGCAACATTTTGTGTGATCCTCCGATCGAGCGTATCAATCACATATGTAGCATCTTGCTATACGCGCGGTGCTGGGTCTATCTACAATCGTGCGGGGTGTGGGGAAGGAGGGGACGTTGGAGGGGGGGAGATGGGATGAATGAAAGCTACGTCATGGATGGCTAGAAAGATATTGACGTGATACCAATTGCTTAAAAGTTTTTTTTTCTCTGTCTGATTTCGATTGTAAGTGGGGCGTTTGAACGAACTGGGCGGGGAACAAAAAGGGGGGGTGGGGGGGGTGGAGGGCGGAGATGAGTTGGAGCTACGGCATGAACGGCTAGATTGATAATGAGATGATATCAGCTGGCTGGTAGTGTTTACTACTGTGGCAGATTTTGATTTCGGGTGGGGCGTTTGAAAAGGAGGGATCGGGGGGCGGGGGCGGGGGGGCGAGCATTTCAATATAAGCGCGGGAACTATAAACCATTGAAGGGGACCAATCTGACGGTTGCAGCAAAAAGACACGCCTTTATATCACGGTTGCAGCAAAAAGACACCCCTTTATATCACCTGCCTGGTAATGTTTATTTTTCTAGAAGGTTTGATGTTACATGGAGTGTGCAACCCAGTTCTTAGGTGTAGTAAACAACGTGTTAAAAGCTTCATAATTTGTTATCGTACATGGATCGAAAGATAGAATATTTCAATTGATAAGTACAATCATGTGGATACCTTTTTTTTCTGACATCGCTATTTATAAGAAAGAGATACGTATTTCCAAATACAACAGGCGAGGTGATGTGGTCATGCAATGTCACCGCCATTGAGAACGAAAGGGAGAGATGCGAATCGTTATTGTTTTAAAAGGAACGCTTAGTGTACACGCGCTAAATAACGTTACTTTATTAGTCATAAGTGAATCCTGTATGTCGAATAACCGGTGAGGAGAGGGTGGAGTTTTGAAGGACGTGGGGGCCTGGTTTTGATCAGAAGGGAGCGGGGGTGGGGGGGGGGAGGGGGGGGGGGGCGGGTGGGGCAGCTCAATTTGTGCGTGGGAACTACAAATCGTTCAAGGGGATAAATCTGACGGTTTTGGAAAGAAGCCCCAGTTTATCGTGGGGGAGGGGGGGGGCGGGACGGGCGGGGCAGCTCAACCTGTGAGTGGAATCTGTAAATCCTGTAAGGCGATAAATGTATAGTCTATTCTATTATCTGATATTTTACAACAAATCCGGACTTTGCACTTTTGCCCCCGCGTACTTGTTGCGGTTGGCGTTGCATGGCCAAATGATCGTGATCGCACTCACAGCCGACATCCGTATCAAAGTTTCATAACACTAACGTCTTCCTGTATCTGCAGCGTTTATCTCTGCCTCGTACGTTACATAATGATTAAGTTTGTTATCACATAAAAATTACGAAGTAGTCTCTCTTTTACAAAGCGTCAGCGCGGACTTTGTCTGACAGTTAGTTACGCTGGCTGGTTGTAATTGGGTGAAAAGGGCAGTTTGGTGTGAAGAGCACACACCGCCTCGGAGCTATTAATAGTATACTCCTGACTGTTGTTGAAGTAGCTAGTTTCCTTACTTACAAATATTTTTGAAGTTCAGGCTTCCCATACATAGTAAATAGCTGTATAATAGTTACACGCGAGGTAGCTACTTCTACTACTATTAAATTAATGCTAAACACAGCGGACACCCGAAGCCAGCGAAACACGCTATCTATACCTACTAGTAGCTTATGTTTCGCTATTTATCCATTAGACCCTATTTTTTTTGTCAGTTGTAGTGTGTCTGTCGAGGTAATAACAGAAACATATACACGGTATTATTTATCTTCTGGTATCGGCGGCTGGTATGCTCCACCTGCCTCGAGTCTAGAAAATCTCGAAAAAAAAAACTTTCCAAGCCATCCATGCTCCAGGATCCGGGACATCGCGTTCGTTCCCGCAGAGTGGGCGGTGCCGGACATGATGTTTTCTTCTTTCTTGCGGTCGTGACAAGCCAGATGCCCCGGTTGCGTACCAGGTTACGTCGAGCCTTGTACATAGGTCAGTTTCGTGAGTTCGAGCCCCGCCGAGTGCCCTGTTGCCCCTGGTACAAGGTGTAGTGCTAAAGAGAGTAACTTCCTCCTTATTATATCAATGCGGAGGACAAAAAACCAGTAGAAACCGCCGTCTATCATCTGAGAGTCACACACAGCTTGCAACAAGATGATTTTCGACTAAGTCTTCGATCTCACGGTTGGACTGGATGAATTTTTATAAAATTCACGCTTGTTCACGCCGAACATCCAACACGTAGTCGGAACTGGGTTACACTCGCCGTCGAATATTCCGTGGATTTTTTGCGCGAGGTATGTTTTTTCGTGAACTTCGTCCACCCTCGCACCATTAACAGCAACAGCCCACAACAGCCCAGCAAACATTCCATTGACCCACTCGGCACACCAGCATTTCTCTTGTTGTCTCGCAGCAACAGCGATCACAAACGCGACGTCCGGTTCGACTCGAAGCAGGTATGTGCTTCATCAGATGAAACGTACCTTCGGCATGCAGGCGTTTAATCTTCCTTATTTACACGGTGTACGTGAATCCGTGAACCCTCCCCTCAATCAAACGGGTTTTGGTATGGAAAACTTTACTTCTGAACGTGTCTACATCCGTTCGACTTGCTCATTGTCTTACATTGCGCAATTGGAGTATCATTCCCACGCACTAAGTAAGGAGGACCCCCGGTGTTTCACTCGTTATTTGTATTACCTCGTTAGATTAAAAACGTATGGCCTATCTGTGTTCATCGCGTGTTTTTCTGCCCTCTGTATATCTTGCGCCTTGGACGTAATGTTACGTGCATCTTTCTTCTTGGTTGTCTTGGTACACCTTTCGTTGGGGTTGAACACACGCTTTAGGGGAAAAAAAACGAATTGAAGTTGGGGTGTAATAATTTTGACGGTAGCAAACAGGCCACGGGTTGAGTTCGAACACACGGTGACCCAGCATTCCCGGCATTCCCGGCATTCGGTGTGGGAGTGTTACGTTTCTCTGTATTACATCTACGTTAAGGCATTATTTGTGGGGTATTAGTCCGTTTGACCACTTGCAAAAGGTTAACCAACAGCTTACCCAAAATAAGCCTTATAACACCCCCCCCCCCCACCCCTGAAACGGAGGGGTAGCAGGTCGGCCGGGGAAACGGGCGGGCCTGTGAATTATTAATGGCTTTACCGGGGAGAGTATATTTCAAGTTCGACATGGGGAAAGTCTGAAAACGTTCAGTATGTTACAGTTGATGTGAGGTTTGAACCCACGAACCAAAAAACCCATGATATGTCGACGACGCCGTTTGTTTAGGAGTTAGTGGGGTATTAGTCCATTTGACCACTTGCAAAAGGTTAACCAATAATAGCTTACCCAAACTAAGCCGTTTAAACACCTATTGATCATACAAGCAACAATTTACTAGGAGAATATCTCCCGACGAAAACCGCAAGTAAGTGCTGACTGCATTGGACGGTCTGAGCTATTTCTTTTCAAGGCAACGCGCACGCAGCATGACGATAGCTCTTCAAGCAAGCAGGAGATGTTCTTCGTCTGGGTACATCTTGCTCGTTCCCGGTTTGTGGATTGACAGCGACCGACGGGCTCCAGGTGTGCAGACAGCTGCATAGTAATACAGACCAATGGCTAGGGATGGGGGTCCCTTTTGGGCTCTTTTTTCTCAGTGACTCGGCGTCATTCGCGCGAGTGACTCCCGTGTTCCTTGCTGTCACGGTGAAAGAGCTAGTTCTTGCGGCCTGCCCGATGAGCCGTATAGTTTTGCAATCCACGCAGAAAAGATTCATGATTCACGTATGTACGAGCGATATAAGATACTTGATATCGGGATATGAGTGTTTTTTTTTTTGGATGGCGTGGTGTTTTGTCAGAATGTCAGCCACCTCGCTGGAAACATGCCTTCTACGGTATGTTTAGTTCTGGGTTGATTCCGATGGGGTACGCCCTTTATATCCGTTTTGTTTTAGTCTCGGTTTGGTCCAGTGTTTGCCCCTGATCTGAGGGCGGCTTCCGGTCAATCTTAACTCTTCCCATGTCTTGATTGTGATAATGTACTCGGATGTACGAGATAACAACATACTGGATTCTTCTTCATAATGATCAATACCTGGGACTTCTACTTTATCCTCTGCCAACGCGCAACTAAGCCCCCCGCATGAGGTCGCCCACGCGCGATCAAGCCGATCCTGAGCATGGGTTTTCCCATCACACTAGTTAGCGTTAACGATGGCCGTTATAATGGAACCGTGCTCGGGGAGGTGAACGAGCTTGACCGGGGCTGACTGAAGAAATGTTTTTCCCGGGATGCTTCAGGAGCGATTTATTTCGCCATCGACCTCCACCGTACACAACAGTGTGGCGGAACCCGCACGTACATCAGCAGCAACAGAGGGCAAGACCATCGAGACGCAGCCTAAGACAACCAGGTAGAGGAAGAGGCGAAGCGGTCAGGGATGTACAGCGTGAGCCAGAAGAGCCACGGTCCTTCACGAGCTAGCCAGAGACCTCCTTGTACCTGCGTGCATTGAGCAAACGATTTCGGGACTAATTTTTACGTTGCAGTTGCGAGAAATTCTGCGCGACGTCGATTGAGAAAGAGGTGATAGAAATGGAAGGACAGCCAGCGGAGCTAATGGGAATAGTCGTGGAGCAGCAGCATGCATGTCTGTGGATTTGGAGAAGGTCAGGGAAGGAAGCGAGCAGGAAAAAAAAAAAGAGGAGGGGACCGCCCTTTCCGCGCCAGCACGAGCCTCGGTCCACCAACGGCGCGTATTCGTTTTTCTTGATTCTACTTGTGTTGTTCTAAACTAGTCTCTAGAGTTGATTGATGTGTTGATTTTGTGTGTTAATCAGGTGCTACGTAGAGTCCAGCAGTGTCAATAGCTCCTTAAGAGTTCAATTTGATTTTTCATTCTTAAAGGCACATATGATATGTACGACTAGTCTCATTCATCGCCCCCCCCCCCCTGCCTTTCCCATCACCCGGACTATCGCCTAGACCTAGCACCACGCGTATATCAAACCCCCTACATCTATGCGATCTTAAGATGTTGATTTGAAAAAAATTGTTTCTGCCCCCCGCGCGCCCCGCCCCCCTTCCCTCCCTCATTCATCCACCCCCACCCCCTCGAACGCTCCGCCTTCTCCTAACGAGTTGTACGAGTAACAGCATAGGATTTATGGTTTCCTCGCACAGATTGAGCTGCCCCGCCAATCCCCCCCAACCCCCCCCCTTCTTGATCAAACCCAAACGCCACGTCCTTAAACCTTCCGCCCTCCCCTCAAAGGTTATTCGACTTACAGGATTCACTTGATAAACTGATGCATTTTCTTCCGCAGCTGTCAGATTTTGTCCCCCTCAAAAACGGGTTTTATAGATTGCGCGCACACAGACTGACTAGCATCACCCTCTTGGCCCTGATAGCTACACGGTAGTTGCAAGGGGAGTCGCCGACCTATATGCTTAATGAGGACATACAACTCGTAAAACACGCGATCGGAGTATTACACACAGCTTGCAACGATAAGTTTCGACATAATGGTCGATCTCACATATATATGGAGTGTATTTTAAATTTATAATACATCCTCGATCTCTCTCTATATGAAAGTTAAAATACACTCCAGCTGTGAGATCGAGGATCTTGTCGAAACTCATCTTTGCGAACTGTGTGTGATCTCCGATCGCGCGTGTTACGGGTGTTGTGTCCTCATTAACGATATAGGTCGGCGACTCCCCTTGCAATTACAGTGTAGCTATCAGGGTCAACAGGGTGATGTTAGTCGTTCTGTGCGCGAAAAAATATTTAACCCGTTCTTGAGGGGGACACAATCTTACAGCTGTGGAAAGAAGTACATCAGCTTATCAAGTGTATCCGGGCAAGTCAAATAACAGGTGAGGGGAGGGCGGAGTTTTAAAGGACGTGGGGTCCCGGGTTTGATCAAGGGGGGGGGGAGGGTCGGGACGGGCGTGTCAGCTCAATATGTGCGTGGAAACTATATATCCTACCCTGCATGTCGTACAACCAGTGAGGAGAGGGCGGAGCGTTTAAAGGGGTAGGGGTGGGGGTGGGGGTGGGGGTGGAAAGGGGGGAGGGGAGGCGTGCAGAAAGGGTTCTTCAACCAACATCTTTAGGTCGCATAGATGTAGGTGTTTGCTATACGCGTGGTACTATGTCTAGGCAATCGTGCGGGGGGTGGGGAAGGATGGGGCGTTGACGGGGGAGGGAAGTGAATGAAGCTACGTTATGGCATGCTCTAATGACGTGTTATTATTTGCGCAGAAGTGTTTATTCCATTGCCGATTTCGATTGATGGCGGGGGGTTTGAACAAAAGGGCGGGAGAAAAAAAAGGAAAAAGGGGGCGGGGGGCGCGATCAATTGGAGCTACGGTATGGATTGCTGCTGGTGTTTACTACTCTCAATCAGGTTTCGATTTTTGGTGGGGCGTTTGGACAAGAGGGATCGGGGGGGAAAGAGGGGGGGCGGGCGGGACATTTTAATATGTGCGCGGAAACTATAAATCCTTTAAAGGGACAAATGTGACAATTGTATCAAGAGGACATTATATCACCTGCCTGGTATTGTTTAATATTCTACAAGATATGATGTTAGATGAGGTATGTAACTAAATCTTCAGGTGTGGTAAAAAACGTGTTAAATATATAGACTAGTAACATACGGTATGATTCTGTATTAGGTTCGCATGTTAGTCGGCACGACTTTCGCGATACGTTTGAGAAAGATGGTACATTCACTCGTGGTTCTTCCTGCCCGAAGTTCTTCCCTTTGTGTCGAGCCACCTGGGGCGACAACGTGCAATCGCCGAGGTGGATAAGGTGTAAAAGAGGATCCAGCCACGGCCAGGGGACCAATGAGGCGGAGGGAAGGTCGGCCCGATGGCCAGGGTCAGTACGAATACTAGTCTAGCGAGGGACGGATGTAGCACGAGATGAAATGTTAATGACTTTTCAACGGTCGTTCCATTTTTAATGTTTTCTGTGTTTTTTTGTGTGTGCGTCACGAAAACGTATTCTGCTGACGACACATCGGGCAGAAGATTATGGTACCGTGTGCAGTCCGACTCAATATTTCTTTTTGTCTATTCTTTCTAAATACAAGTATTATAATTGGAGGTTGAGGATGATAAGAAAATAAAAGTACACTCATGTTGTGAGATCGAATATTTTGTCGAAACTCATATTTGTAAGCTATGTGTGATACTCCGATCGCGCGTGTTATGGGTTGTGTGTTCCCATTAAGAATATAGGTCGGCGACTCCTCTTGCAACTACAGTGTAGCTATCAGGGTCAACAGGGTGATGTTAGGCAGTACCTGTGCCCGGCAAAACAAATATTACCCGTTTCTGAGGGGGATCAAATCTGATAGCTGTAAAAGGAAATGCATCAGCTTATCAATCGAATCCTGTAGGCCAAATAACCGGTGATGGGAGGGCGGAGGTTTTAACGACGTGGGGGCCTGGGTTGGATAAAGACGGGGGGGCGGGGGGGAAGGACGGGGGGGGAAGCCCAATTTGTGCATAGTTTTTTTTAATCCTTCAAGGGGATATATATGACCGTTTTGGAAGGAATGCACGGGGGGGCGGGGGCGGGCGGGGCAGCTTTATCTGTGCGTGCAAACTATACATCCTTTAAGGGGATAAATATGACGGTTCTTTGGAAAGAATGCACCAATTGGTCATGTCTATCCTGTAAGTCGTACAAACGGGAGATAAATGTGACGGTTTTGGAAATAATGCACCAGAGTGTATCATATCTTGTAAGTCGTACAAGCAGTGAGTAGAGGACGGAGTCTTCGAGGGGGTGGGGGTGGGGTGGGGAGGTGGGGAGGTGGGGAGTTGGGGAGGGGGGGGCGGGGGGGCTGTAAGGGCTTTAGGCCGAATATTTGTAGGGTTTTGCTATATACGCGTGGTGCTCGGTCTAAGCGATGGTGCGGGTGGTGGGGACGGAGGGGGCGTTGAGATCGGGGGCGGTGGCGGGGTTATGTAGTAGCCCCTCCCGTGACTGAGCTGGTAGGTATGGTATGACCACATATATGTAGCCCGCTCCCGCCATGAGACAGCAGACAACTGATCAGCTATGCTGCATGATTTAGCAATTGGGGGTGTCATTGCTATTGGGATTTACTATCTCTACAAGGTATCTTCTATGATACTATTTGGTTTGTGTTGATTGTATGCTTGGATATTGATGCGGATATGATGACATGATGACGGTTGAGTATTGTATAGGGGTTTCCAGTGATAAGTTGGCTACATCGTAGCGTTATATCGGGATGGTGGAATGATTTTGGGTATTTCACCGCCACTCCTCGTTGTGCTCCTCGTTGTGCTTCTTCTACCGAGTGAGTCTTCTCTCCACGCTGCGCCTTGGCTAGGAGCAACTCAGTACATATTTGTACGTTTTATACTTGTCCTCATACCGGTGACTCCACTATCCCACTATTGTCAGCCTCACGGGTAAGCCCTCTACGCTTAGTGGGGATCAACAAACACGATAATTATCGCGTACGCGGTACTATCCCTGTTCGAAGCAAAGGGTGTTGAGTGACGTGGGCTCTCCTGCAGAAGAGAGCTAGCTGGAGATATCACAAAAACAGCCCTCTCCGTGAAAAGGAGCAAGCTGTGTGCCTTATTTGAACCATGCCTGAGGGCGAGGTAAAAATGGGCGTTGTGGACGTGAGGGCGTTGGCAGCGAGAGCGGCGAGCTCTCGGTGGGCCAAGATTCGGGAGCTTTAAGAGCTGCTCGTAATACGGGACCAACTTGAGAAAGAAATCGAGGGTGGTTTCCGTTACGGTTTCCGGACCATAGACCAATTTTCGGCAGGATGGCATGAGTTCTACCGAATTGAAGGTTGCATCGAGGAAAGCGAACTCATCATTCGCGAGTACTCGCAACTTCTCAAGCTCTCAAGCTTCTCTCTACGACTGGAGCCAACGCGAGACATTTCTCAGTCGTCTCAGGTACCAGAGAGGGGAGCGGGCGTGGGCAGATGTGAGTCACAGCTCGTAATGCCAGTACTTGAGACTGGGCGTGAGAGCACTGCTCAGCAGCAGCCGCAACAGCCGCAGCAGCAACAACAATTCAAGACGGAGAAAAGTTTTAAGGTGGAATTAGAGACGAGGGGGGAAGAGCAGGAGGAGCTCTTGCAGCTGTCATTGAATCAGCAGGAGCAGCTGCAGCCTCCGGCGGCACCACCCCGTGTTTGGACGACACAGCTCGTATTCTCAATGCTCGAGACTGGGAGCGAGCGCACTGCACAGCAGCAGCCGCAGGGGCAGCAGCAGCAGTTTGAGACGGGGGAGAAGAAATGGCTCGCAGATTTGGTTGTGAAACCAAATTACGAGCAGTATCTGCCGTGCTCTGTGGGAGCGCCGGCAGCTGAGCCCGTTGATATGTGGGCCCGGGTTGGGGTCGGCACAAGGTGGCTGGTTGCGGTGGAGGACGCTGGGTGTGGGAGGCACGGACCCCCAGGTGGAGAACCCTTCCCGCCGTTTGCACCAGACTGAGGCAACAACCACAGGTCATGTCATGAAAAAATGTTTCTGTCTAGGCTTTGTCTTGATTTTAGAGTGATACAGCAGGTAGTGGACTTTAGCTGTTTGAAAATACTCGTACTTTAAATGAACTGCTGTCGCGATGCTGTCTGGGCTCTGTCCACTGGTTCTAGAGTTATACACCCGCAGTAGTTGACTTACGTAGCGATGACATGTTATCGTTTGAGGCTGTGAGACGATCATTTTCTTTCGCATCAGGCTAGACTATTTGCTGTTAAGACTTTGTTTTCGCGTTAAATCATAGCAGAGGACAGAGTAGCTTGGGCAAAGGGACGGGCAGGATAAATGCTTGTGCCTGACCCCCAGCCAACCACCGGCAAATGTATCTGCGTGTGGTATGGTAGCTCTGCTGATCAACAGGTTACTAGGCACGGGATGCAGCATGCTTGACGGGTTGATAACATATTATGTCAGCAGTTGTTGTTGTTGTTGTTGTTGTTGTTGTTGTTCTCACGTTAACTCGCATAATCAAGTCCGTGGTCACAGAACAGGCTCCAGTCACTCTGGAGCTGAGGAATACCCCAGGAAAAAAACACATAACCCAAGGTGGTACACGCATATATCACAGCTGACGCAATTCATGCCTCCACCAGAAACATATAAAAGTGAAATCGGGAGTCAGTCTACGATGTGCCAGGTCCAGGCCGGTGCATACGTCTCACTACTCACGCCTGGAGAACCATATATTCCGATTACCACCCAAGGAAGACTACCACGTATATATTACACGTGGTATCTATCACTCCGCATACGCATGACAGGCATGATAAGTCAATTGGAGGAAAAGAAACAAAGAAATGAAAACAAGATAAAGGAAAAGAAAGAAAAGAGGAGAAAAACGAAACAAAACGAAAAAGGAAAGCGAATAGAAGAACAAAAAGACGAGAAAAGCAAGAAAAGACAAGACAGGAAAGCAAGGAAAGAATAAGAGAAACAAAAGAAAAAAGAAAAAGAACAGAAAGAAAAATGTCATACTAGCAGGCCCTAGGAACTGGCCAAGGATGGTGTTGGGCTAACAGAGGGTATCACGTCCATCATCAATGGCACCTGGGAGAGAACGCAACATGGCGAAGAAGTCAGGGCGCTCTTATGCTTTCTTGTGACGGCCATTAGAAGGCCCACAACTTTCAATACGACGATGGCAAAACCCAGACGTCAGTCTCTTGGGCATGACGCTCCCCCTTCCGCCCCTCCTCCCTTCCTCCTTTTCCCCCTCCCGCCTCCCCCCCTCCGGCCTCCGCCCTTCCCCCCTCCCCCCCTCCCCCAGCCCCCTCCTCGCCACCCCCGCTTCCCCCTCCCCCCGGCCGCTTAGAGACGCCAACGGTGGATAGCGCTGCCGCAGCCTTTGCGCGTCGTTCTGCAGCTTTGCGTCTCTCCGTTTCATGCCAATTCCACATGAACAAATCGGCTGCCTCCTCTACTCTTCGAAACAATGTGCAAGCCTTCTGAGCAGCCTTTCGCCATCCTTCGAATTTCATTCCAAAGACCGACATATCCTCCTTCAGATTATCCATCCAGTCTTCTCTTGCCCCCCTGAGTAGCCCTTACCCCCAACAAACTCACCAAAAATCACCCTCTGTGGCAGACGCTCCTCCCCCATACGTGCCACGAATCCCGCAAACAAATTCCTCCGTTTGCGCACTATCGCTTCAACGCTTGTCAAGCGCGTCGGCGTACGATAGGGTGTGGTCGTCGCGCTTCCGTTTCCGCCATCCAAGGCATCGGAGGAGCATGGAGCGGTAAACCCGTCGCAGCCTGTCATAGTAAGGCTTTTTCGGGCTCCACGTCATGCAACCGTACAGCTAGAATAAAAATAACGCGGCGTCTTTAGAGGGCCTGGGCGTGCTTCCAGCGGTACAAGATGGAAATCTATGATCGCTTGGGTGTGCGTTTACGGTTGAAGGTGCGGTTGTTGAAAGCTGAGGTGGTCGAGACACTGCTGTACGGTTGCATGACGTGGAGCCCGAAGAAGCCTGCCTATGACAGGCTACGACGGGTTCATCGCTCCATGCTCCTCCGATGCCTTGGATGGCGGAAACGGAAGCGCGACGACCACACCCTATCGTACGCCGACGCGCTTGCCCAGACAGATTCCGAGAGCGTTGAGGCGATAGTGCGCAAACGGAGGAATTTGTTTGCGGGATTCGTGGCACGTATGGGGGAGGAGCGTCTGCCACAGAGGGTGATGTTTGGGCAGTTTGTTTGGGGTAAGGGCTACTCAGGGGGACAAGAGAAAGACTGGATGGATCACCTGAAGGAGGATATGTCGGTCTTTGGAATGAAATTCGAAGGATGGCAAAGGGCTGCTCAAAACGCTGGCAGATGGTTTCGAAGAGTAGAGGAGGCAGCCGATTTGTTCATGCGGAATTGGCATGAAACGGAGAGGCGCAAAGCTGCAGAGCGACGCGCAAAGGCTGCGGCAGCGCCATCCACCGTTGGCATCTCTACGCGGCCGGGGGGAGGGGGAAGGAGGGGTGGCGGGGAGGGGACTGGGGGAGAGGGGGGAGAGGGGGAGGGGGGGGAGGGGGGGAGGGGGAAAGGGAGGAAAGGGGGAGGGGCGGATGGGGGAGCGTCATGCCCAAGAGACTGAAGTCTGGGTTTGGCCATCATCGTTTTGAAAGTTGTGGGCCTTCTAATGGCCGTCACAAGATAGCATAAGAGCGCCCTGACTTCTTCACCATGTCGTGTTCTCTCCCAGGTGCCATTGATGATGGACGTGATACCCTCTGTTAGCCCAAAGCCATCCTTAGCCAGTTCCTAGGGTCTGCTAGTATGACATTTTTCTTTCTTTTCTTTTCTTTTTCTTTTGTTTCTCTTATTCTTTCCTTGCTTTCTTGTCTTGTCTTTTCTTGCTTTTCTTGTCTTTTTCTTCTCTTTGCTTTCCTTTTTCGTTTTTTTTCGTTTTTCTTCTCTTTTCTTTCTTTTCCTTTATCTTGTTTTGTTTCTTTGTTTCTTTTTCTCCAATTGACTTAACATGCCTGTCGTGCGTATGCGGAGTGATAGATACTACGTGTAATATATACGTGGTAGTCCTCCGTGGGTGGCAATCGGAATTTTGGTTTCTCCAGGCGTGAGTAGTGAGACGTATGCACCGGCCTGGACCTGGGACATCGTAGACTGACTCCCGATTTCACTTTTATATGTTTCTGGTGGAGGCATGAATTGCGTCAGCTGTGATATATGCGTGTACCACCTTGGGTTATGTGTGTTTTTTTTCTGGGGTATTCCTCAGCTCCAGAGTGACGGGCGCCTGTCCTGTGACCACGGACTTGATTATGCGAGTTAATGTGAGAACAACAACAACAACAACAACAACAACAACAACAACAACAACAACAACAGCAGCAACAACAACAACAACAGCAGCAGTGTCTCGACCAACTCAGCTTTCAGCAACCGCACCTCCAACCGTAAACGCACACCCGGGCGATCATAGATTTCCATCTTGTACCGCTGGAAGCACGCTCAGGCCCTCTGAAGACGTCGCGTTATTTCAATGCTAAAGTCTCCGTCTGCGGTGATAGCCCGCCCAAGTTTACAAACTGAATTGTTTGTTTGTAAACCTGGCCGGCTGAAACTAACGCTTGCTTGCGACAGACGTATTTTCTGTCTGTCGTATGTACAGCAGTTTGGTACTTTGGTTCATTTCCAATTAACCATTTTTCCTCACGCGCCAAAGAGGGAAGGAATTGACAACGAATTCGCCATCTCCGAAACATAATATTTGATTTCGGTTGTGTACCCTGAATTTTCCCAATGTAATTCCTGGTACGATATCGTAGGTCATCCGGTTTTACAGATAAATTGGTGACGGCTGATGACTGTAGGGGTATCGTTAGTACCAGTAGTATTACATTTAAGGTACGCCCGGGAGTTGTTGACGGGTACTGTCAGCACCACCAGTAGTATTATATTTCGGGTACGCACGAGTGACGATGACAACATACGTGGTATTTTGTTTGTCTTGCACAATCAATGCGTGTTACTTCCAGAATAGCTGGTTGTCAACCGCGCCAGAGATCTAGCATAGTGCGGTACACGATATAAAGAGACCGGTAGTGAGGAAATATAGTGTTACTCACGTGTTATGATGCAGTATGTAGTGGAAACATCGGGATGTGTTTTCATTATTAACTGAATATTCCACCCTGATCTTGCCCTGGTTATGCCTACTGTATTATGAATATGATGTTGTAGTCTAACATGCTTTGCTTGACAATGATTGGTGATAGGATTCTGATTATGTTTAAGCCTCCTTTAGTTTGATCGCCCCCTCAACTCCCCCCGCCCTTATCATGCGCCTGTGCAGAGTGTTATGATAAGCGGTACCTAATGTATGCTGGACAAAAAAGAATGACCAGGGGGAATGGGGTAGATTAAATAGGTTCTAATAGTGCTTAAATATTTCATGTACGTACGTAGTCTACGAGCATTTCGAGTACAGACAAAAATTGTCAACATTCCTGCGTCTGTTATGGAGTTTACCTTATAACGTATCCTATATACGCGTTTTTAGTCAAGGTTGCCACACAGTTTAAAGGGTTGATGTTTCTTTATCGCGGTAGCTTATCAAGTAGCAGCATGGACTACCACTCTTCTTGCAGCACTGTGATACCACGTGTCGCTCTTCCGGGAAGGAACGTGCGGAGTAACTTGACCCTCGATATAACAACCTCGTAACGTGTAGCGCGGCGTTTGCGCTTTGGTCTATCGGTACTCTGAAACAGAATAAACACGCGGTTAAGTTCGTGCCATACCGGCATCAAACTGTTGTCGAGTCAACTCTGAAATTTAGTGACATATTGCGAGATTTGATATGTTTTTGCGGGGTTTGCGGTTAATGGTGATATATGCGTTAGTTCGGGTAGGACGAACCCGCTCTAGGAAGGTCTCAAACAGACTGACCTTTATCGCGAGCTGGTCGGATGCTTGCTGTGGCTTGCTAACCAGACACGTCCGGACACTGTGAACGCAGTGAGAGCTGTAGCCAGGCACACCAACTCGCCCAGGGAGATACACTGGAAGATGGCGGTTGCTATTCTTGAGTATGTTTTTTTCACGAGTGATTTTGGCATTGCTTTTCAGAGAGGCAGTGGACTGGAGCTGGTTGCGTATGCGGATACACCCTACGCCAGCAATGCCACTGATAGGAGGTCGGTTTCCCGTGGGGCTGTCATGTTCGCAAGAGCATGCGTTTGCTGGTTTTCGAGGACTCAAAAGACCCAGGCTACGGTAGGGGGGTCCCCTTTTGGGCCTTTTATTTCAGTGGCTAGGGGTAACTCGCGCGAGTAACCCCTTTGTTCCTATGCAATCTTACGTTTTCTTTATGTTTTAATTTGACGAAATCAATCCGCAATGCAAAGATGATCTAAGCTGCGGCAAACCAAGTTCCTAAGCCATCTTCATCCGTAGGGTACAGAGCTACTCGTGCGAGTGGCTCAAACATACCAGTGAAAATGGGGGTACCCCCCCTACCGTAGCCTTGGTCAAAAGTGCGTGACGCTTTCGACCAAAGAAGCCGAGTACGTAGCACCGGCAGACACCATCAAGGAGGTGTTTTTCTTGCGGTACGTGTGGAGTTTTATTTTGCCTGGCCTTGGTTCTGCATGCATCACGGTTTTTAAGGACAACAAGGGGGCAAGGCACCTGGCTCATAACCCGGTGTGCGCGTCGAATTCGAATCACATCGGCTTTAGGCACCACTTCCCCTGAGAGCTTGTATATAAGGGAGAGTTTGACATTGTCGCCGTAGAGTCTGAGCAGCAACACGCAGACTTCCTGACGAAGGCAGTTGCCGGTCCAGCTTTTCGTTTTCACCGGGATTTTGTGATGAACATTTGATTTTGGGAGAACGGTAACATGTCACGATATAGTACGCTAGGTTCGCTGTTTCCACTGTTTAACAATGATATTTGAACAGGGGGTTTGAGTTGTTTTTGGGTGACGTTTTTTGGTAAACTACCGGGGGTCATCCCCGCGTAATCAATCTATGATTTTCTCAACTAGCCCCGTAATGAGACCCAGCTGAGTCAAACCGTTTAGTTTTAATCCTGTAAGGAGGGGTCACGCCCACCTGTTACCGCTTGTGCGGGCAAGGATTCGATTGACCACTTGAGAGGATTATGGCTCGTCAAGCAGAAAAAAGGTCTCAAACTCGACGAGTTCGATGCGTCTGAACCCGAGGGCGGCTAACTTTTTCGCGAGCTGATTTGAATTGTTTTTTGACGGATTATTCTACATATATTAGCTGCATTTTAGTACTTTCATGAGTGCATGGTAGTTACTGAGGCAAGTAACTGTTTCTCGATTTTTGAAATAATACAGTTTTCACGATTGCATTGTCTAGTAGTATGGAAATATTTTGCTCTGGATTCGAGCGTTTGAATCTGAATGGATTTTTAGTATGTACCCAGCCGGGAGACGTTTGTCTCATTCGGAAGTGCGTTTTGAGACTGCTGTTCAATGTCACTTGTTGGCACCTCTGCTCTATGGAGCTGACAACCGTTTTATAAGCAAGGCTGTGTGCTGAATATAAGGCCGATGTTTGAGTTTTTGAATTTTGGGAATTTGGATTTCAGATTTGAGTTTTCGGTCTATGTATTTCGGATATAGGTTTTCGCTTTCGGACTCAAGATTTTACTTTTTAGATCTTGGGTACGTGAAGATTGATGTTGGATACTGCCTCGCTGAATTGTATCTTTAGATTTATATAGTTCTTTTCAAGGACTATGGTGCTGCAATCTTTCTTTCTTGTCACAGTAGTACAGGAAGGATGTTGACTGGCTGTATTATTGATTGAATCTATTGACCCCGAGGATATGACAATGTAGCGTCATACCGCATCCTTTACGAAGCAGGGAGGCTGTTGATTGTATGCTTGGAAATTATGCCGTTATGACGACGGTTGAGTATTGTGTAGGGGTTTCCAGTGATAAGTTGGCTACATCGTAGCTGTATATCGGGTCTTTTAAGTATTTCGCCGCCACTCCTCGTTGTGCTTCTACTCGAGTGAGTCTTATCCTCTCCACGCTGCGCCTTGGCTAGGAGAAACTCAGTACCAGGTATATATCTGTACGTCTTATACTTGTCTTCATACCGGTGACTCCACTACCTCACTATTGTCAGCTCAACGGGTAAGCCCTCTACGCTTAGTAGGGATCAACAAACAGTTTGTCTTGGGATTTTTCGGGGTTGTGTTATTTTATGGAAGATATATGGTGTGCTGAAAGTATACCTCATAGTATTGGGTGAAACTACACAAATAAATTGTGGACGATTTGTTCTTGAATCAAAAACATCGGTGATAGTCATTGGTCAAGCATACGCGATGTTGTTTTGCTGCTGTTTTCTCACATTAACTTTGTGAAAAAATCTGGAGTCCGTGGTCGCACAAAGGTGCTGGAGCCCTATGACCATCCGAGAAACCAAATCAAATCAAAATTTGTCCATGAAATACTACGCTCTCACGCCTAAAAACGCACGATACGGAAAAAGGCGCACAAGTGAAAAGGTAAAGTGTGCAAACTGAACTCACATGGCCGCGTGTATCCACTCAACTACAGCATAGAGTTCCCCCGTTCCCACAACAAACCAACTCGCAGCTACAAACTACAGCGGTTGGGCTCCCTGCACCGTACGAACCGCACGGTAATCGTGAGTATAGACGAACGCACCTGCTGTCTGGAGTGCTGTCAGAGTGACGACCCGCGGGCATGCAGTGAAACAAGAGCAATCGCACCAAAAACCACAGTACAAATATCAATGATCGCCCCTTCTTCCCGAGTTATTTGACAGGTTGCAGCGCAGCTACGACGCCCGTGCCTGAAAATTGAAACTTGCGGCGGGTCGTTCCTCGTGAAGGGTATACAACTCTTCTACAATCTCTACAACAATTAGTGACGTAAGTAACCTGTTATTATACTGCTGCCCAGTAAAAATAACCCTGAAAATAAAAGACGATCGCTGCTCTCATGATGATGGTGTGCGTGCCGGTCATGGGTCTCCGTGTGCCATCCTCCTGTGCTGTGGTCCTCTGTGGCCGCCTCATCACCTTCGCTCACTCGGCCCGCTCCTTCGCACTTGCTCTCGTCCACTCCCAGTTTCAATCGGTTCCCCTTCTCCCCCGTAAAAAAAAAATCAAAATGCTCCACGCAGCTTGCGGTGCTGATCTTGAAACCAAAAAATCTCGTTCAGGAAGAGTTCAATCCGTCCCTTCCCCGCCCGTCGACGGCCAATCGCCCTCCTCCTTCGTCGTCGAATCCAGCCTCCTGCCGGCGCAGTTCCACCCACGCACACCGAGACTGGGCCGTAGCGTCGCTCGTGGTGGCGCCTGCCTCCGCCCACAAGCATCCCGATTAAGCATTGCTGCTCCGCCGCTGCTGCCTAAAAAGACGCGCGAATCGTAGGTGACCATGCCTAACGCACCACGTACGACCCAACTCTACCGCCACGCCTGAGCCTCGCGGCCACACGCAGCAGCAAGAAGGTATCACTTGTTGAGGGTGGGTGCGGCCTTACACCCACCAGAAAGACCCCCCCCACTCGCTACAAGCCTACTATGGCATGCTTCGCAGCATGCCTTACCGAGGCGGCAAGGGGAGCAAAGAAATACGCGTATATACACGTAGGTCACGAATGATAATTTATGGTCGGTTGACTTCTGGTGATTTTATAACAATTAATGTACACTCCAGCTGTGAGATCGACTATTTTGTCGAAACTCATCTTTGCAAGCTTGATTCATACTCCGATCGCGCGCATTAATTTACGGGTTGTGTGTCCTCATTAAGGATTTTTGTTTTTTTGCACACTTCTACTGTGTGTCCTCATTAAGGATATAGGTCGGCGACTCCCCCTGCAACTTCAGTATAGCTATCAGGGTCAACAGGGTGATGTTAGGCAGTCTGTGCGCGCAAACTATAAAACCCGTTTCTGAGGGGGACAAAATCTGACATCTGTGGTAGGAAATGCATCAATTTATCAAGTGAATCCTGTGAGTCGAATAACCGGTGAGGGGAGGGCGGAATTGTTTGGACGTGGGGGCCTGATTTTGGTCAAACGGGGGGCGAGAGGGGGGGAGGTGGAGGGAGGTTGATTTCTGGTTATTTGTGATATTATATCAATCATCAGGTGCTCTCTCATGGGTGTCTTGGTGCAATCCTCCAATCCTCATCACGGTATAGGATATGATGGGAGGTGTGTTGTTTGATGTCCTGATCATTTTTGTGTTTTTTCTTCTCTTTTATTTTCCCGCTTTTTCTCTCCAGCTTCTGTTCTGGACAACAAGCCGTGGTCACAGGTATTGTCCCTTCTCCCCCAGGTTTTTGCCTTCAATTTTTATCGCGCATGGGTTGCAGCAATCCCTCTGCTCCTCGATTTTTAATCGAGTGTTACAGTTGCTAGCTCACGCTCTAGGGCTTAGTCAATTTTTGCACAAGAAAAGTTCCCAACGAATTTATATGAGTATGCACTCGGCCGGGCTCGAACTCACGAAGCTGACCAGTACCAGGCTCGAGGATAACCTGATACGCCACCGGGGCGACCGGCTCACGTGATCAGTGGTGAAAACTGTTTTTTTCAATCAACTACTGTATGGGGCCCTCTATAGTGCCGTTTGAATAGTGCCGGTGCCCGGTATAGTGCCGGTTAAATTTCTTGACACAACGCGCCCTTGATAGTGCCGGTCCGGCACTATTGAAGGATGGCCCGTTATAGTGCCGGTTGGGCGCCGCTGTGCCCCCCAATAGTGCCGGTTCACTACCTACCGCTGTAGACACACGCCACAGAGGACAGACGCCACACTGAAAAGAGTGTACACCTGCTGCTGCAGACCATAAGAGTTCTACGCAGAGGCGCACCATGCCTTGTACGGAAGGTGAACTGTGCCATTACCAGAACAGAACGCCGCGCAAGACCCTCATGGCCACGTTTGTCAGGGAGGATGTGGCGGGCGGCTCCACGGCAAATGCGACAACGTTTTTGATGACATCGAGCCGCACAACATCTGCAGACCATGCGTTACCAGGATTGGCAAGCGCAAAGCGACAGCAGCAGACGGTGCTGGGGCGGGACCATCTGAACGCCAGAAGGACAAGAGCGATGGGAGCAAGAAGGGGGGTTCTCGTGCGCGCACGGACAACAACACGAAGCTTGAGATCCTCAAGCTGCTGGATGCGGAGGTCTCTCAAGTACAGATTGCAGACCGCTTCGGGTGCTCGAAGCGGTTTGTTAGGACGGTGAAGGCTGACCGGAAGAAGGTGGATGAGGATGAGGACGAAGAGGAGGGCAGTGGCGATGACAACACGAGGCCCGAGCGCCGTGCTCCACTTGCTTGTTGTGCTGAGCTGTCGCCTCACTTCAGCGTCCTGGAAGCGGCAGCAGATGAGAGCGGCAACGGAGACGCGGCGTTCTTCCTAACGAAAGCAAAGATGGCGATGAATGCCGCGCATTCCGCTAAGCGGGTGCGCCAGGCAGACATGAGAGAGTTTGTTTCTGCTACGCCATAAGGTTGAGGGGTACAGCAGTTCTAGCAATGGCTGTTTGCTTTTCTTCCGGTGCGCTTCTTGTCGTGCTTTTCTTTGTTTTTGTTTCTTCTTGTAGCATCCAAGTGGGTGCGCCAGGCAGACATGAGAGAGTTGCTGCTACGTTGCCAGGGCGGGGAGAACAGCTGTGGTGGTACGTAATGGTCGTTTATTTTCCGTGCGGTGCGCTTCCCGTCGTGCTTGTATTGTTCGGGGTTTTTTTATTCATTCTAGCAACATCCAAGGGGGTGCGCCAGGCAGAGAGTTGATGCTAAGTAGTGAGGCCGGGAGAATTGCTGTGGTAGTGTGTAATGGTCGTTTAATTTTCGTGCGGTGAGCTTCTTGTCGTGGTTCTCTGTTGTATTTTTTATCTGGCAACATCGAAGGAGGGCAACGAGGACTTAGGCGTCCACCAATAATGCACTCATATTCGATATCGATCCATATCGTACTCTGTTGGCCCGCAAAGCTCGAGCGCTGCACCATGAAATCAACTCCTCAATAGTGCCGGATCGGCCATACTGAGGGATATTTGAAGCTTAAATACTGCCGGACCGGCACTGTTGAGGCACTATCCTGAATACTGCCGGTGCCCGGTATAGTGCCGCTGTTCCCTCTGGACACTACCCGGCACTATAGAGGGCCCCCTAATGTATGTTGGTACAGGTCGCAAGGCATCGTGTCTCATTCAGTGGACACGTCGATTCAAAATCGATGCTCTTGGACTGTTTATCAGGATGATGATGATTTACCGCAGGGGATAATTGTTGTTGTTGCTGTTGTTGTTGCTGTTGTTCTCACGTTAACTCGCATAATCAAGTCCATGATCACAGGACAGGATCCAGTCACTCGGGAGCTGAGGAATAACCCCCGGGGAAAACACAAACACCTCATTCAAGGTGGTACACGCGTATATCACAGCTGACGCAATTCATGCCTTCACCAGAACTATATACAATTATAATCGGGAGTCAGTCTACGATGTGCCAGGTCCATGCCGGTGCATACGTCTCATTACCCACGCCTGGAGAAGCCAACTATTCTGATTGCCACCCAAGGAGGACAACCACGTATATGTTACACGTGGAATCTATCACTACACATACGCACGACAGGCGTAAGTCAATTGGAAAAAAGAAACAAAGGAAAAGAAAAGAAGATGAAGGAAAGGAAAGAAAAGGGAAGAAAACGAAACCCAACGAAGGAGGCAAGAAAAGACAAGAAAAAGACAAGAAAAGCAAGAAAAGACAAAACGAGAAGAGGAAGCAAGGCAAGGGAAAAAAAAAAAAAAAAAAAAAAAAAAAAGAAAAAGAAAAGAAAGAAAAATGTCATACTAGCAGACCCTGAGAACTGGCTAAAGATGGCATTGGGCTTACAAAGGGTATCACGTTCATTATCATTGGCACCTGGGAGAGAACGCAACATGGCGAAGAAGTCAGGGTGGTCTTATGCCATCTTGTAACCGCCATTAGAAGGCCCACAACTTTCGATACGATGAAGGCCATTCCCAGACTTCAGTCTCTTCGGCATGACGCCTCCCCTTCCTCCCCTCCCCCCTTCCCCCGTCTCCCCCTCCCCCATTTCCCCCTCCTCCCATTCCCCCCTACCCCCCTCCACCCCTCACCCCCTTCCCCCCCCCCCCCCCCTCCCCCCCCCCCCCCCCCTCCCCCCCTCCCCCCCTCCACCCCTCCCCCCCTCCCCCCCTCCCCCCCTCCCCCCCTCCCCCCCTCCCCCCCTCCCCCCCTCCCCCCCTCCCCCCCTCCCCCCCTCCCCCCCTCCCCCCCTCCCCCCCTCCCCCCCTCCCCCCCTCCCCCCCTCCCCCCCTCCCCCCTCCCCCCCTCTCCCCCTCCCCCCCTCTCCCCCTCCCCCCCTCCCCCGCTCCCTTCCTCCTCCCCTCCCCCCCTCCCTCCCTCCCCCCCTCCCCCCCTCCCCTCCTTTCCCCCTCCCCCGCTCCCCCCTCCCCCGCTCCCCCCCTCCCCCCCTCCCCCTCTCCCCCCCTCCCGCCCTCCCCCCCTTCCCCCCTCCCCGCCTCCCCCCCTCCCCTTCCCCCTCCCCCCGGCCGCTTAGAGATGTGAATGGTGGATGGCGCTGCCGCACCTTTGTGCGTCGTTCTGCAGCTTTGCGTCTCTCCGTTTCATGCCAATTCCGCATGAACAAATCGGCTCCCTCCTCTACTCTTCGCAACAATCTGCAAGCCTTCTTCGCAGCCTTTCGCCATCCTTCGAATTTCATTCCAAAGACGGACATATCCAGTCTTTCTCATGCCCCCCTGAGTAGTCCTTACCCCCAACAAACTGCTCAAACATCACCCTCTGTGGCAGACGCTCCTCCCCCATACGTGCTACGAATGCCGCACACAAAATCCTTTGTTTGCGCACTATCGCCTCAACACTCTCGGAATCTGTCTGGGCAAGCGCGTCGGCGTACGATAGGGTGTGGTCGTCGCGATTCCGTTTCCGCTATCCAAGGCATCGGAGGAGCATGGAGCGATGAACCCGTCGTAGCCTGTCATAGTCAGGCTTCTTCGGGCGCCACGTCATGCAACCGTACAGCAGTGTCTCGACCACCTCAGCTTTCCACAACCGCACCTTCAACCGTGAACGCAAACCCGGGCGATCATAGATTTCCATCTTGTACCGCTGGAAGCACACCCAGGCCCTCTGAAGACGCCGCGTTATTTCAATACTAAGGTCTCTGTCTGCGATGATAGCCCCGCCCAAGTACACAAACTGGATTGTTTGTTTGTATACCTGGCCGGCTGCATTGATCGTGAAGGACACCTTCCCCCTGCTTTTGGTTTTCAGGCGCATTACCTCTTTTTTTGCCTCGGATACTGTAAGCCCGAACGACGAGCACGCAGTCACGATCACCGTCATCATCCTCTCCACCCCTTCTGATGATCGCGATACGATGCCTGTATCGCCCGCGTACAGCATACCCCACGATCTCTGCACCTCATCCCCCTCCTTCGCCCCCCATAACATGGAGTTGGGGGGATATTGGATTTGAATTTTTGACGCTGTTACTTATTTGGGTCTTAGATATTTTGTGACTTGTCCATGTCGTGGGGATGTCAAATATGCGCTGGTAGAATGAGGGAACCATGTATTTTTTTTGCTTTCGGGATAAATGCATCAGATGTAAAGGCACTATCAAGGCAGACATACAAGCAGGGGGGATAATATATCAGTTAATACCACTTACTTGCAGCCTGCTCGATGAGCCTTATAGTTTCGTAATCTACGGAGACAAGGTTCATGATTCACGTATGTACGAGCGATATAAGATATTTGATATTGGTAAATGAGTGTGTTCTATTGGATGGTGGTGTGTTGTGTCAGAATGTCAGCCACCGCGCTGGAAACATGCCTTCCACGGCAAGTTCAGTTCTGGGTTGATTCCGATGGGGCGCGCCCTTTATATCAGTATTGTTTTTGGTCTCGGTTTGGTCCAGTTTTCGCCCCTGGTTTGTGAGCGGCTTCAGGTCGATCTTGACTCATACCATGTCTTGATTGTAACAATACACTCGGATGTACGCGACAACAACATACTGGATTATTTTTCATGGTGATCAACACCTGGGACTTCTATTTTATCCTCTTGCCACCGCGCAACCAAGGCCCCCGCATGAGGTGGCTCACGCGAGCAAGCCCATCCGGAGCATTGGGTTTCCCATCACACGGGCGTTCGTGTTGTTTAACGTTCTCGATATTAATGCGAAGAGGGATTGTTAGCTTCACTACCACAAGAAAAATTGCCGAACGTGTTTTTTTCTTCAGAGAGTGTCACTCGTGCGAAATTGGGGGCACGCTCCTACCGTATCATGGCCTTGATTCGCTATGACTGCGGTTTGCGTACGAGTATAGGAGCAGTTAACAGTGCCTCCGACGTAATTTTATACTTCGAAGTATATGTCTTTGCCGGTAGAGGGTGTGCAGTTCATGCCTTGCCCCTGGGTATGTTTACAATTTGATAATACGAGAAAAGTCTGGTTGGGCTAGCAGGCCTTTTGCACGGATGTTACAAGAATACCATGTCTCGGTGAAAAAAACAACCAGGACCCCCTTCCATGCCGGCACGTGCAAGGGCGGCGGAGGCTTTCTTTGCCCTTTCTTCTAATACCGACCCTGTATTAGCAATGCTGCCGGCACGGTCCATTTTTGGTTGTGCCTCGCCGTCGAAACAAGCTCGAGGTCCGCAGTCGACATCTTGCGAAACAAACACAAACGCGTATACCTGAGAATTTTACGCCTCGCAGAACAATCAAAACCGTTGCGACAAGAGACACATATCAATTGACCAAGCCTTCGTAATAACTATCTTTATCAACGTGGTGGAACCAGAGCAGGCGTGTTGTCGTTGTTTCGTGGCCGCCGGCAGCTCCTGTAAGCCCCGAACACTTACCCGTGCGGCATTTCTCAGGCATATCCGCCACAACCCCCCAGAAAATTGGACGAGAGGAAACGGTGGTATGAACGATATCTCGTACAGCAGTCGTCACCTTCATAGCAATATTTTGATGCTATTGTTTTGGCCATCTCGGGCGAAGTAGTGCAGCTGACACGTTCCTATGTAAATGTTACAGTCTCCCGTCAATCGATAGACTAAAGCTATGGCAGAGGGGGTGCTCCTATTATCACGGCATCGTTGGACTCACTCGCGCGAGTGACTGTACACCTCGTGTACTAAATTCTATAGAAATATATTTGTTTTGCGTCTTGTAGCCAAAAGATATTGCAGTGCAAGTTTATATCGAGCCGACCAAACGGCTCAAAACGTTAAGGCTGCACCAAGGGAGCAGGGGTGTCATTCGCGCGAGTGACCCCTAGAAATACAAAAATAACCATCAAAAAGTGACCCCTGGCCGGCAGCCACGCACCCTTACGCGGGCATACGAATCGTTCTACGGTACCCCCCCCCCCCCCAACATTTCTTCAACGAAACCACCGGTTTCAAAACCAGCTCCCGGTCGTATCTCCTGGAAAACAGTGTCCCTCGACACACCAACGTCATCGATCGACGGGTATTTTCACACGAGAAAATGCATGGATAATTTGTTTTCAATTCTATCCTTCCTTGTGTAGAGCAGCCATGAAACGTCCCTCAAAGAAAATCGCTGATTGTTTGGGGGACTATCGTAGAATCAGTCCACTCTAGACCATTTTCTTAGTGCAGCGTAGCAAAACCATCCCCCTGCGGGGTCTATCGTAGAATCAGTCATAACTCAGTTCGAGTCCACAGACAGGCCTCTTGCTCAAGAACGTGGTAGCCCCTATCTATCCCGATTGATCTGTTGCCGGATCTCGACCAAGCCCATCTTATCCTTGTCTCCTTCTAGGTCGCCCGTGCCTCGCTGGGGCGTCTTCCCGGGGAGGTCGTCCAGCGTGGCGGCGCACGTATCAAAATCAATTTTCTGTTCAGTTTCGCGTTATGCACTGCCATCGATCCGTTTGTTGCGCTGCTACAACGAGAATGTTTTTAAGGACAGCCTGTTTTTGAAGTGGAGAACGAGTGCTACGATGAAGAAGTGGTTGAACGTTTTGGCTTTAACAATGTCTTCGAGTGATGCCCGGCCCCTTGTAACCGAAACTCATCGGAATGACATTCTTCTTGTTTTGCAGCGAAACGGTTGTTGTGTTATGTCGCCATGGATTTTGGTCAACGGGTCGCACTTCAAGGAACTTAAAGGTATTCGAGGAACCTCGGACATATATTGGTCAACCTGCACCTTAGCATTAGTCTGAGCACAGTTTGCCCAGGAACGACGTTGGCCTCGTCACCCGGCTAGGAAGATGGCGATATCTCCACTATCGTAGCGTCTCGATCTGCTCATGTTTTGATATGTATATATGTGGTGCTGCCTTTCTCAACAGCTGGAGCTGCCGCTCTTTCCCTCACGCTCGTACCCCCGCTAATATGACATATTTCTGATTAGCCGCTTTCTTCGACGCCCTTTTTACTGCCCTACTTCTGTATCTACGCTCGAGGAGCAGAGATCATCCGGAGAGGGGATGTCAGTTGCACGAACCTGGTATATATTAACCGTTGGGCAAATGTTCGTGATGTAGCGGCTTCAAGACCTCGTAAAACCTCGACAACGACGGAAATAGCTGACCGCTACATATGGTAGCGCTATTAGCTGGAACGCCTGTTGTACGCCAATACCGGGTATGGCCCGGCCGTCACTGTAAACACCAAAGTAATGCCCCCCTCGCTTCCGTTTAAATAGAGCTTGTCCCAAAATCGAGGAATGATTCAGCCATTGTGTGTACAAGACGGGGGAACTCTCCCTACAATGGATGAGTGGATTGGTCGAGGCTACACGGTAGGGGGTTACCGCTATTTCCACCTGCAGGTTTCCACCACTCCCTGGATTCACTCTGCACCTCACTGGCAACAGGACTTTAGGCGATTGTTTCGGCGAAGCTCACTAATAGCTCACCAATCTATTGCTGATTCAGGCCGTCAACCTAAAATACCACGGATCTAAAGACCGCAAAATATAAAGAGGGTCACTCGCGCGATTGAACTCGAGCCGCCGCAACCAAAGGCCCCTTGAGTAGCCACCCATCGCACCATTGAGCGTTAGGGCTACGTATTGTTCACTGTGCATGTAAATCGTGTTCTCGAATATGTAGTAAGCTTTCCTTGAGGCCGCTCGTCACCTCCATACAGCGACCCACAAATGCGTCAACGTCAATCTGCTCTACTAAGCCCTCACGGTCGCCCTCCCCCCTTACGACCATTTTCATTACGCCCACACCATGCTAATGTTCACACTAAACAACTTATTATGTGGTGTATAGTAGGCATTCACGCTCCGTGGATGGTGTAGCACTATCTCCATTGCTTAGTGACGTGTCTACCACGCCAAACGTACTACTGGCTGGGTAGTGCCATCGAGGCTACGGCGGCCGGGGCGATAACCCAATTTTATCTGCCGAGTTTGGGCGGGTTGAACAAGTTGATTAACACCTCGCCTGAAAACCAAGACAAAACATTGGTAGTGGTAGGCGCAGCGTAGCGGAACATCTGACGGTGGGGCATATCGGGAAACCGAACGTTACAGAACACAGGTTGCCACTCGCCCAAGAGACTCCGAGCCGCTGAAAGCGTGATGAGGCCACAAAAGGGACTAGATAGAACAACATACTACTTACTTTTGGCCCTGGGTGTTGCATCTCTACACGCGCCTCTAGCTTGTTGACGCGGAACGCGCCCACCTCCTCGTGGTAACAAGGCTAAGTGTAGCGGTCACGTTTGGCGCCTTTTTACATAAGTATTGGTTAACTCGCGCGAGGGACCTCCCTGTTCCACTTGCGTCTAAAGCTTGTGTACAGTAAAAAAAATGAGATCGGACGGTACATTACACTGCGCAACAGCAAATCGCGGTGAAAATAGTCGTCCAGGTGCGGTAGAGAGTCCCCCCCTCACGCGTGGCTCAAGCGCATTAGGCAAAGCGGGGGTACACCCCGCTAACCGTAGCCTCGGTAGTGAACACACTTTGAACAGACATCCACCGCATTTAATGATCGTCGTCAATTTCCCCCGGTTCGACATGCGTAACACATAAGGACACACACAGCTTGCAAAAATGAGTTTGGACAAAATTATCTTCAATCTCACAGCTGGAGGAGTGTATTTTTAGTTTTAGAATAATAAAATAACGTTAAAATAAATACACTGCAGCTGTTAGATCCAAAATTTTTGTCGAATCTCATGTTTGCAAGCTGCATGTAGTTCTGGATGTGTGTTCCCATTTAGAGGGTAGGTCGGAAACTCCCTTTAGAACTACACATTGGCTCGTACGGGGGTCAACAGGGTGATGTTAATCAATCTGCCCGCGGAATTTTAACGCCCGAATTCAAATTATTATGAAAATTAAAACACACTCCAGCTGTGATATCGAGTATTTTGTCGAAACTCATCTTTGCAAGCTGTGTGTGATACTCCGATCGCGCGTATTACGGGATGTGCACAAGTGTCCTCATTGAGAATATAGGTCGGCGACTCTCCTTGCAACTACAGTGTAGCTATCAGGGTCAACAGGGTGATCTTAGTCAGTCTGTGCGCGGAAACTATAAAAAAAAACTTTCTGAGGGGGGCAAAATCTGACAGCTGTGGAAGGAAATGCATCAGTTTATCAAGAGGTTGATCCTTTAAGTCGAATCAAAGTGGCTATTTAACACCCGAATTGCATTATGTATTTCCTAAAATGGTAAATGGACACTTTAGTCCCAGGAATTGTTGAGACAAACGACATCCTAATGTGGAGCATTTACCCGGGTGTCCTACATGCCATCTATTGACATCACTGGGGTATAATGTATAGAAACTTCAAATAATGTATACCGCCACTGGTTTAGAGGGAATGTTGCGTTGCTGTGTGTGCTCTAAAGCTTTAAACTGGTGTTTTAAACCGTCTACATCCGGCACAACCAGTGTCCGTGCGGATGCCTCCTGAGAGATGAGACGAGTGGGGACAAAAACCCACGGCAAAAGTGGCGTTTTGTGAATTTATATTACCTGGTGTAACCCACGCGACAGATAAAAACTCTATATAAATATGAAAAAATACTGCCAGACAGAGGTGATTTGGCCATGCAATATCAACCGTAATGAACACGCGGGCAAACAAATACGGAAGCCAACACACCAGATAATTTGAAGAAAAACCGAAAATAACACGAAAAAGGGAATAATGACAAGAAAAATACAAACAAAATGGGAAAAAAGATAGGAAAGAACGGGGGAAACAGGAGACGGCATGGCACGAAAAAAACAAAAACGTGAGACAATACCCAGCCAGCAAATAAATATAACGTGGCTAAAACTACGTAGATGGCCCCATCCGACCGACATCGGAAGCGCAGCAAGTACGATGTGTTTACAATGGCCCTCTACTTCGAAGTATAAGAGCAGGGCATTGCCGCATGGTCTAGCACCTGCGTTTTTTACCGACGTCAGGGTGATGCCCGAGCCGTCATCACCCACCAGTCTCCAATACAACAACGAAACTAAAAAGTAAGCAATCAGTAAAGCAGGTGATACAGAACCCAGTAGGTGTCGGAGCAACACCTGAAGCGGGTTCTAAATACCTCTACTTGAGGGTTTGGAGCAACCCTGCCTAGACTGTTGTTCTCCACCTGCTGTATTGTCGACGTCGGTGTCCATACCGACAACATTGCCTTAATATGTCCCGCAAGGGTACCCGAAAAGAAACACGAACGACAAGCAAACTACTCGCGCGAGTGACCCCTAGCCACTGAATGTCAAGGCCCAATAAGGGTCCCCCCTACCGTAGCCTGGGTCAAGAGACCAAGGCTACCTACGGTAGTGGAGTCAAATTTGGGGGGATTTTTGTGCAGGGGCTCGGAGTCGTTCGCGCGATAAACCCTCGGGTTCCTTTGCGACGTCCTAAGCTTTCGTGCTGTTTTGATTTCTTCATATCAATCCGCTATGGAATCGGTAGCCACGCGGCGCCGAAAAATCGCCCAAATACTTCGTGTTGTCTGTGAGGCACAGGGTCACTCGTGCGAGTGCCTCGAACTCCAGGTAGCGACGAAAGGTGCACATCCATACCGCAGCCTTAGTCACAAAGGTCAATGGAAATATTCAGGCAGACGATACAAGGGAAATGCTGTACTACAGCGTACTTGCCGGTTGGAATAAGATTTTTTTTCATGTGTGTTTTTGTCGCTGCGCTCTCAATAGTCTGTGCAGTACAATACGTGCAGAACAAACACTCGCGTACGTACTTCGTTGCTCGTATACATCACATTGATGTAGTTTTTCACTCCCGATCCCTACCAAACTTGTCCCGATATTGCAAATCCATATAGAGGTTCGTACTCGTCTGGGATTAACATGCCTGTCGGTTTCATGCACCTATATAGGCACCGCACGCAAATGCTTCGTGAGTCAGGCATTCGGCGTCTACCAGTGCAGAAACACTTGTCGTTGAATACTTGTACGGGGTTAATCCAAGCAAGGCGATGCCGGTTGTTCATCCACCTTCTGCGCTGTGTCTTCTTATATGCATCGGACGCATGTACGGCATGGGTAGCGCGAATCCAACACGCTTGTCTTTGAACAGACGGGGCTCGTATGTACACGTACCCACATGTTTTGCAATACAATTGTTTGTGTTGAAAGTGGAGGAATATTTAGTAGATTCTGGGACGGAACGATAAATAATACGTTGTTTGTGTTGGCCTGAAGCATTGAAGAGTTGAGATTCTTGGATAGATGATAAGAAGAAAAATATTGTATAGCTCCGGGAAGGCCCAATCAAACTAAACGCCCGAGGGGTTCAAACAGGTCGTTGAAGTCACGGAATGGACTATGTCCAGGTACTAGACAAACGATTATAACGTGCAGAACAACCCCATTAGACCAACTCATTATTCTCCCGAGCTAACTTTCAGAGCTCGCGAAGCACAGGAGTCCCACGCAAAAGGCGCGACGTTGGCCTGAAGCATTGAAGAGTTGAGATTCTTGGATAGATGATAAGAAGAAATATTGTATATCTCCGGGAAGGCCCAATCAATCAAAACGTCCTTAAGCCCGAGGGGTGCAAGCAGGTCGTTGAAGTCACGGAATGGACTATGTCCAGGTACTAGACAAACGATTATAACGTGCAGAACAGCCCCATTAGACCAACTCATTATTCTCCCGAGCTAACTTTCAGAGCTCGCGAAGCACAGGAGTCCCACGCAAAAGGCGCGACAGTTCAGCTGACCATCTAACGTCGAAATCGAGACGACGTTACAGTCTGGTGATTGCGCGCTAGTCTACCAAGAACTGCAGTAGTGTCTCTTTTCCGTCCGGCGTTCTGGCAATCTGGGGTCCCGGGCTTTCTGCTGGCGGGTGCGCGAGCAATTATCTACTGTGGAATTGTGTCTAGGTCCCACGTCGGGTTAGCGGGCTGAGGACTGACAACTAATTGGTAATAACGAGATGTGGAAGGGGCCGCGGATAGACTCATGATTAATGTTGAAACCAAATAGCCCGCCGAGAATGTAGGGAGCGACCGACCGTGAGAAAAGGGATTTCTCACAATAATTGCGTCATTCATAGCAACTAAAAAAAGTATTATCACAAGGAATAGGCAGGCTGAGTGGGAATGAGCGAAAACACACACACCGGGTACACAAATGATGGGTGTGCAAAGATCACCGTGGTCTGTATTACACTCACAGATTACATGCGTATTACATGTGAAGACGTATCGCGAAGTCCTATGTACGTTTTAAAATTTCGCATACAGTCCTAGAGAGCAGACCCCAATCATTAATTGTTTTTATTCGGAACCATGACTAGACTATATTGTTTGGCGGCTTTTTGCTACCGCGATCAAACGAACCATTACGAGGTGGAAAAAGGTAAAAGCGTGAAGGGATGCGCAGGGTCACTCGTGCGAGTGGCTCAAACTCGGGAGCGACAAAGGGTGGGTGTACCCCCATATCGCAGCCTCAGTCACAAAGCTTAATGGAAATATTCAGAGACGATACAAACAAGGGAAATAAATGCTGTACTACAACGTACTTGCCTGTTTGAATAAAGATATTTTTTGGTATATTTGTCGCTGCTCTCTCAATGATATGTGCAGTAGTACAAACACTCGCGTACTTCGTTTCTCGTATATACATCACATTGGTGTAGTGTTTCACACCTAATACTTACCTGCCTTGTCCCGATATTGCAAATATGAAAAATGTGATAAACGGCGCTCGTGCATGTCTGGAATTTACCTGTCAGTCGGTTTCGTTAGTCAGGCTTTCAACGTCTACCAGGGCAGAAACACTTGTCGATGAAATACTTGTACGGGGTTGATTCCAGCAAGGCGATGCCGGTAGTTCTTCCACCTTTTCTGTTGTGCCTTCCAAAATGAATCGGACGCATGTACGGCATGGGTAGCGCGAATCGGACATGTTGTTTTTGAACCAACGGGGCTCGAGGGTACTCGTACCCATATTACAACTGTTTGTGTCGAAAGCATTCGGGGCATACGTGGGTCATGATGTTGCCCATCGGGTTGGGGGTGGTACGACAGAGACTCCCCAAGTGAGACGCGTTATAGCACAGAGGCTGCTAGGATGGCGTGGTTTTGACAAACACATTTTAAGAACCACGCGCGACACCGCTTAATCCAGTATATTTAGAATGTAAATAAAAATTTGTAGAGTGTGAATTATTGTTATACCTAGTCCATGGGTTTGGTCATCGCGCAGCATTCTTGACTTGCTCAAAACGCGTTAAAGGCGAGGTATAGTCTAGCGTTCCCCAAGCACGAAACCTCGTAAAAATATCGTGATTCACCGTGATCGTACTGTAGCATGTATAAATTTATCGTGGGGGAGACAGTTGGAACACCCCCATCGCATTACGCGCTATGTTTCAATTTTTTTTTGCATGTATGTGTCGCTGTTCTCCTCCGCCCACATTGCATGATTTGCTGTGAAGTTCAGCATCTCCCCGATGAGACTCATCAACAGCGCGCTGATCTGGACAGCAGCCCTGCTTCTGCCCGGCTCCGTTCACGCTGCCCTCGGCGGTGAGTTTATTCGTTGAGGCTGACGTTGTGTTGCCGATAATCCGCAATGATAAATGGTAGAAGCTTTTTTGATGTATTTTGGTAGCGGTGTGCGGTATAGACATTACTCTATAACAAGTTACATACGTATGCGTAGGTGCCGTCTCGTCACGAAATGGTATTTTTTCACTTTGGAATTGCCTTCGAACTCAATCATCTTTAACGTTTAGAACGAGGCATAACGCAGTTTCCTTCGAGACGCATGTAACAAGAAAAAAGCGCGAAATGTAGCTTCTGAAGTTTTCCACCTCTGGAGCTGTAACCTTCTCCTAAAAAACGTTCGGAGAAAAAAAAATAGGCTACCGAATGAACAAGTCCTACGTATCAGGTGGGGTGGTTGTGTGCGTCCTGATTCAAGAAGATCTGTCCCAAGCTACGTGAAAGAAGTGATGTTTGTTTGGGAGAGGCGGGTGCCATTTTACTTTGTGGCTTGGGGTCACTCGCACGATTAACCTCCCTGTTTCTCAGCGGTCTGTAAGGTTTCGTGCTTGCTAGCTATGGCAACATCAATCCGCAGTAGAATGAGAAGCTACGCTGCACAAAAAAAAAACGCAAAGTTGACATTGTCTGTGAGGTACGAGTCCCTCGTGCGAACGGCTCAAAACCCGGCACCGCAAATGGGACCATATCCCTTACCGTGGCATAGGCCATTTACGCCTCTGATCACGGATTCGATAGGAGGGTACCCCCAATTTTCACTCCCGAAAAAGGGTATACCTCTATATCAAGGCTACGGTAGGGGGGTACACCCCCAATTTTCACTCCCGGGTTAAAGCCGAAAAAGGGTATACCTCTAGATCAAGGCTACGGTAGGGGGGTACACCCCCAATTTTCACTCCCGGGTCGAAGCCAAAAAAGGGTACAAAAAAAGCCGAAAAGGGTGAACCTCGAGTACTGTGTCCTTTCTTGGCTTTGAACCGCGAGTGACAATTGATGGTAACCCCCTACCGTAGCCTTGGTCCTTGAGCCAGGCACAAATATTATGTGGACACACATTTTTGAAACTTTAAGCACAACCGGACAAAAAAACATTGTATCATATGGCCTACGCGTAAGAAGAAAATATTACAGAATAGTCAATGGTGACCTTACCGACAGGGTTGGAATGAAGGAGTGCGGTCATTCCGAAACATAGTTCTGCCCCAAAAGGTGCTACCTGCACCGTAGCAGAAGTCCATATGAACAATTTCATCGGCTAGGTGTACCAATACTGTATTTGGAAACACAACCGGCGTCCCGTTTGGCAGTTCCCCCTTTCAGAGGGCTGGCATGTACATGATGATCCGTTTGGCCCATACCTGCTCCACCGCTTTCATGGCGCACGGCTATGTTACGTGGTGCGTGGATATTGGAAGCGTGTCCTGCCTAACTCTGATACACAACGTATGGTACCAAGTAGTGGTAAAAGTTATGGAAACAACACCATACCAGAGAAGACTTCTACTAACTTATCGTTCTATGCTGACGCACACGTTCTGGTTTATTTCGGTCTGTGCGATTCCTGTGGTAAACCCGCTCCTTCCCACAGATCTATGCGAGGTAGACGAAGATTGTGGAACCGCCTGCTGCGACGCGGACACGCGAACATGTGGGGGTACGTAAGACCTTCCAGGCTTTTGCTTCACGATTTTGGGGCGGCAAGTCGTAAGCCTCAGGCTACAGATCCGTACGCGTTGCATAGCGTACGGTATACCCTAGGCAACTGCATATATCGAGGGAATCGTTTTGGCGAGGAGTTTACCTTCTGTGGCTCCTATCGCATTATCAGTTTGCTCGACACCGGCACGGAAACAGCAGGCGTTTACCAAACACATAGATTTCTGGTCTTTGCTGTTGGCTTCGTCACTTTGCTCTTTTTCCGGGCCAGCAAGTTTTCAACCGAAGTACCCTAAATCCGTTGTAGGCTGCCGCAATGGATTTGGTGTTCCCACGAGCTCCGTCGTTTGACGACTCCTGCGAATGAGAGAGAATCGTTGTTGAGAGGTTGCTTTTGTCTTGCATTCACATGACGATGCTGTACGCAGACGTGAAGTATGCACGAGCGGGACTTTTTGTTGTTCTGTACCGCGCAAACAATAGCCACTGCACGAAATGGCCGTGTCTGAGTATGTGGCAAAAGTTTTACCCGGAATTTCCCGCGTAGATGCCGCTTGTCCACGCTCGTTCTACGTATTCCTGTACGAGACGACGACATCAAATTACCATTTGCGTCTTCACCGCTCTTTCCTTTTGCTGCCTGGATGCCAGCCCTTCCACGGGGCAGTAGAAAGAGCGGCAACGGTGCATTGCGTGCGTGTGAGTGCGCCAATGGTGTTGCGTTTAACGTCGACAAATTAACCTGCGGAGGTGAGTCTTTTGTTGAGCTTATCGTCGTTAAGCATACTCTAAATGCCTACCAGGCCGGCGGCAATCCTCGGCAGTCACAAGTGACGGCGCCACGAAAAGGGTTGCACGCTGTTGCTTAAGTATGTCCTGATCAACTGGGTTTCCAAAAAAAAACGTCAGAATGCGCCATTTTTGTTTTTCCAATCTTACAATTGCTTATATACCTAGCGGCCCACGCGGCTTCTTCGTTGGGTTTTGCTGTATTGGTTCTACTGAACAGTTTCGTCTGGAAGAGGCTTAGCGCTCCTCAAGTAAAGATCATCCACGTGCAACGATAGAGGATTACCTTTTTTGGTCTTAAATGTTTTCTCAATGACGGGGGTCCTTAACCCCAAATCGTCGAAAATACAAAAATTTACATTTGCATGAAGTTATCGTTTTGTACCTAGGCCACGCTCGGTTTTTATCCGGCAGCAGTATTTCTTCAATAAATCGGTTTTTGGACAAGGGTCTTTAGCTCTCAAGTTAAAGAATCTCAAAAACAAGGTCGTGAACCTCTAGCACGAGTCACCACCGAAACAACAATGCTACGCCTCTACCGCAGCATGCGTCAAGCGTTCTGTTTAACCATCACGCCGAGTTCTGTTAATGAATTTCGCCGACGGGCAGGCCAATCTTTCCCATTGGATTAAGCCGCGACAAGGGTGTTGGTACCCTGACGTTAAAGCCTACAATCTTGTAGATATCCATGTCGAACAGGAAAGATGGACTGACAAACTAAAGGAAAGCGTAATCGCGCAAGAAATCTCGCGGGGCCGTCGTGTGGCAACTCGACACTTGCCGCGATGGAAGTAGGACACATTGTGCCCAGTAAAGTTTCTGATTGGCGGCAGTGTCACTAACCAGAAATCATCGGAATTTCCCTATTTGTTTCACAATTTGTTTCCGTATCGAACCCGAAATTCAGTTGATCTTTTGTCAGGTGGTAAGGTTAAGTTCCACCCAATCCGTTATTGAGACGAATGGTGCCTCGAACGGCATTAATTCTATTTTAAAGAAAACAACTAAACCTTTGACGATGGAGATCTCTCGAGTCTGGGAAGGTTTGGCCAAGACGTGCTCTCTCATTGTAGCACGCGATATTCCTTGTTGTCAAATCCAATGTTTCCCGCCAACGATTACAAGACGACCTATCCATATGTTTCGTCCTACCCGGGCGACGTCATCCGTTTTAGACATCGGAAAGAGTGGGTCTGTTGACGCGAACGCTCGTGCCTCCCCTTTAGCCGTAGCACGGGCAATCGTTCCCCAGACAAAAACGACGAAACGGTGTCCTTCCTGCGATGTGCGATTGTCTGCGTTTCGAATCACCCAACCAGTGATGCTAAACTAAACGATTTCGTCATATTTTTTTGTCCTTCCGTTGTGCTTTTTTTGTTGTTGCTTGTTGTGTTCTTGCATCGAAACTTGGGTGTCGCGATTCAGTTTGCGTCGAAAATGACGACTGCATTGACGACAGGTGCTGCGATGAGGCATCGGAAGAGTGCTCAAGTAAGTTCTTCAACTTTATTGTAAAGTGAAACACTTGGATGTAATACAACTCCCGTCTTGAAACGGAGTGGAAATGCGCGGTGGAGGTGCTACAGCACAATTGAATGGTGGCATCAGTGTCAATAGTCGCAGCGAAAGTCTCTCACTCTACTCAGTCGACGCCCCCCAAATCAAACTGGCAGATACAATGCACGCCTTAGGTTGAAAATCTGTCGCCACATGGTTGGTGTACGGCGCAAATGCCTTCATGTACAAAACCACGAAAGCCAGGCAAATGTAGTCAGTTGTACGATGAGAGAATCTGACGCTTTGTCACGTTAGTCAAGAGCAGGGATAAAAATGCGAAATATATATCCGGTGGGTAGAATGCTTAAATGTTTACTCCATCATGATGCTTTTCACCAGTTTCGCGGTCGGGCGAAGACTAGCAACTTATTAACGCCGCGACTGGACGCGTTGCAAGCATATGGCAACCCTACCGTATCAGGTACCCACGCTGCAATAGAAACTCCCCAGTAGGGTTGTACATGACAGCAGCCCAGGTCTAACCTGTTCCCTGTCACTTTCCAGTTTATCATATTTCGTGTCTCTTTGACCTTCCTTACTCAACGAGCAGTCTACAACTACCAGTCACGCGGACTAGGCGAAGACGCCCTCTTCATGTGCGAGTGCCTACCTGGTTTGAAGTTCTTCCCATTTTCGTGTGGTGAGAAAATGTCAGCATTAATTAATGACCGCCACAAGGTCTGGGGTCCATGGGCTTTGCGGTAGGGGAGGCGGCATTGGACGACCTGACGTTCGACTGTTGGATGTGTAGATCAGAGTTGACGACGCTGACGGCAGCACGTTGTTTTTTCCCAGCCTACATCCACCATTACTGTTTAAGGAATTTGCGGGGAATTATTTCGAGAGATTTTCTGTAACAAAGTAGAGTAGTATTCCCCGATCTCCGCGGTTTTCATGCGAAATGTTTGGTAACATGGGTAATTTGTTGATGTTGGCCCAAACCTCGACCCTGCCTCGACGAAATACACCGCGCGAAAGTCCCAAACATGAGTGCAAGACAAAGACAATAGACGCGTGATACGATGGTGGTACCAAACAAAGTTGGCAGGATATTCCGTGGGCGACGGTGCTCTTATCTGAGTGAAGTATCCAAAACCGCATAAACTTCACGTTCGGTTTTTAACATACACGTAGGCCATACGGTTAATCGTAGCGATGCGCGTTCCGACGCGTGCTACGGAAGAGGTACGCCACCTTTTTCTAATTCTACTTCTTAGTTTGGAAGCTGAAGACCTCTCTCCCAAAAACTAACTTGGATAATGACAAAACTGCTACACCGGATAGAAAAATCCCATGGCCTAGTTATACAACGAAAATGTTTTGAAAAAAATGGTTTATTTCGGACGATTTTGGTTAAGGTGTCCCCGTCATTCTGATCACATAATTGCCCAAAAAATGTTATCCCGATCGTAGCGTGCGTCTCGCTCTTAATCTCAAAGTCGTGTATTTTGCAAGAGTGTTTGAAACAGAGGTTCAGCGTAAGAAATATGCGTCTCTCTTATAACGCGTGTCCGTGGCGTCATGGTGGTTGAGATGACGACGAAGTCAATTTAAGTAACGCGCGGCTCTAGATCGATCATCACATAGATGGGGGGAACGCGGAAATGCCGAAATAAAATATTCGACCTTTCATTCGATGGATAGAATGTGCCCGTTTACAGGGTGCCAAAACCCTCTCCCGCTACCAACGGCCGCCTGATCGGTGACCAAGATGTACAGATGTATGGGGCATGTGAGCGGAGCACATCGCAGACATTGCGCATGTTGGCGGAGGCCGAAAGATTCAAGGCGTGGGCGGTTACTGTGGGGTTGTTGCCGTTGTGATTCATGATGGGAAGTCGAACGAACGCAGTACTTCTAGCGCTTACTACGGATATTGAAAAATCATCGGTAACGGAGACTGACCTGCATCAACCCTTGTTCTAGCTGGTCCGCGATTAATGGGCACAAGGTCACCGAGACACACGGTAACCAGTCCCAAATAACCGAAATTCTAGGACACCCCGGTCGACGGAGTATCTTGTTATCAACGAGTCGTTCTACTGTAGCCCTTCTAACTTTTCACAAACGAAATCGCCGGTTTCAAAACTACCTGCCGGCCGTGTCTCCTGAAATACGGTGTTCCTCGACACCCTCTCCGTCGTCGTCGATCATTAGGCCTTTGCACACAACGAATATATCGATACATTTATTTCAACAGTATGCTTCCTTGTTGTGTCGAGCATCCATGAAACGTTCGTTCAAGAAAATCGCTGGTTTTTGGGGGGGGCTATCGTAGAATCAGTCAAATGTTCCGATATGCCCGGTTGCGGTGGGCGTCTGCGTCATTGCATGCAGCCATTATCACATTTCCTTGGACACTAGTACCACCAACGTTAGCTTTGATTCGGGAGATGATATACGCTTTTTAACGCGATGATTGGTCACAAAAGACGAATCTTGGTCAGATGATTTAATCAATATATATAATCATATTATTTCCAAAAATGTCACATTTATCCCCTCGAAATAATGTATAGTTTCCAGGCACATATTGAGCTGCCCCCCCCCCCCCCCGCCCCAACCTCCTCCCCCCCCCCCCCCCGCCCCCAATAATATACTGGTGCCAAAACCGTCAGATTTATCCCCTCGAAAGGATTTATAGCTTACATGCACAAATTGCCCCTTTCCCCCCCGCCCTCCTCCAAACCCGCTCGCTTTTGATCAAAACCAGGCCCCCGCTTTCTCTTCACAGCTGTCAGATCTCGTCCCCCTCAGAAACGGGTTTTATAGTTTCCGCGCACAGGCTGACTAAAATCATCCTGTTGACCCTGATAGCTACACTGTAGCTGTAAGGGGAGTCGCCGACCTATATCCTTAATGAGGACACACAACTCGTAATGCGCGCGATCGGAGTATCACACACAGCTTGCAAAGATGAGTTTCGACGAAATCTTCGATCTCACAGCTGGAGTGTATTTTAATTTTTATAATATATAATCATGAATTGAAATATTCCATGTGGGGTTGCAAACACCCGAACTGAACATCAACTCCAAGCGGAGTTCGTTGTTCATGGTGTGTTCGTCAGACCAGGTCAAACAATGCTAGTACGGCAGCAACTTTAGGCATGCCGACTTCTGGACATTGGCGACACTATTGAAATGTGGACTTATCGATTCCAGTAGTATGACCACAGCATTTCCCCTCTTCTCCCCGCTTTGGGTTTTCCGATTTGGCAGTACTTTGCAATGTCGACGACAACGTATGTGACGACCCGCACATGAGGGGTCTCCGTGGCCAGATGATTGACTGGTCTGGGGAAAACGGGGGTTGGTACTCTCTGGTCAAAGACATGGACGCCGATCTCCACGTGAACGTCCGACTCACCGCTCCTTTGCCCGAAGACTACCCCAATAGGCAGCTGATAACCGGGCTCAGCGTTGTGTCGCAGGGGCATTCCCTTGTCATCGAGGTCAAGAACCCCTACACCACTGGCACAGACGGCTGCGAGGGCGACGCGCCCTGCCTTGCCGACGGCGGGTTGCGTGCCGTCGTCGACGGTGAAGAGATGAACAGCCTACTGCGATTCTGCAGGGAAGATTTCGTTGCGGGCGGCATCACAATTTCGGCTTCCAATCTCCCGGTGGAGTGCCGCCAGTTCGGCGGCGACAAAATATGGGCCACAATGCATGAGGAAATGCTGGAGGGAAAACGCAAGCTCGCTGCCGAAACCTTGGAGGAGTTGATCCTCAAGCCCAAGATCATGGCGGCGCCCGACTGGTGCGCCAAATACATCGCGGAGAACGACCTCGCCGAGGTGCAATCCACCTACGCCATCTTCAAGATCGAGACACCGACAGTCACGGTGCGCCTAAATCTAGGTATAAACTACCAAGGAGGTGGCGATCTAGACTGGGATGGGAAAGTCCTTCCCGACATGGAATTCTGGCAAATGGACGTGGGGCTAGACGGGCTGAACATCGAAAACCCTTCTTTGTCCGGCATCCTGGGCGAAACGGCCCGTCCGGTCCTCGACAGCAACGGTGGTGAGATAATGCATGGATTCGACGCTTTCCGCGGCGTCGCCGAGGACTACCGCGTTTCCGGCGCTGTTGGCACTCAATTCGGTCTTCTGGACAAATTCGGTCTTCTAGACAAAACTCATGACGACTAGAGTGAGGCCCGTCAGTGCTGAATTTCCATGCTCTTTTCTTCCGTAGAACGAGTGCGTGCATTTGCATCAGCGGTTGTTGAGAGCTGGCGCACTCGCTAAGGTTCAAGGTATCCAGTGGCGCGTATTATAAGCGCAGTGGAACATAGAGGGAGAGCTGGAGATATAATTTTTCCGTCATGTTTGACTAGCAGCGGCGAGGCTGAACCCTCTGAACGGGAAAAACTAAATACTAATGCAAGTGGCGGGCTGAGGGACGGGTGGTACCTGTGACCACTGCTGATCAGGAAGCAGGACGCACTGCTGACCAGGACTCAAACCGGCATTCATATCAACAGAGCATGCCCATTTTGGGTAGCGAGCCGAAGGACACTATACTGGACTCTTTTGTCACGTTGTCGTGAGGCCCTTGCCGATTGAATGACCCAAGCTTTCATTCCATACGCACAATGCCCCCCTTCGTAGAAAATCCACGCTATCAAAGGGAACCGGTGGTTTTGGGTGATCCGTGTTTGAGATGGTGTGTGACACAAAGGGAGTCCAAACTCACTTTGCCCGTTTTCATCAGACTGTACATTGTAGTAGGATTCGACCCCTTTAAGAGGTCACAGGTGGTGGCACCGTGGTCGCGTTCGGGCTTACATGGGTTTTGGATATGTCTCAGCTACTCAGGTAAAGCGTACGAGTAGCGGGGGGGGGGGTTAATAGAGGCCATTACATATTACGAGCTGTGCCATCGGAATTCGCAAGGTTTTACTCGTTTTCGATATAACTATTTCCATCGTGTCTTTACCGACGCTCTGTGTACATGGGTAATGGACTCCTTTGAAGTATATAGGAGAGACGCCGGGTAGCGCGGGTAACAATAACACGTTTAGGGGTGGCATCGGTGCCTGGTGTTCACTACGCGGGGATATCACCCACATTTTGCTGCTGCAATTTCGTTTCGTACGAAGTAACTCTTTTAGCAGTACACCTCGGCAGAGGTACATTTGCCAGTGACGTACATTATTATCATCTTATATTTTACAACACCACGCCATCGTCGCGAAAGAGGGGGGGATGAATGCTACAGCAGAGGCGATATAGCACTTGACATTTTTTGTCGACAATAGGTGCGGAATATAGGTCGTGTTCGATCATATATGGGTTTTGGATATATGTGTCTTAGCTACTTAGGTAGAGCGTGCGAGTAGCGGAGGGGGAAATCAATAGACACCATTACATATTACGAGCTGCGCGATTGGAATTTGCATGGTTCCGATCGTGTTCGATATAACTTTTTCCATCATGTTTTTATTGACGCTGTGTGTACATGGGTAATAGACTACATAGGAAGAGAAGCCGGGTGGCGCGGGTGACAAAAAAAGTTCTTTCGGGGTGGCATCAGTGCCTGGTGTTCACAACGCGAGGATATCACCCACCTGTTGCTCCTGAATTTCCTTTCGTACGAAGTAATGCTTTGAGCAGTATATCTTGCCAATGGTATACTTGCCAGTGAAGTACATTATTCTCATCTTATATATTACGACACTACACCATCGTCGGGGGGGCGGGGGGGGGGGCGCTACGGCATAGGCATTGCATGGCTTAACATTTTTTGGCGACAATAGGTGCAGAATGAAGGCCCTCCTTGACCCAAAATATTCGGAATGGTTTTCTTGTTGTGCAGTACGAGTATATTCAGTAGTTTAAACATAGACCATGGGTTTGGTCGTCTGGTTACACTTGTCACGTTGATCGCAATGAGGTTTTAGGCGAGGGGCAGAGAGAGCTCTCTTCCGGTGAGGGGCCCCAGCAGATCGATGATGAACCCTCACCGTGGCGTGTGAAGGGCTCGAGGTTGTCGCACTGGTTTGGCGTCGGGAAATTTCAAATTCTCTCCTTGAACATCATTACCCAATGACTTCCGGCGGCGCCCCCACACAACCTCAGATAAGGTGCCTCGGTTATGCTATACGGGTTTGATGGAACAAAGTCGGACCAGGACACCATGCGTCTCTGGAATCGAGATGCATATAGTTATTCGATTGACCTTTTTCAAGAGTAATCGGGTACTCCTTCTTCAACGGGACAACGGTGTAGTGCATTCGGGTACTACTACTACTGTTATATTTTCATTTTGCTTCTCTTTTAGGGGGACGGGGGGATATGGTGGTTGAACTGCGTGGTGATGGCGAATGTAAAGCTTCCTTTCTTTGGTATCCTTCCTGTAAATCAAGGGAGTGCTTTACCCCTATCGAATGTATTCTTGCCACAATGACAAAATATTGGACGACGAATTTGAGGCCAGGCGCTAGAATTTCGTCGTGGCAGCAGCGGTTGGTGTTTCGGTCGCCCGCCTGTGGTGAAATTGGGGTTGCCTGCGTGCCCCACAACCTTGCACAATTGGGACTCTTTGTGGCGGGGACTCATCCTTGACTGCGCGTGTGTGGTTTTCATTGAATTTGTAATCAAAGTAATCAATCATGATATTGTCTCAAAAAAATGGTTAATGTGTTGTGGGACGGAGACATGAAAACTCCATTCGTGAGTACGATGAAATGACGGCTGCTATTGCCTGTCTGTTACAACTAGTCCACGTAGGGTGTACTTCCGATGGGCCCGTGTGCATAAAAAGCATTCCGGCATGGGCGTCATCACACGGAAATATGGCTCATGACAGTGTAGAACGCGATGGCTTCTATACCGCGATTATAAAAAACAATATGCATGCACGCACCCAATACTTCGTCCAACGGCCAGTTGTGAATGTGCAATGATGGTCAGGTATTGCGTCAAGGTTCTCTCACCCAGGCCATGTCATGTCACACTGTTTTCTTCCGGCACGCAGGTCAAACAACAATGAATTTTGCCCTCCTAAACAATGGGTTTCCATTCAGTCTCTACAGCTGTTCTGTTGGCGTTAGTAGTCGCCACTTCGCCGTGTGGATGTCAGTGGAAAGCTATTAATAATGTGTTCGTCCTATTCCACCGTCACGTTTCTCACATGTTCGCTCTTTCCTAGCCCGTTATAACCCCATTTCGTTGCTAACATATCTATTTCATGCCGAGGGCCATTCGGGCGGTCTGGATTAACCTGAACGGCCACTCCCTTTCTTTGCATAGAGTGGACCACCTGGTGCAACGTTGCACACCAGGCCACATATACACGTTTACACCTACCATGTACACCAACATCACTCGTAGCATGTGTTACTTTGTGTCACGTAACGTAGTCTAGCGCCGCTGCTTTACAACAGGAAACAAAGCACCTCAAAATCGAGGCAACGGTAGGGGGATACCCTCAATATGCACCAGCGTGTTTGAGCTATCATAATATACTTTTACACTTTCAAGGGGGTAGTTTTTTTTTATTATTTGAAGTGGTCTTCATAGGTTTTTAGGTGAGACTTTCAAAGTTATATGCCTCAATTTGATACAATGACTTTTTTTAATCAGTAATCCTGATAGTTTTAAATTTTTATTTGGTAGTTGTACGTGTTATGTTACCTTCTTTAGCTTTTAGTTTAAAATCTAGAATTAAAAAGCATTTAAAAATAACAGTTGATTCAAGAAAATCAAGAAAGAAGTATTAACTTTGGTATATAATAATATTCCAAAATTATAAAAATTTAGACATTAGCGGAGCGAAAAATTATGGCGGGTCAAGCATGGGTAAAATATCGTAGTCATAAATAAAATCAAGTTATTATATATAAAAAGTAATATTTGAAAACATATGAAATATTTGAAAAGTTTTATCGGGATTCAATGTAATTTTAAAAAATAATTTATAATAACGTTTAGAAATAATTTATTAAATTGTATAGGAGTTAAAGAAAAAAAATCATTTTTATTATAAATTTACTTGCTTTAAAGAAAGATTAAATAAACCAAGAAAAAATATAGTTTTATTTGGTGTAAAGCGTTCAAGTAATAATGGTAAAATTTGGGTTTCAGGTTCAAAAGGGATTGTTAGTTTTGATTCAATTAGTAATCTTCATCGAAAAGGTAACATGGTTTTATTTTTACCACTTATGAAAGTTTTCTTTTTACTCAAGCATTTTTGGCGTTGTTTTAGGATATGCTATTGAATTAAGACTTGAAGGAATTGTTTATGATAATTTAGAAAGATTTCAAGAACGAAGGTCAGTCGGGCGAGTGACACCGAGCCATTGAGTAAAAAGTGCCCAAAAAGACCCCGTATCGTATACCGGTACCCGTAAGATCGTACACACGGCAGCACCGGGACCTATACGATAAGTAACGAACACCAGTGTTGTTCGGCAAACTCGCAGGAGTAGCCCCCTATTCACATGTGGAGTGGCAGGGCGGATAAGAATATCTTCGTTAACAACGACGTGTCATGTGTAAAGGTAGTTTCATATGTTGACCACCTTTTTGCTGGCACAACAGGTGAAGCCCTCGAGGCTCCATTTTGGTGAATACTTGTGCAGTCCTTGACTGCTATGTTTTGGTTAGTTGAACGACATCTCAACGGATCAGTGGTGAAATCCGTTTGTAGTTTGTTGCCTCGATTCAATAGAGTCAATCTGACCCAGCTTTGGCGTCAAACGAAAGGAAGAGACGGCGAATACTGAAAAATATGACCTGTCGCGGCCGTTGAAATGCGTGCACTGCGATAAAAACTGTCTCGCGAACCCCGGCCGGTAGTCCACAGGTGCCTCGTCAGCTGCCCGCTTACCCATTCTCCTGTACGTCGAACTATGTACCTGTAGTTGACCAGTCTTGAGCTTGCAAAACGCCGTTTGGATGTCAGGCGCGTTCTTGTTGGGTATTTGTCAACAATTTTCATGCGCGGCATAAGCTCGTCGACCATTAGAACTGTAATTTTAGTCGCAGCAAGAATGTTGAGACCGCTAACGTTAAAGCACCTTTTCTCACATCATGTATAGGGATTCCCGACTTAACGATCCTTTCGACTTTCAACCACGTGATTCATAGAATGTTGAGATCCTTCAAGCGTAACAGTCCATCAAGTTAGCTTGCTTCGTTCACTTAACTGCAGTCTATTGTGACGTCAAAAGTTGAAAGTTTAATGCGGTTTGTGTGGGCGATCCGCGCTCAGGACATGCTTCCCTGCACCGAACGTTCTCACACGACTCGGCATGCGATGGTGGTATAGCCCTTTTCCGATATGCATAGCACCGGGCAAATATTCAACGGCAGGTGAAAGCATGGATCGCCTTGCGTGAGATGTACGAGTATTCGGTAAGGGCACGAAACAAATAAGCACGGTTGTGGAATCAGGTTTTTGCCTGGTCCAGCTAGGGGGCTCGGTAAACATTAGACGTAACGTTATGTACTGCCCTGTCCCCCTACCACTTTTCTCCCCTAACGCTAGGCGTGATCGTCGAAGCGGATTCATCGCGCCAGTAGTGCTATGTTTTCACGCACTACCCAAGAATCACATATTGTCCCCCCTATGTCAAAAATAGATTTCGCAGCTTGGCGTCAGTCAAACGTCGTCATGGGAGTCTTGACCCGCTCTGCGTATCGTTTACTTTTTATCTTCCGGTACCTGACCCCACGTGGTTGTTGCACCAACGTACCAGCTATCAGACCGAGAGTTGCGTTAGAAACATCCGTGCTGATCAACTTCATTTTGTGGGTAGACCCCGACACGTTGCCCGCCACCGCTTCCGCGCATGTCAAGTCGGCTGGCATTATCTGATCTTCAAGCACGCCCAAGCGTACAGCACAGGGTTTACCCCCTCATTCCGCGACAGGGTTTGAGCCTGACTCTCTGCCCCGAGAACTAAAACACGTGTAGACGTTTTATTCTGGTGCAGCGTAGCATACCATCCTATGGCGGATTCATGTGGAAATTTTCCAACTCAACACGAAAGCTTGAGACCGCAAGGAGCAGGGTGTTGGTCGTGTCGCGCGAGTGACAAAATCACCTCAAGAGCAGGCCCCGAAAATGACCCCGCTGCTTGCTGTATTCACGGTCGCACCAAAACGGATTCAGCGTAATAGACGCTAACCTATAGGCTTGATGACGTTGGATAACCCGATTTCTCTCCCCGGCGATTGCCCCTCGCAATATCCAGCTAAAGGTGAATACTTGGTATCATACTGACCCCCGTGACCGATGGATAAGTTTAACATGGCCAGTGTGTTTCGAACGGTCTGGGCTTTTCGATTGGAGCCGAATTCGTGCCGACCACTTACAGGCTTTCATATTCCTCAATAATAATCAGGGTTTTCACAAGGGGAGGTGAAAGATATAATTGCGCCGCATTCTACACCAACCGGTTGGAGGTACTCCAAGGCATATCTGTAGAACATTTCGGGCGAAAAAAAAAAAATCTGACCTTCCTGTCTTCACCATTATTAATCAGAATCAAGCGAAACAACTGGATCCCACGCGAAAAATGGTAATGTTATAGGGATACCATACCTTACTCATTTTCACGCACAAAAGTTTAAATGTCCACGCCGTTTTTGAGATAGACCCTGAAATATTGCACAGGTGTTCTACATGGTCATCCCAAGTCCTGGCATCCGTTTTGTTTTTTTTTCATGAAAACGTTTAACCTAAAGTGGGCCACATTCTCCAAAAAAATATGATCTGAAGGAAAATCAGACAAACAAAAGAAAACCCGACAAGTAAGGTCTTCGCGATGAGACATAAAAGACGTGCGCCTAATTTCACGGTCTGAATCGAATAAACGGCGTGAAGGTTCGCCGGGGAATAAATTTGGGGTCTACTACGTGAACCAGCCTTTGTACCATAGGCAAGGGCCGATCGATAGCGTAAAGCATCTGGCACGGTAGAGGTGAACCGAATATTTTGTGGGGCTCTTCAATTGAAATGCTTAATGTCCCACAAAATAAAATGTTTACAGCAACCTTAAAGTGCCACCCGGTGAACAAACTCGTGGCTTAGGTATAGATAACAAAGTAATCGTAGAGGTAAACAATAACGGTACAAAATAAACATGGACTTGCACATCACCGACGTTCCGTCCAAGGGTTCGGATAAGGAGCCTAGTAATTCAGAAAATTAGATAGCCGAAAAATGATATACTTCTATCGCTGCACTTGCGGCAAATGGCACACGCACGAAGAGTTCTGATGATGGATGGCATCTTGTTCATTTCAACGTCCCGTCAGACAGTTTTGCAGCAGTTTCGTTTTCGGCTATTTCCAATTTTCCCCTTGATATTGCAATTTTGCCATGAGTCCATTGCTTGATATCAATGGTGCAATACCAAGTTTTCTCAAAAGTCAGCTCCTGTGTGAGATGCAAAGATGCTCATGTGACGAGTCGCAGCAAACCCGTGGTGCGCCCCGACTGCGGCATGCATCAAGTGATGAGGTAAGCGATAGACCTTGCTGGAACTCCATCGGCTGCTCCAAAGGCTACATTTTCCCACTCGCACTACGCGTGCCCCAACAAATCCACTGACGTGCACGGCACAATATCGTGCGAAGACTCCTGGTTCACCTCAGGCCTCTGCTGCGAGTCGGTGAGCATCCATAAAAAGTCGAGATAAATTGCTTCCGCGTGTTTACAGGACGAGTCGGTTGAATCAAGATACAGGGCTGTGTTATTAATTCGCATGCATGCGCGACATGCCAAGAGGATTTTGCACTTAGATATGTTAGTTATTATGAGTTCGGTCTTGACGTGCTTCCTTTAGTGTAAGACGTGCATCTCGGCATGATGAGACCTATTTCCACCACTAACAGCAGGGGCTATCGCCCAAGTACGAGCAGGAAATTACGCCAGGTTCGAAGCCTGCACCAGGAACGAGGGCGCGTTCGTTTGCGTAGCAGGCTGTAAAAGGCCGCTCACTGCATGGAACCAACCCACGCCTCGAATACAATGCCAGCGAGACCATGTGCTAAGTTTCTTTACTTTGATTATTGCTCGTTGAAGACGCATGCTAACGGTGCGGTGCACGCTATTTTTCTGGGGTTTTTCATTTGGGCACGGGTCCATGCCCATCATCACGGCTGCAATCCCACATGTATGACAATTCAACCGTGTTTGTTCAAGTACGTAGGCCATGGGGTGTTGACAGGGTTGTATAAGCACTACATGTCGAAATCACGCTGATACGGGGTACGTATTGTACCATGATGTTTATCGAGCCTAACACTTACTTTGTAACATAATCTGCAGCTGTGGTATCGAAGGGTCTGCGAAGCCCGCTAGTGGTGGATAACAATGAGAGATAACTTTTTTGGAAGTGGCGTTCGTATGGCAAGGCTAACAGAGTTTTCAGAAAAATGGGAACGGAGCCTAAAATGAGAACCAAGCGTTATCTCCAGAACCATGTGAAGGGGACAAGGAGACGTCAGGAGACGTAAGTAGTGATCGAGATAGGGCCGACCGCCACCTGGTCAATACGGCACAATGCCCATGCTACGGGCAGGTGTACTCTTCGGGTTGTTGTATTTGTCGACAGGCCGTCCTATATCGTAGAGTTGCTTGCAATATTCCCTGCGACGTTCCCCGCTAGTTAATGTGGGAATTCAGTTACATGTTGAATGCCTACTGCAGACGCAACGTCAGAATAAATTACATAGACCGGAAGCAATATCCGACGTTCACCACGTCCTGAGTTTTTCCGCATCTACAACAATACGCTTAGTGTACTCAATGATAGTAACTACGAATCAAATATATTCCAGAATGGACTGCAGAGTGTACAACAATACGCTTAGTGTACTCAATGATAGTAACTACGAATCAAATATATTCCAGAATGGACTGCAGAGTGTATGTTTCAACGTGCCTCTTCGGTGAGAAGTCCGTTGCTAGAGGAGAACTCGATAGTCAAACGAATAAACACTGATGGTGCGCTTTAATAAGACCTCCGTGTATGGACAGCGGTAATATGCAGGCAACTATTCTACTTAGAGAACTACACTATCGCATTCATGTTGAAAACTACGCTTGGCGTAATGACCAGCGAGACGTACTCTACATGTAAAGCGCAAACCAGTATGTTTGTTGTTCAACATGCCCCCTAAATTTTGACATAGATCTACGTGACGCAGATGCAATAGAAATATGTGGACGCTGGTTTTCGCACATTGACATACAGCGAAGAAACGTACTACTTAGTGTTGTATTTACACACGAAACACTCGAAATAAAGTCGACGAATACATTTAGTATGAAAATAGACTACGGGTGAAGCCGTATCACATGATTATGTCTGTTTGATCAGTGAGTCATTTTCTAGAAAATGAAATTGCCAAAAACTATCTGCTGTACTGTATGGTTAATACGCCCTGCCTATTGAATCCTAGATCAAAAAGCACATCGAAGAAGGTCGAATTTGTGGACTTTCTTGTACGTGTGTGTCCAGCGCCGTACTACACTCTGTTTTTACCGGGTAAACAACGTCGAAATTGTGGACTTATACATACGTCCAGCGCTATAGCGCATGTACATCCTGCAGGCTGTGAGCACGATATGCCTGTGGGCTACGGAATTGCGTTTTTTTGCGCGCATTTGTACAGCGCAACACAGCTGCTACTGTTGCTATCGTGGACTAAAACAATCCAAACGAATCAAAGTTACACTACGTGGATACGTATAATAACAAGCCGTCGACAAATCTCAACCGCATTTATTTTCTAATTGAATAAATCGTTTTTAGTACTCCGGAGAGAAATATACCTAGAAGCCAAACACAGTAGACTCAACGTTAGAAACGCCGAGTCCAGTACGTTAATGCTATTTATTGTGTGTGCCTTGCAGCGACTGGGGACGTTCCTCTGCAGTGCTGATACGTAGGCATGCATACCTTTCCACAATATTTAGCCACACTACTATTAAATAATAAGGAGAACCTCGTCGACTACATAGCATAACAACTCGCTCTGTCTCTCTGCCTTTCTGTGTCGTTGACCTGGGTCCATCTACCACACCGGTAGCAAGACAATGTCAGCTCTGGCCTCCTGCGAAGTACTGGGGTGTAGGTATTGATGTGTCTCTTGTGCGAGAGTCGCGAGACACCATATCTTGCATGGTGCCGTGTTTCGTGCAATATTACAGTGTGATGAGACTGCGAAGACAAAATGGAACTCTGAACCTCGTCCACGCAACAAGCCAAATACAGCAAAGACAGATGTGCACCGTGTTACCGTACTTAACATATGTGGTTGTTCGTGGCAAAACACCATGCGTGTCATAGAGTTGAAACAATAGTAGAGCAGTACCAGTAGTAATACTCGTACGAAGGAAATCGGTGCGTACTGTTAAAAAACAAGCAAAAATTCAAAAAGAACAAACTACATCCTCCCTTGACAACCAAAATATAGCTAAGAAAAGTCAAACCCCTAGCTCGTGTCCGTGTTGCTGTTGATGTTGCTGCTGGTGATGCTGAAAAGACTCTCCGAGCTCTTCGTAGCTGGCGACGCGTAGAGGAAGACCTCTGTTATTTGTACAAGATAAGCTCTGGAGTTAGTACCACACAGGTGACGGGTGGAACTGACGGTGTGAAATTCCTCGACGCGAAAGCATCATCCTCTTTTCCCGTACATGCATTCAAAGGCATGTAAAACCCTTCTGGAACATTTTCAGATCCTAATCTTTCGCCGTTTTAGGCTCGCAGGGCACTACCACGACACTACCCCACTCTGACGAGCCGTATATGCAAAAACAGAATGGAATATTCGGGAAAGCAGCGGTTCCAAGGTGTAGACCATGACTCGAAGATGTGCCTATTGAAAACCCATCTACCCTGCGAGACTACGAGGGCTCAGCAAAAACAGCTAGAGCGAAAATGAACAAACGAAGAAGGGAAGACGGGAATCGGGCTACAGAGCGCCACAGCTAAAGGCGGGACCGATAACTATCATGTCGTCGGCACAGTTTGTATAGAAATGTAGAGGGCGTAAGCCAGTTCCACCACTTGCAACACGTTAACCCATTACCTATTCAACGTAAACGTTATGGCACCCCGCCCCGCTAAAACGACGGGATAACAGGTCAGCCGGAATAACGGGCGGACATGTCAATGTGAAATTAATGGTGGGGGACACAGAGTGCCCCCTGCAGGTCTGCCAATTGAGCAGGTCTTCGGAGAGTACTTACTTTCGTTCCTTCGTAGAGATGTAGCTTTATTCGTTTTCACCAGAGCCCGGGATAGCTTCTGAGATCGGAGGCGCGTGCCTCCGATCTAATTCCTAACTTCCCCGAATATAAACCGCCAACCTTATCATACGAAACCCATCCAAATGATCTCGAATTCGGATACCTACAGGCCGTTCGAGGCCGTATCTTAACACTAGCCCACCCTGATGAGTCGCATATGCAGAAATATGGGAGATTCGGGGAAACTCCGGTTCTACGAACTAGACCATGAGTCGAAGATGCGGCTCCTCAAACCCCACTCCCACACCTCTAACCGTCTGGCTATGGAGCCAGGAACACGCGAAGAAAAGCAGTAGAAAGAAAAGCAGACCCTACAGCAAGGCAATAGTCACCCATCAAAAACCTGCCGCATGCTGCCGGTGTGGCAGGGGGGGCAGAAAAGGCTCTAGAACCTGCCGCATGCCGCCGGTGTGGCGGGGCGGGCAGTAAAGGCTCTGCGGTAAACCAACCACAGAAAAAGTACTATGGCGAGGCGAGCCCTCGTCGATATGGAGGGGAACACAGGCGCTAACACAGGGGAGAAGTCATGCGAAAAACCTCCCGCGGGCCATCGGCAAGGCGGGGGGTTAGACGAGGAAACGACGACTACCCGGGATGGAAGTTGTCAACACTTACAGCCCCGCTAGGGGAGGAAGTGTTTAGACGACAAAAAAAACAAAGTAGAACAAATACAACACACAAAACATAAAAGAAGACACACAGACCCGTACACTGGTCGCCCCTCGGCTCTGGGCTGAGGAGGGCGTCGGCAGGGCGAAATTGAACAATGACAAAAAGGCGACAGCCCTGCGCCTCAGATAGCGGCGTTTTACCCAAGCCCTGACCCTGCACTGAGCAGGGGGTTCGGCAGGACAGAAACGAAAAAAAGAATGGAAAGAACCGCCCCAAAACTCGATGAAGACCCTCAAGACACTACGAACGACCCAAAGACAAAGACGTAAAACTCATACCTCAAAAAAATGAAGAACTATCGAGAAGCGGTGGTGGCTTGGAAGTCAACTGGCCACGGCCGCGCCTCGAGATTCGTCTACGTTACGTTGGATTCCCCGAGGAAACGCACTGGCGATGTGGACTTGCAAGCACCAAGAGCGTCGTACGGCTCCCGTTGAAGTCGTGTAGCGCGCCGGGGGAAGAGGGAGTTTAATTGGTCCCGGGTCGTCCAGAAAGCGGACCAGGTATACCTTGTCCTCGGGTCCTCGGTAGTGCTCGCGCTGATTTTTCCTAGCCACCATAAACCATCGTCTCCCTTGTACCAAAAGTGGGCTCCCTTAGGGAGTACTGTGTCGTGGTAGCGACGGAGCCAATCGGCGCGGGGAACACAGGCGTAGCCCGGCGCTAGGAAACGTTCCCCGTTGTTGCGGGAGAGCTCACGCTGTGCCGCCCCGATCCGCATTTGGCGGTAAAGGCGGTTGGTTTGGCGGTGCTGGTCCGGGGTTCCGGCCCAAAAACGCAAGATGTGGGAGCGGGAGAGGTGAAGGTCCATTTCCCGCTCCCAGGACGGTTCGGAGAGTCCCGCCCAATGCGTCTTGTATAGCACCGCGATGACGCCACCTCGCCCCCGTACCGACTGATGACCAGTGATCTGCTCCACCTCCAGCCGTTGGAGGGGAGTCGAAACGTCGTCTTGAGTGACGTGGTACGGCGAGGACTTCTTGAAAAATTTGTTGAGCACATACTGTGTCAGCCCCGCCGGTAGGTTTTTGGGCATGTCCCCGCTGTCGTGGGGGTTGGCACAGGGTTTGCAGCGCTCGATAGCCACACGCCGACCAGCGTCCGAAACAGGCAGGTCGGAAGGGAGATCCAAATAAAGGAGGTTGCTCCCGAGCGGCGAGCCGTCCGGGGTCTCGGCGGCGGAGCAGGGACCGACGGCCAGAACCTTGTATGGGCCCGTCCAGTTAAGCGCGAGTTTGGCCTTGAGTACCTTGGCGTCGGTATTCGCCTTCACACCCTGGCGGATGGTAGAGGCAGAATTGTATACCCATGCCCAACCACCCACAGTGAAGTTAGGTGCTGGACGCAGCGCGTCGGCGAGGGCGGAGTTTCTGCGGTCAACACGGGAAACAGTGAGGGCGTGGTGTGCGCGGACAATGTCGTTCGCGCGCTTTTGCCGGTCGGTGGCCAAATCGCAATAGGCCAGGTGGTCACGGGTCAGACTCTGGTGTCCCACGACACGTTTGCGGTCGAAAATCGTCAGGGGGAGCCGTGGGAGTCTGCCCATGTGGACCTCGTTGAGCGGTAAACCCGTCGCCGCGCTGACAGAGTTGTTGTAAGCGAATTCGACGTGGGGCAGATGCAAGTCCCAGTCGTGTTGTCGCTCGTTGACGACCATAGCCAGCATTTGTGCCATAGTTTGATTTACCCGCTCAACGCCCCATTTACAGTTGGGATGGTAGGAGCTTGTATCATGCTTGTGTACACCTAACAACTGATATACAGCTTGTGAAAGCTTGGAGGAGGACTGCAGTCCGTTGTCCGAGAGTATGGTGCGCGGGCACCCCCACAAGGGGATGTATTGGTTCACCAGGATATTGGCTGTACCTTCCGCGGTGAACTCAGCGGCAGTGACGGGGAACATGTCGGCCCGACGACTGAAGCGATCGGTGAACAGCTGTTGCCTCGTGGTGTGACCGGAAGGGGGCCGAAGTAGTCAACACTGACGGCGATACCTGGACCTTCCGGCAGAGGCATTGTGATGATTGGCCAGCGGACAGTCAGCCGTGGGGTTTTCCGCGCTTGGCACTTCAAGCAGTGGCGAAGCCACCACCGGGTACACGCACTCATGCCAATCCACCAATAAAAACGCTCCAGCATGCGCAACGTGCGCGTGGTGCCAAGGTGGCAGGAGGCCGTCGAGTGGCAAGCTTGCATGATCCAAGGGCGCATGAGCAGGGGAACGTAGATGCGAACTGGCTCGTCGTTTAGCAAAGCAAGCAGCTCGCCCCACAGAGTTCGGTTTGTCGGAGCTTGTTGGCGGTAGTGTCGGGTTACGAACGAGTAGGACGATGTGGTCGTCGGTTGTATGTAGTCGACCCTTACCCGCCAGCTCCTGGATGTCTGAGAGGGAGGGACGCTTGTGCAAGAGGTAGCACGCCAAAACGTCGGGCGGCAGGACCGATTGCCGGCCGATAGAAACGTAACGCATCATGGCGTGGCACGTCGGCTCAGCGTGCTGCTCTCGCTTCCAATCGTAATGCGAATAACGCGCGACGGAATCAGCGAAACGCAATTCAGCAGCGTTGCGAAGGGCGTCCGCCCTTGTATATGCGGTCGGCGTGCCACCAGGAGAAGGCGTGAGCCGTAAAAGAGGAGTTCCCATATAGGCTCTGCGAGGTCCCGGTCGGACGGCAGTGGCACCGTGCGGACCGGCGAGTCGACAAGAGCAGGGGTCGCGGCGGCGACGGGGTCGGCTGCGGCCGTGGAACTCGCGACGGGGTTGTACTTCGTCCGCAAGATGGCCGAGGGGCCCCGCCGGGCCCGAATCCATAATCTACAGCGGGGGTGCATTACCCGTTGTTATCGCTGTTCGTCGGCGCGTCGTCGACGACGGAGGGGCTGGAGTGCCAAGCATGGCGGAGACGGACACAGTCGAACCGGTGGTCGCGGCGGGGGCCGTCTCCTGTAAAGAACTCCGGGATAGATAAGTCGGCTGTGCGATGGGCGTCGCTGCAGCCAGGGCTTCTGCGGAGCCCGTGCCGCCCTCGATGGGTATGGCAAAGACCGAAGCGAAAACAGTGTCGGCGGCAGGTGAAATCGACCCGCGGCCGGTACAGCCTTCGGTAGTGGCGACGGAGGCAGAAACACGAGCGACGAATCTCCCCGGGGAAACAGAAAGACCGTCAATCCTTATACGTGGCTCGTGTGTGCGAAAATCGTGAAACGCGTTAGAGGTGAGAGGGAGCCCACCCAAGGCAGCATGTTCAGTGCGGGGCACGAGCCCACCCAAGACAGTGCTTTCGGCGAGGGGTTCGAGTCCACCCAAAGCAGTGCTTTCCGTGTGGGGCACGAGCCCACCCAAGACAGTGCTTTTGGCGAGGGGCGCGAGTCCACCCGAACCGACTCCTGGGATCGGCGAGGGAGGAGCGCACAGCCCGCGGGTCCGCAGGAGGTAGATACCGCTATCTCCAACGGGGTTGAGGCTTGTCAACCCCACGAGGTTGAATTTTTTCAAGCCACTGCGGTCGTACTCCGTAGCGGGCTCTGGAAAACGGGCCGGAAAAATCGGCGATGCCCTTGGCGCTGCCTTTGCGGTACTCGAGTGTGCAATCGAACGCGGTGACGAACTCAAGCTACCGCTGGACTCGTGCATTGAGGGTCCCCACTTTGCCAATGCTCTCCTGTGTCTTGTGGCCGGAGGATATGCGGAACTTTGTTCCCCTCAGTATCCTCGGAGGCGTTTGGGAACCCAAGCAATGCTGCCGGTCCCCAAATCTATAGGAGTCCAGTGCCTCTCCGAGTCGAGCGTTGCTCGACTGATAAACGCGATTTTCATAGTGAACAAAACGTCGTCCACCGTCACAGTACCCTCGACGAAACAGGGGCAGTGTTCTGACATCGCAAGGTCAGGGCCGACGCTAGAAGCTATCTCCACAACTTCACGGCTTTTCATTGGCCAACGCGCCCGAGAAATAGGTCGGAAACGCCGAAGGGGAAGTTTTGCGAGCGCTGGCCGCTGTGAACGGTCTGGTTGCGGCGCGGACGAGATTTCTTGGTTCTTGCACTCGCAGTGCAGGTGCGGAACCGACTAGGGGAGGCCGGGTGCGCCGACCCGGTCTCATTGTCGCAAATAGCTGCGCAAACGGCAGAAAGGGCCTCACCGAGCAAGTTTTCCTCTCCCCTGGCATGGGCTGTTGGCCCTGGGATCATCCGCCCGGAGACCAACGCCCCACATTGGGTTCAGAGGGCAGGATTCAGCCAGAAGCTTGTTGTCAGAGCTCAAAAGGGTGATTTTTTTTTTGTGGCTGAATTCTGCGTGAATTTGGCGTAGGTGCCAGGTGACACGGCGTTTTGCTTCTCCCTGTCCCCAACAGCGGAGTCAAAGTTGTGCACGCCTCGACCGATGCGTTTGCGTGTGCTTGGACGAGGCGACGACATAATGAGCCCCACTGCTCGATGGTCTTGCAAAAACTTGGTCTTTTCGGCCATCATGTCCTGCTCCGCGCAAGAATATGATACGTCGTCCACGGCAAACGACGAAGGGGACCAGGGTGGAAAATAGGATGGGAGCTGCCAGAATAACACCACTTGGCTGTGGGGTATTCGAAAGAAGGGTCAAAATCCGTGTTGAAATTTGGGCCTGCAATGTCCCCGTCCAGGAACACCAGGCCTCGGGAGCACGACGCAAATCCGAACCCGTGGTATCTCGCCTCGGGTCTTTCTTCGCTCGTTGGCGGAAAAGCGCGAGAATCCGCTCTAACTGCGCCCGAAAAATGGCAAAAAACCGACGGTGCCAACCCGTCGGTAGCCTCGTTCGGCATTTGTGGGTCTGCAATGTCCCCTTTTGGGAACACCAGTCCTCGGCTACTTGGGCGTGTAATGTCCCCTTGCGGGAGCACCAGGCCTCGGGAGCAACATGCGAGTCCGAACCTGGGGTTTCTCGCCTCGGGTCCTCCTCACTCGCTGGCGGAAACTCGTAAGAAGCCGCCCTCATTGCACCCGAAAACGAGTCCAACACCGACGGTGCCAACCCGTCGGTAGCCTCGTTCGGCATTTGGGTCTGCAATGTCCCCGTCTGGGAACACCAGTCCTCGGCTCTTTGGGCCTGTAGTGTCCCCCTCAGGAACACCAGGCCTCGGGAGCACGACGCGAGTCCGAACCCACGGTTTCTCGCGTCGTGGCCTCTTCGCTTTTTGGCGTATAATCGCAAGAAAACTGCTCTAACTGCGCCCAAAGGGGCAGGGGCTCTGCGCTGTTTCTGCTTGACGAGAGGCGCGATTCTTCCGTAAATTTACGGGAATAGCGTCCAGCTGATCAGGCTGGAGGCCGTGGAGTCACCGCTGGCCCGTCGCGCAGTGTCGGATCTTCTTCCTGTGCCACTGGGGCAGACGTAGCCTGAAACACGTGGGTTAGCGTGTTAAAAGACGAAGCAGGGTCCGTAAACACTGTGGGCGTCTTCTGGAGCGGGGCTCGGGCAAGGCAATAATATTTTTACCCGAGGAGGCTCTCTTCCGTTATGTCTCCTGGAGAAGGGAAACGAGGTAGCTAATCTTGTCGACTCCTCCTTGATGGAAAAAAGGACGGAGCGCCCGATCTTATCGCGAGCAAACACTGGATCGAGCCTCGCAAAAGATCTCGGTGTTTTAGTGTTGGCCTTCCCACACCTCAAATCGACCGCCACCTCGTGGTCAGAAAAAGTGTTTCGAGGGTCGACCGTCCCACACCTCAAACCGGCCGCCACCGCCTGGTCAGGGAGAGGGGGGGATGAACACATACGCGTAAAAAGGCGACGCGCCGTCGCCGCAGCTATATTGTTGCGCGGCGCGTGCCTGGGGGGGGATCGCGCAAAGCGCAGGCTCCCGTGCCATGGTTGATGGGGGCGGCGTTTGGAGCGCGTACCCCATTGCTGAGTTTATGCCGCGGCTGAGGGGTACGGCGCCGGAAGCGCAGTTCCCGTTGCCGAACTCAGACCATGACCGAGGGGAACGTCGCGAAAAGCGCGCGTTCTCGCCGTCAAAAAAGAAAGAAAGAAAAGAAAAAAATTACCTGGCTGGAGGAAACCACGCTTGAAGCGCTAGTTCCCGCCGCCGGTACTACGCCGTGAGAATCGTCCGCAGAAGGCGTAGGAGCCCGTGTGCTCTTGACAGAGGCAGTCTGTGCTGCGTTACTGGGCAGGCTAGCAACAGAACACGAGCATGTTCTGAAACCAAAAGAGTTACCACTCGACAGTGTTGTCGACGGTGCCGTACCGCCGACGAGCTGTCAATTGCCGTTACGGAATGTACCAGGTCGGCGCGCAAATTTATTTTCGCCCAGGTTGTGGGCGGCTCCAAAGCGCATTCGAGGAGCGGCAGCGGGGGCAGAAGAGGCGGGCGAGCGCAGGATACCACCATGGTGATCCGACGTGTACGTGGTATCGTTGTGACAGTCTACCTGGCCCTGATCCTGAAAGATGGCGACGATTGACCAGAAAGATGGCGACGATTTTTCTCGTGGTTGTTCGGGCGAGAAGATTTGTCGTCTCGGCAGTAGCAGACCATGGGTGTTTGTCAACGTCGGTGTGCGTCATCGTCGCCAAGTTGGCCAAGTTCAGGGTTCAAGCAACCACTCGCAGTAATGAAAGGATGCCTACAATGCTTGAAGGAATAGTTGTCTTCGTGGCAGTGGAGGCAAAGCCCCCGGGTTTCTCGGAGGGCATCAGCGCGAGAGGAAAGGAGGCCGCTCCAAAGGGGAGGGTCGTCTGTCGTAAACGAGGCCTTAACGGCGAAACCTTCTGTATAATGATGCTCTTCTAGTGGCCAGCAGTTCGATGTGTGGTCAAGCCAAGGGTCAGATGAATCATCGATGGGCATGACAGTTGAATGATGGCTCGATCCCGTCTGCCACGAAAGCGACTGGGACGGCACTCGGCCTTGGCCGCGTCCATGATCTGGCGGCCGGGGCCTCGACAGGGCGCATGACCACGCTCCCGTCGAAGAAACAGGGAGAGAAAACAAATGTTTCGCCGTTGACGGCAGGTGTCTTATTAGTCACTAAAAGACCGCCACATAACATCCAACGGGGTGTACGGCCGCGGGTTTGTTGCCTTCGAACCAGGGTACAACGCAGGCAGGAGAGCCGGAAATTGCTCATTCGCCGCCACCCAAACCACCTCCAACACCACATCCGTCCCCGGAGACAAAACACGCTCACTCCCCGTTAGCGGTCGGCATAAGTACGCGAACCTCCCCGCTGAAATCAGAAAAAGGCATGCCGTTACACATTCCAAAAGTATGCAAATTAGTGTAGCCCTCCTCCGTGTCAACCCCGTCGAAGTGCGTGATCAGCAGACGCAACAGGGGGGTGAAAGCCTCAGGCAGATGCTCCTCCTGCCATGGCTCTGGACACTTTTTGCCTGCTACCACGACCGTCTCGCTGTGGTCCGTGCTCGAGGACGAAGACGAGCGGGAGGAGGGTGACGAGCCGTCCCACGCTGAACGTCCTCTCGGGCCATTCCTCTGCCAGAGCTGCGGCCAACTGCCCCGGTTGTTGGACCGAAGTTGCCCCCTCGGCGGCGCCCTCAGGCGCACCAGCACCCGATGCGCTGTCACCCCCGCGGCGGCGGCGGTGGTGGTCGCCACCCCCACCATTTTTGCCGCCACCCCCACGGTTGCGGTCCCCGCGGTCACGACATTTTCCCCGGTTTCGTTCTGCCAACTCTTCCTCCGGGGTCCGGCCAAAAGACAGGGTCGGGGTCCTCGTCGTGGGCTATCAGCAGGGCCTTGACGAGGGCAAGAGTCGGGGCGGCTCTCGTCTGTCTAGCATAGGGCGTACAATCCACGCGAGCCCAGGCCGCTTCCATTGAGGACGTCCGCTTGCCGCGACGCCGGCCTCTCTGACGGGAGGAGGGCGCAGGCCGTTTCCACCACCGCGGGTCGCCAACGCTGAGGAGAAGTCTACCCGCGGTGCAGACGCCATGCACGCGACGATGCCCTTGAAGAAGGCGTCGTTCCCGGGTCGTGGTCGCTGGGATGCGGCACCCTGCGGGCGCGACGAAGGCAAGGGGAGCGCGTTAGCTCCCGCCGCAGCCGACGCAACTGATTGAGCGAGGGCTTGTTGCGCCCTCTTCGCAACCAGGGACGACTCCCGCGCAGCGGTCTTCGCCTGCTCGATATCTTCGTCAAACCGACGTCGGCGTGCTATCGTCTGGTTGGCGTCGTCGAGCGCCCGCTGGGCCCGCGCCGCCGCGTGTGCCAAGTCCAAGGGGGCGGCATGGGCGCCCCGGTCCCGGGAGCTCTGGGGGTGGCGCTCTGTCGAGCGCGGAGAGCCCAGGTGGCGGCGGTGGTGCCCTGTCGAGCGCGGGGGGGGCAGCTGGTGGCGCTCCTCCGGGGCTGGCGAGAGCTGGCGTCGAGACGCCCCCGAGTCCGGTGGGGGTTGGTCCGTCTTCTTCTCAGCGCGAACCAGCGAATCGACCCGCTTGGTTGGTGGGAACGGGTGGACGTATGGTGCTCCGTCTTCTGTCTCGTCACCGGAACCCGCCACCGGTGGTTCCCCCCGTCTCGAGTCGCGCCATCTTCAGCGAGCTCTCCCTGTCTCGTGGGCATCCAGGTTGGGGTGCGTGAAAGACCTCAGCCAGCCCCGAGTAGCCCCCATCGTCACTGGTGGACATGGTGCCTAGGTGTAGTGAAGGGGGGGGGGGGGGGGGGGATAGGAACGACGCGTGAAGAAGCTATGGAGACAGATAAATTGTTGTGGTGTTCCTGCTCCAAGGAGCGGTATATCTGTGTTTCAGCAAACAGCAACAATATGGACCTTGACTCCGTCCAGCCTCAGTGATGGTAGCAGCCACGTCAACTAGCCGTATAAGAGGAGTACAGCAGTAACAAGGTACCAATCATCATAACCGCAACATAAGAGCAGCGCCCAGTCTGACCGTAGGGTATATGGGTAACGCCCGCACGAACCGCAGTACAAGGAGCCAAAACTGGGCAGCACTGACCCCAACCGCAGTGCAGGGGGTGCAACACAGTAAGGGTACGTCTGCAGCCATCGCACTTAAACAGGCATCATTCGACCTAGGCGGGGGGAGGTAGCACAGGAAAGCGTCGCCCAAAACGCCGACGCTCATCGGACAAAAACAGGCAGCATTTACCCTAGGTGTAGTGTAGCGGTTATCACAAAAAAGGTTTGGCCAACACGCCGACGCTCATCGCACCAAAACAGGCAGCGTTTAACCTAGGTGTAGCGTGGGGGGTAACACAGCTAAGGGTCGTCCAACACGCCGACATTCATCGCCCTAAAACAGGCAGCATTCAACCTAGGTGTAGTGTAGCGGTTATCACAGTAAAGGTTCGCCCAACACGCCGACGCTCATCGCACCAAAACAGGCAGCATTTACCCTAGGTGTAGTGTAGGGGTGGAAGCACAGTGTGAGATCGCCCAACACGCCGGCACTTATCGCACCAAAACGGGCAGCATTTACCCTAGGTGTAGTGTGGGGGGGGGGAGCACAGTGAAAGGTCACCCAACACGCCGACACTCGTCGCACCAAAACAGGCAGCATTTAACCTAGGTGTAGTGTAGGGGTGGGAGCAGAGTGTAAGATCGCCCAACACGCTGACACTCATCGCACCAAAACGGGCAGCATTCACCATAGGTGTAGTGTAGGGGGGGGGAGCACAGTGAAAGGTCACCCAACACGCCGACACTTGTCGCACCAAAACATGCAGCATTTAACCTAGGTGTAGTGTAGGGGTGGAAGCACAGTGAAGGAACGCGCAGCCAACCGTATAAAATGGGGCAGCATCTACCCCCACAGTAGTGTAGTGGGGGGTAGGACAGTATACGTTCGCGCACCAACCGTATATTAAAAAAAAACGGGCAGTATAACCCTCCCCAACAAAATAGTTTCCCCCGACCGCACTGAAGGGGGACGGTCGCGCCTGCAGTAGGGCTGATTGCTGCAGTATCACTGCTGTGTTTACAGGTAACGGTAATTTCAACCGCACCAAGATGGGTAGTGTAGTACCAACACCAGCTGTAGAAAAATGTGCACGCCCACAGTCGAATAGAAAGGCTGTTTGCCCCCAAAGGTACCGCATTAAACGGGCTGTTCTCCACTGCACTAGTAAAAACTGTGAAGCGCAGTATCTCCGCGAACTGTGTAGTAAGCGCTCTGTAACGGGCAGTAGCTGTCCGAACATGTGCAGAGAAGAAGAAAAAAAAAAATCCAGCGTACGAGCAATATCGTGAAGGGCAGAGCACATGTACGGGCAGGAAGACGGCCTAACGCCCGTACAGCTGAATAAAAATCCGTACCCACTCCCACCGATAAAGGGACAGTTACGTTGACAGCAGTGCGGAGTGCCGCACGGTCACAGCTGTGCATACACAGAAAGTGGTATTATAGTCCCCGCGTACCCATGAATGGGAGAATATAGGGCATCGCACACACCAAAAGCCTTTGCCCTAAAAGCCAGCACAGAGTTTCAGCGTTCACTAGGTTCAAGTTCTAGTCACGGAGGGGCCAGGACGAAAAAAAAACCTCTCGAATCGAACTTGCAAGAAGCACTCGCACAGCAGTGGGGGGTGTCAGAGCTGCGGTGCTGTAACTGTGGGCGCTGGGGCAGTGAAGGGTCGAGCTATGTGGTGTATGAGCAGGAGCAAAGTAGGCGGCTTGACTGCTGTACAGTGCCTTCTACAGCAGAGAATCCGGCGGTATATGGCAGGCATTGACAGCGAGCCCATTGTGCTGCACTGTAGTTGGCACCTCTGCAAAAATGATGGTGGTTGAAGCTACGCGACGGACAGCAGTAGTGGAACGCTGTTGATCGAGAAAGATCGGAGAGGGGTCCGAGGTGCCAAGTTCGTAGCTTGTACTAATTCCGGCAGAAAGGGGGCACAAGGGCAGCTGCTTGTTCGACGCACAAGAATGATCGACGTATGTACTGAAACCCATACGATAACGCGTGTACTGGAAAATTCGCCAAACGAAAAAGCTCAAACATTCCACGAGCACCGCCTGTTTCTTCCCAGGTAGATCACAAAGGAAGGAGCCCCGACATGAGCTCCTAGAGCACGGTGTCCGTAGTCCAAGGGGGTCCCGCGAAGGACGGTCTGGCACCGACAGCAAGGATGTGCTGGGCGATGGGCTCTCTCAGCGAGCGAAGTCCCCTTCGAATGTCATTCGAAGGGTTGATTCCAGGATGCTTGTCCGTGGCATGTCGTGCATATGCCTCCGAGCCCCAAAGCGCGAAAAAAAAAGTACGAGTCGATGGCCGATCTTGGGGCTTGTGCTGGCAACTCGCGGATATGTGCTGTGCAACATGCTGGCAGAGCGCGGAGCAAACAAGTCTGATGGGTGGGGCTCGGGCAGTTCCACTGCGGAGTGGTCTATGACCAGCTGGCGGTGAACTGATGCGGCTAAAGGCCGGGACGAGGGGTGTGCTCCGAAGAGCAGTGTCGTCCGCCTGTACTCGGAAAGTGTCCTCTGTGTGGTGCGTGCCCAGCAACCAACAGGAGGGACCAAAATTCGAGACGAGGAGTGTGCTCCGCAGAGAAGAGTCGTCCGCACGTACTTGGAAGGTGTCGTCCGTGTGGTACGTGCGCGGCGACCAACAGGAGGGGCCCCTGCCATCTCACTGCTGTTGTGGTCGCCGTTGTAGGAGGAAGGGCGCTCCCTCCATTGAGAAGCCACCCGAGAAGGAACAGGGGTTGTGGGCTCGATGGAAAGCAAAGGCAAAATCGCTACGAAAAAAAAAGTCGGAGAAACCGGAAGAACGCTGCCACAATAGCACATCAAGCTCGACGACGCCACTTGTGAAATTAATAGGTGGGGGACACAGAGTGCCCCCTGCAGGTATGCCAATTGAGAAGGTCTTCGGAGAGTACTCACTTTCGTTCCTTCGTAGAGATGTAGCTTTATTCGTTTCCACCAGAGCCCGGGATAGCTTCTGAGATCGGAGGCGCGTGCCTCCGATCTAATTCCTAACTTCCCCAAATATAAACCGCCAACCTTATCATACGAAACCCATCCAAATGATCTCAAATTCGGATACCTACAGGCCTTTCGAGGCCGTATCTTAACATCAATATTCACGCGGTTTCATTTCCTGGGTCTACGGGGATGGTGCAGGTCAAGTTCGACATTATTAGGAAAGTCGCAAAAGTATATTATTTATGGATGATGGGGCTCAAATCCACGATCCGAACCATCATTTACGGCGGACCCCGCCATTAGGTATATGACTAGGGGATGCTACAGACACGGCAGGTCTCTCGAATATACAGGTTCCACTTCCCAAACTTATACTAAATATACATTATTTATTGGGGATAAATGTGACGGTTTTGGAAAGAATGCATCAGTTTATCATGTATATCCTGGGGTAAGTCGTACAACCAGTGAGTAGAGAGAGGGCAGAGTGTTTAAAGGGGTAGGGTTGGGATGGGGGCGGGGGGGTTGGAGAGGTGGGGGGTGGGGGCGGGGGTGTGTGTGTGTGTGGGGGGGGGGGGGGGAAGGAAGGGTTTTAGGTGAGGGGTTTGTTATACGTGTGGTGCTAGGTCTAGGCGATGGTGCGGGTGGTGGGGAAGAAGGGGGTGTTCGGGGCGGGGGGGGGGGAAAGCAGCGGCATGGATGGCTTTCGAAAGATAATGAGGTGATATCAAGTGCGTCAAGTGTTCATTTATCTAGCGGATTTCGATATTAGGTGGGGCGTTTGAGCAAGGGAGAGCGAGAAGGGGAAGGGAGGGGGGGGGGGGGGGGGGGGGATTTTTCAGGAGGTTTAGGTCACAAACAGTATTCTAATACACTTCGGCGGTGAGATCAAAGATATGTAGGGGCTTGTTATACGCGTAGTGCTAGGTGTGGGCGATCGTGCGGGAGGTTGGGGAAGAGGGGGCGTTGGAGGGGGTTTTTGTTTGGGGGGTGGGGGGAAAGAATGAAAACTACGTCATGGATGGTCAGAAAGATAATGACGTAATATCAACTGCGTATAGGTGCTCGTTACTCTGGCCGATATCGATTGTGAGTGGGGCGTTTGGACGAATTAGACGGAATTGGGGGGGGGGCGGGGGGAAGGGGGGGGGTCGTTTATGATCAAGAGGGATCAGGGGAGGGGGAGGGGAGGGGGGGGGGGGGGGGATTTCAATATGTGCGCGAAAACTATAATTCCTTAAAGGGGACAAACCTGACGACTGTAGCAATAAGACGTCCCCATATATAATCTGCCTGGTGATGTTTACTGTTCTAGAAGGTTTGATGTTAGATACAGCATGCAACCCAGTGTTTAAGTGTAGTAAATAACGTGTTAAATCTTCATAATTTGTTGTTGTATGATGCATAGATCGAAAGCTAGAATATTTCAAAGAATATTTGTAGTTACCATTATTTTCTGACATCTCTAATAATGAGAAAGAGATACGTATTGACAAATTCAACTAGCGAGGTGATGTGGTCATGCACTGTTTGTCACCACCGTCATACAGTTACCATTATTTTCTGACATCGCTAACTATACGAAAGAGATACGTATTGCCAAACACAACATGCGAGGTGATGTATGTGGATATGCACTGTCTCCGTCATCGAGCACTAGAGAGAGAAATAAATGCGAATCGTCAGTTTTAAAGGAACGCTTGGTATACATGCGCTCAATTAATTTACCTCGTTAGTCGTACTTGGTATACACGCGCTCAATTACGTTACCTCGTTAGTCATACTTCGCTTGGCATAGGTTGGGAGGCGATCATATATATATTTAGTTGGCGTACTGCGAACATTTATGATTGCCGACTGCACCAACATAAGCAAGCGCATGTTTCGAACGGTAGCTACAAAATGTAAAGCGACATAAGGGAATCACGTACTTAGTATATTCCCGGGGAGCTTCGCTGCGGCCGGATGCCGTCTGCCTTGCCTCCGCGCGCGCCCCCGCAATTTTCTGAGATGCATCCATGGTAGGTATAATGAGAATGGGATTGTAGGTAAACTGAGGCGGTACATGCGACAGTACTACCAAGGGGTATACTGCAAATAAAACGTGTTAATCTGGTGCAATAAAGCACAGCTAAACATTGCGTCGCCCGGCATACGATGACGAATAGCAGCAGCACTGTGAAACTGCTGCAGCAACAATGTAGCAACACTCAGAGAAGTAGCAGCAGAACTACATACATGACGGGTAAATAAAACGGATGCCCGTACGTCGTACAAAAGCGTACAGCAGTGTAGTGTTAGTAGATTAGATCCAGGTACCGTGCTGTGAACCACACAAGGTGCCTCACAAAAAGAGATATAACAAGGGTACTACAGTGCAAAGAAACATGAAGCGCACCTGCGAAAATTGAACCCCCGACCGCATAATGAAATGCGACGCAAGTCACCTTTTGACCAAACCTATGTTTTGCTTACCTAACACATACATTGTATTACATTGCCACATGACATAATTGTTGGTATCTGTGATGCATACAAATAGAAAATTGCTTTTTCAACAGAAAAAAAAAAACAGACCCCCGCAGAGAGATGACGCGAGCACGACCGACGCCGACTCGGCAGGGTCAGGAGAGTCCAGAAAGGTGGGGCACGTCCAGGAAACAGCACGCCGAGAGGTAGACCTCACCTCGAATTGCTTTGAACACGGCTCAAAATCTGGTCAAAAACAGGAACCGTTGGCCGATCTTGTACAATTGCCAACACACTCGCATATATGCACCCATTACTAGTCGATGTAAAATTACACACGAAGTATCAAAGGTTTTTTCTCCATATTAAAGGCTTTATTTCATGACAGTACCACGAAGAACTGTCCTGTCATTTTTCCAGAACATTGGCGTCGTTTAAACGAAACCCCTTCTTTCTGGTTGTGCTAAACGTCGTAATCGGGTCCTCGGCAAAACCCGGAACGCCGCCATTGTGAATAGCCTGTGAACACAATGGTTGTGTCACAAAGGCTCTGTCTTCTATGCGAAGAGATGCAGAGGTGGCACCGAAGTGTCTGTTAAGATAACTTGTGATAAGAAGGAAAAATGATAGTTTGGAAAGGGCGCTTGAGGCCAAAGAGAGAAGAAGGAGAAATCAGGGAAAGAAGGAAGAGAAGAAGAGTTGGTAGAGTGATCATGGTGGGGTGCATCACCACCTGATCATCACGGAACAATGCCCGCAGTACGGTAGAATACCGGGACAACGGGACAACCTCAACATACTCAAATCTACGGTTACATCTAGGTTCCACCGAAGATTCAACGTAAGATTCAAGGTAAGATTCAACTGCATAGGCTATATTATTTGTGCGAATAGACTGCGCATTAACTTAGATTTGAATCCAAGGTTCATACTTTTAACAGCCATATGTCTAAATTTTGTTGAATGCACCCTCTACATATAATATACCCTACAGAGAACATGCATTTTTTTTGCGACGTAAGAAGTGTGATCGAAGGTGTTTTCGGAACTGTACAGTTACTGGTACTTTCAAGCTGCTTGTGATGCTCAGATTGCGCGGAAAGCTGCCTGAATAGTTTCGTTAAGGGTATAGATTGGCGAATGCCCTTAGAACTAACTTGTACCAGGGTCAACAGCGTGATGTTAATGAAAAGGTACGCCGGAAACTACATACACATGTATGATATAACTGGTTTTCGACGTTCGAGACGTAACCTCCAAACCCTCCAAACTCCTGCTACTGTGTAAGATGTTAGTCTTGTACAGACTCTTGTTGCTCCTGCCGTTGTCGTCTCTGGTGAGCGCTGAAAATATAGTTAGCCGCCGTGGGGGCCTGTTGTTTTTTCTAAAACTGCACGTACGACGTGGTTGAACTCAGGCTTGACTTGAACCCGTTTCCAACTCGTTAGACGATGCGATAATTTGGTGAACACGGAATATGTTTTCCCCATATCCAGAGCGAAGCGCTGCGAAGAGTAAATTAAATACACTATACCATGTAAACACAGACGTTAATTGTAAGAACTCCAGCTAAACCGCCTGGCGTCTTGTTTACTTACGTTACATTGTGCAACACAAGAACATGTAACATCCCACACGACGACAAGCACAACAAGTAGCGCGTCAATGACGAGTATACGGTATGTCTCGTCAAGGGTCAGGGGATAACACCTTTTCCTGTTTTTCGCGTCTTCCTGCCTGTCCGTGAATATGTCAAACCCTGTCATGTCTGGTGCATACTCTCTACATGCAGGTTTTTGATAGACGGCCCGACTATAACCAAAATTGTTCGTATATTGTGATTTAACGTCTTCCGAAGAAGATGCGAAATTTGACGAATATTCAGTAAACGGATACCGCCTTCTAATCGTATACGACGATAGACTCTAACACACCAGTAGCACATTCGATAGGCGTAAACGGGAGACACCGAGATTCGGCACCGTGACAAACTGTACGCGTACGTGAAGGAAGGAGGCCGAGAACGAAAACTATAGACAATAATCCACATGGTGTTTTACGCATCACCCGCATGAAGAAACGCTGGGCCCTGGTTTAATCGATTTCATTGACAAACATGGACAACATTTATAATTTTACACATGTTCGTCGTATATACTGCTTCAAGCGGACACAACCTGTAGCTGTTGCTGACATGGCCGCTGAGTTCTTTGATTTCGTACACCCACCGGGATCATAAATTCCTAATGTAGCGTCATATTTCTCTTACGGCGCGGTTGCTAATCCTGACTACTCCACGATGCCTTGTTTTACCCAGTATTTCTGCGACAGACCTACACCGTGGTGTGACGGTACTTTTCGACTTTGAAGGGAGAATCCTTGACAAACAATTTCAGCCTGTTGCGGTTGATGTGGTGATGTTGTATCATGGGGGGGTAACATGTCGCAGCTGGTCGTTGTTGAAAAGCGGCAGTGGTCTGTCAAAAGTAGCGGTATGTGTCGGCCGGGGAAATGATGGCGCCCTGACAGCAACCGGTACTACTCGGCACAGGGCCACTAAAGCGGTCTTTCACCTGTGCCAATCACCTTCACCAGCACTATTTCGAGAAACCGGCACTAACCAACGGCACTAAAAGGGAGAGCTACAATAATATTGGATAGAGCGTAAACGCCGGCATAAATACCCGGCAATCGCGTGAATGACACCTACAATTATTTTGAACGATACGGGGTAGGTTAGTCGTTTTGAAGAGCACCGTCGGTCAGAAATGTCTTGCCGTGAACGGATACTCCTTTCGTAGCACACGCCCAAAGTAGATGCAGTTTTTTTTTATTCGCGCGATAAATCAACCATTTCTAAGACGGTGATGCATATCGCAAAACCGAAACAATGCGGGCGATCAGTCCGGCATGCGTGTGTGACTGCAAAATGAAGCCATTGACCTCCGTAACGTACCGTATAGCCGCCATCTCGTCGGGGGTATGACCCACGACGTAGGCTCAGATATAGATTTATCCAGGCCATATCGCTCGAGGCTGCATCCATTTGTGCTGAGCAAGACCCTTTCCGTCACCCCAGCATAATCGTTAGATTCAGGGTGTGGCCCACTTAGACGACTTTGTTTGGTGCGGTTCTAACGCAAGACTTGTTGCGCTGTCCTCGTCGAGGTTTTTTCAGGCGATAAGCACGGGGTTTGCACCTACCCTGAAATGAGGTACGAACGGCACGAAGACCAATGCACTAGTGTGGTTTGGGGCATACGCCGCCCTTCATAACAAAAAAACGACGATTAACAAACAGTCTTAGGTGAACTACATTACGGTATCATTTACCATGCATGCCTTCCCAACACGCATAAGATACCCTTGGGAGGGCAGAAAGACGCCACATATAATATTCAAACTCATACCCTTAGTCCGGTGACCAAGGGAAGGTGTGCCGGAGCATGCAATGAAAATTGGCTGGCCTACCAATGAAGCTCCACCCCCACAGTGTGTGTGCAACACCCAAGCCGTCGGGAAGGAAATACAGAATACTCACAATAGCCCAACATGTTGTTAGTTTGTCACCAACGAATACTTGACCGAAAAACCACCAACATGGTACGAGGTACCATCCCACAAACGGGCGTGACCTTCACCAAAACCACACACTCAGAAGGCGAGGCTGCAAATTGCATTGTCTTAGGCCCAAACATAGCACCGAACCCGCACGTCCTAACGCCAGAATCGATACACGTAATGCTCGGTGGCACGCAGTCTCATGCACACCCCGTCCCACATTCGTTGTGTTTTTGAACACCAGCACCTCACCCAGAAGCTACGGCTACAATCCTTACACTCTTGTGTTTGAACGTGAGATTATCGTACGACAATTGGGCTCCGTGTATGAGCGAAAGCTGCCGGCTTTCAAGTTCATGCTGGTCGCTTTATTTTTTTCTAAAATATTAAAGACACAATTATATTTATATGCTGAAATTGTTATGGAGATATCATTGCGCCCAGCGGCCAGTACACCACTCAACATGCCCACCAACAAGTGAATCAAACCGGTTGAGAGACTGTCGGCCACCAGAGAGGGTGGGCCACGACATATCTCTCCTCCGTTCAACAATCCAATGGCGGGAACGACAATGTGGAAATTGATCTGCGGACGAAGATCTGTGCCAGTCATGGCATGCCAACTGTCTCTGGTCGATTAGCCTTGACCTCCATATCTAGGCTTGAAGAGGAAGGCCGACCAAGTGTGTTCCAATGTTAACGATCTGCTCACCATCTGCTGCACGACGTCATATGAAGCTTGAGAAACTGCATTTCGACCGCAGAATAATTCGACCTTGAGCGGACACGCACTCGTTGATGGATAATAAAGCAATATCTACACGATATTTCATACCCACTCCCTTGACGCTTATCGATGTTTGTGGGAGTTGAGTGAAAGTGTCACAGCCACAACAGCATCCAACTTATGTCAACGTTGCGACGGTGACAACGGCGACGCCGACGGATGAATCGACGGGTCCAGTTGAACAGTTCTCCCCGAATTATATTATTTCCATTGAATCAGAGGCACTCGTTATGACGTAAGGCACGAGTCCCGCCAGCCGAACGTGTATCCATTCGACCATCTCATGTCGACAGTTACGTTCCCAGATGATGTCGCTTACTGGCCTCCTGTGCAAAAACCAAGGAAATCGGTGGGTTGTGGTACGGGTAACGTAGGTCAAGACAAATATATCAATCAACGCGTTCTTCCTTTCCGGTGATCTATCCCTGTTGACACGCGTTCTTCCTTTCCGGTGATCTATCCCTGTTGACAGTTCTGACTGAAAGGCAGTGTGTAACAGGTAATTCATCCTTGTCCTCAGAGTGACCGTCACCGTTGGAGTATGAATGCAAACAACATGAAATGTACGTTTGTCCACATACCATGACTTAAGAGGCTTGATGGAAACATCCAAGAGCGCCATTCGAATCTCTGGTGACGACAAGATGGCGCTACTGCTCTCTAAACAGTGCTGATGAAACGCTTTTGCACGACCGGAACCCCATATACCAACGCAATGTGGTGGTCATATTCCCCCATAGTGCCAGCGCTAAGAAGACCGCAAGTATGTACGTTGGGCGGGCATTCTCCCTGCAACATGAGGAGTCCTCGCTAACAGTTGAATTGGCGGTCCCAAAACGCGACTCAAGGCAAGCGCTGACACTGCTTATTCGTTAGTCTTGTTCAAATAATGAGGTTTAGAAAATCAGCTTAACCATCGCAATAACGTATTCCCACTGGGACGGTCTAGAGCGAACGAGACCGATGCGTTGCTAGCTGGAAGCCGAAAAATAAATGTAAATTGTAGAGACTTGGCCAAGCACAGAGTGGCAGAGCCCCGGAAAAATCTGTGTATACCGAGAAGTGATTTGAATCACGGCTGATACACACGTTAAACAAACATCTCTCCCGTCCGCACACCGATTGGTTTTCTTCTCTCGACCTATGTAGACCACATCGGTCCTGCTCCGATTGTCATGCACTGGAAAAACAACAACGTTTGACTAAACGACAACTATGGACACCACCATACATCGCAAGACGTGCCACGTTCACTAATCGCCTAGATGGTGCACACGTTTCACCACGCTCATTCAATTTACCGAAGAAATATTCACTGAACATGTAAGTGCTCACTGAAGGGATTGCCTCCCTCGACATAAGTCTCGTAAACTCCCCCAGGCTTGATCGCCTCAAGCCGTTGTACAAACTCTCATTCAGGACTCCAGATATGTATTAACATCTGTGAACAGTCTTACCACGGTCGCAGCAGAGCTCGGTGGTGCACCCGTTGCCATCGCACAGTATGGTGTCCGCGTCGTCGACGGGGATGTAGCTGTTCGGGCATGCGAAGTACGAGCAGAACGCTTCGCAGCATTGGGACGGCCTACAGTCGTTGCCCTTGCACTTGACTTCACCGGCGTCGGCGACGGGAGTATAGCCGTTGGGGCAGCCGATGCAGTTGCAGTATTTCGTTCCATCGTCGACAGTGTCCACACTCGCTGCACGGAAAAGGACCACATGAACAGATGCGAGGCTAGACGTAAGTGTGGTAGCACGGAGGATCCGAGCCGTATATCGTATCCTTCGAACGGCGAGCGCAATTGTTTGTCTTGTAGGGGTACAAACTCCAGTTTTTTACGATTTCGTCGCGACGAACCACGCCTTTTTCTCTCTGGTGATAATGTTCATTCGATTCCTTTGTCATTCTACTCAAGCGGAGGGTGCGGTTCACCGGCCAAGTCTCGCAACTATGTGCCCTCGCAAAAATATATCAATGCAATATACTGTGCGTATGTATACCAAAGAAGACGCGTGTACTACAAAGGTGCGATGCGTGCTACGATAGATATAGCAGCTTTCGTCCCAAACGGTTTTCAAATGACGCATCTCGTTAACCCAACTTCGTCAGAAATCAGCAAAAAAAAAATCATGTATGACTATCGTTGTATACCTAGGCCGTGGGATTTTTCATCCGGTCTGCAGCTATGTTTTCCTCCTAATCAGTTTGTTTGGATAGGTCTTAAACTCCTAAATGTTAGAACCCCAGAAAACAGTCGTGTACCTCCGTAAAAGCGTAGCACGCGTCGTCGCCTCCTTTTTTTTCTGAGGTTCTCCTCGCTTTAGGTGTTTATAACACGTCTTTTATAGCCAAAAAAAACTGTTTTGCGGAAAAATACATAACAGCTTCCGCACGCGAGATCCCATGGCGTCTAGGTATTTTCAACGAGAAACAGGCCAATAAGAAGAAAAAACACGTTCCGACGATTTTGGGTCATTCGGGAGCAAAATATCAATAATAAGCATACCTCTATCTTAAAACACGCGTCGAAAAACCTTTCGCTCTGCGGACGGTGACAGGCCGATACTGTGATAACGAGATAGCCTGTTACAAACAGTACCCTCAGGTATGAGTTATGGTCCCAGAACATAGCACAACTGGTCTGGTACCCGACGCGGTGCTGTGATAGGGCTGGCATTTCGTTGAAGACAAGCATCCTGACCGGCGGGGCTGTCCAACAAAGGAGCTATAACTCACACTGCTTGCATACGACGAGTGTCTTACAATGTTGTTGGTCGAATTACCTTGTCCATGGACTTGCTTTTATCGAAGTGCGTTGCTAAACCTCGCCAAGAGTAGGTAAAGTGGGATTGACGATTGGGCGTCTTCACGAAACAAACCGTGCATCCCTACCGACAAATCTGCGCCAGTAAACCTCGACTCACCGTTGTTGCAGCACAAGCTGGTAGTGCACCCGTCGTTGTCACACAGGATGGAGTCGGCGCCGTCTACTGGGGTGTAGTTGTCTGGGCAGGCGTGGTACGAGCAGAACGCCTCGCAGCACTGGGCCGCTCTGCAGTCGTTTCCGTCGCATTTCACCTCGCCGGCGTCATCGATAGGAGTGTAGCCGTTCGGGCACCCAATGGAGTTACAGTACACGTTCTGCAGCCGGAACAGAGAGTGATTCACCACGGACGGCAGAGAGGGGGGGGTCCGTTTCAGCCCGCCGGGCAGCATCTATGCAATAAGAAAAAACATGTCCGGCCGGCAGCAGGAATGTGGTGGAGTCATGTTTTCACGGCTTTGGGCTGTTTCCGTGAAAAATTTCCAGATCCATGCCACGATAGAGGTTCACCACGTTTTTTGTGAGGTTTCTTGATTTGGGAGCTTAAGACCTCTCCGAAAGACTGATTTAGAGAAAAAATATAACTGCTACCGGATGAAAAATCCCATGGCTTCGGTACACAACTCGAGGACTATTAAAATATATATATATATATGTATTTCCGACGACTCGGGGTTACGGATCGCGGTCGTCCACAAACGAAAGGCCAAAAAATTGTATGCCTCTATCGTAGCACGCATCTCCAACGGCCAAAACCTAACATGCAAAGAGCAATGCTACGGTCCCATTGCGGTTATCAGGTTGTTTCTTGGGGCCTTTTATTGTAGTGGCCTGGGGTCAGTCCCGCGAGTGACCTCTCTGTTCGATGTGGCCATAGACTTTCTCGCTCCTTCAAGTTTTTAAAATGCACCGTTAATGGGATTGTTCGCTACGCGGCGCAAAAAAAAAATAGCCTAAAACATGGGCTGGTAAGTGAGGCACAGAGCCACTCGTGCGACTGGCTCAGACCCTGAGGAAAAAATTCGGGGTAACCCCCTACCGTAGCCTTGATCCAAAGAGGAAAACGTCCCAAAGGAAGAAAAAGCAAGCATTCACAGTAGTGCGTGCACCGCAATACCGCAGCAGGTGGCACCAATGTCCATTCGGCGACACCGGCCACCAGAGAGGGTGGGCCACGACATATCTCTCCTCCGTTCAACAATCCAATGGCGGGAACGACAATGTGGAAATTGATCTGCGGACGAAGATCTGTGCCAGTCATGGCATGCCAACTGTCTCTGGTCGATTAGCCTTGACCTCCATATCTAGGCTTGAAGAGGAAGGCCGACCAAGTGTGTTCCAATGTTAACGATCTGCTCACCATCTGCTGCACGACGTCATATGAAGCTTGAGAAACTGCATTTCGACCGCAGAATAATTCGACCTTGAGCGGACACGCACTCGTTGATGGATAATAAAGCAATATCTACACGATATTTCATACCCACTCCCTTGACGCTTATCGATGTTTGTGGGAGTTGAGTGAAAGTGTCACAGCCACAACAGCATCCAACTTATGTCAACGTTGCGACGGTGACAACGGCGACGCCGACGGATGAATCGACGGGTCCAGTTGAACAGTTCTCCCCGAATTATATTATTTCCATTGAATCAGAGGCACTCGTTATGACGTAAGGCACGAGTCCCGCCAGCCGAACGTGTATCCATTCGACCATCTCATGTCGACAGTTACGTTCCCAGATGATGTCGCTTACTGGCCTCCTGTGCAAAAACCAAGGAAATCGGTGGGTTGTGGTACGGGTAACGTAGGTCAAGACAAATATATCAATCAACGCGTTCTTCCTTTCCGGTGATCTATCCCTGTTGACACGCGTTCTTCCTTTCCGGTGATCTATCCCTGTTGACAGTTCTGACTGAAAGGCAGTGTGTAACAGGTAATTCATCCTTGTCCTCAGAGTGACCGTCACCGTTGGAGTATGAATGCAAACAACATGAAATGTACGTTTGTCCACATACCATGACTTAAGAGGCTTGATGGAAACATCCAAGAGCGCCATTCGAATCTCTGGTGACGACAAGATGGCGCTACTGCTCTCTAAACAGTGCTGATGAAACGCTTTTGCACGACCGGAACCCCATATACCAACGCAATGTGGTGGTCATATTCCCCCATAGTGCCAGCGCTAAGAAGACCGCAAGTATGTACGTTGGGCGGGCATTCTCCCTGCAACATGAGGAGTCCTCGCTAACAGTTGAATTGGCGGTCCCAAAACGCGACTCAAGGCAAGCGCTGACACTGCTTATTCGTTAGTCTTGTTCAAATAATGAGGTTTAGAAAATCAGCTTAACCATCGCAATAACGTATTCCCACTGGGACGGTCTAGAGCGAACGAGACCGATGCGTTGCTAGCTGGAAGCCGAAAAATAAATGTAAATTGTAGAGACTTGGCCAAGCACAGAGTGGCAGAGCCCCGGAAAAATCTGTGTATACCGAGAAGTGATTTGAATCACGGCTGATACACACGTTAAACAAACATCTCTCCCGTCCGCACACCGATTGGTTTTCTTCTCTCGACCTATGTAGACCACATCGGTCCTGCTCCGATTGTCATGCACTGGAAAAACAACAACGTTTGACTAAACGACAACTATGGACACCACCATACATCGCAAGACGTGCCACGTTCACTAATCGCCTAGATGGTGCACACGTTTCACCACGCTCATTCAATTTACCGAAGAAATATTCACTGAACATGTAAGTGCTCACTGAAGGGATTGCCTCCCTCGACATAAGTCTCGTAAACTCCCCCAGGCTTGATCGCCTCAAGCCGTTGTACAAACTCTCATTCAGGACTCCAGATATGTATTAACATCTGTGAACAGTCTTACCACGGTCGCAGCAGAGCTCGGTGGTGCACCCGTTGCCATCGCACAGTATGGTGTCCGCGTCGTCGACGGGGATGTAGCTGTTCGGGCATGCGAAGTACGAGCAGAACGCTTCGCAGCATTGGGACGGCCTACAGTCGTTGCCCTTGCACTTGACTTCACCGGCGTCGGCGACGGGAGTATAGCCGTTGGGGCAGCCGATGCAGTTGCAGTATTTCGTTCCATCGTCGACAGTGTCCACACTCGCTGCACGGAAAAGGACCACATGAACAGATGCGAGGCTAGACGTAAGTGTGGTAGCACGGAGGATCCGAGCCGTATATCGTATCCTTCGAACGGCGAGCGCAATTGTTTGTCTTGTAGGGGTACAAACTCCAGTTTTTTACGATTTCGTCGCGACGAACCACGCCTTTTTCTCTCTGGTGATAATGTTCATTCGATTCCTTTGTCATTCTACTCAAGCGGAGGGTGCGGTTCACCGGCCAAGTCTCGCAACTATGTGCCCTCGCAAAAATATATCAATGCAATATACTGTGCGTATGTATACCAAAGAAGACGCGTGTACTACAAAGGTGCGATGCGTGCTACGATAGATATAGCAGCTTTCGTCCCAAACGGTTTTCAAATGACGCATCTCGTTAACCCAACTTCGTCAGAAATCAGCAAAAAAAAAATCATGTATGACTATCGTTGTATACCTAGGCCGTGGGATTTTTCATCCGGTCTGCAGCTATGTTTTCCTCCTAATCAGTTTGTTTGGATAGGTCTTAAACTCCTAAATGTTAGAACCCCAGAAAACAGTCGTGTACCTCCGTAAAAGCGTAGCACGCGTCGTCGCCTCCTTTTTTTTCTGAGGTTCTCCTCGCTTTAGGTGTTTATAACACGTCTTTTATAGCCAAAAAAAACTGTTTTGCGGAAAAATACATAACAGCTTCCGCACGCGAGATCCCATGGCGTCTAGGTATTTTCAACGAGAAACAGGCCAATAAGAAGAAAAAACACGTTCCGACGATTTTGGGTCATTCGGGAGCAAAATATCAATAATAAGCATACCTCTATCTTAAAACACGCGTCGAAAAACCTTTCGCTCTGCGGACGGTGACAGGCCGATACTGTGATAACGAGATAGCCTGTTACAAACAGTACCCTCAGGTATGAGTTATGGTCCCAGAACATAGCACAACTGGTCTGGTACCCGACGCGGTGCTGTGATAGGGCTGGCATTTCGTTGAAGACAAGCATCCTGACCGGCGGGGCTGTCCAACAAAGGAGCTATAACTCACACTGCTTGCATACGACGAGTGTCTTACAATGTTGTTGGTCGAATTACCTTGTCCATGGACTTGCTTTTATCGAAGTGCGTTGCTAAACCTCGCCAAGAGTAGGTAAAGTGGGATTGACGATTGGGCGTCTTCACGAAACAAACCGTGCATCCCTACCGACAAATCTGCGCCAGTAAACCTCGACTCACCGTTGTTGCAGCACAAGCTGGTAGTGCACCCGTCGTTGTCACACAGGATGGAGTCGGCGCCGTCTACTGGGGTGTAGTTGTCTGGGCAGGCGTGGTACGAGCAGAACGCCTCGCAGCACTGGGCCGCTCTGCAGTCGTTTCCGTCGCATTTCACCTCGCCGGCGTCATCGATAGGAGTGTAGCCGTTCGGGCACCCAATGGAGTTACAGTACACGTTCTGCAGCCGGAACAGAGAGTGATTCACCACGGACGGCAGAGAGGGGGGGGTCCGTTTCAGCCCGCCGGGCAGCATCTATGCAATAAGAAAAAACATGTCCGGCCGGCAGCAGGAATGTGGTGGAGTCATGTTTTCACGGCTTTGGGCTGTTTCCGTGAAAAATTTCCAGATCCATGCCACGATAGAGGTTCACCACGTTTTTTGTGAGGTTTCTTGATTTGGGAGCTTAAGACCTCTCCGAAAGACTGATTTAGAGAAAAAATATAACTGCTACCGGATGAAAAATCCCATGGCTTCGGTACACAACTCGAGGACTATTAAAATATATATATATATATGTATTTCCGACGACTCGGGGTTACGGATCGCGGTCGTCCACAAACGAAAGGCCAAAAAATTGTATGCCTCTATCGTAGCACGCATCTCCAACGGCCAAAACCTAACATGCAAAGAGCAATGCTACGGTCCCATTGCGGTTATCAGGTTGTTTCTTGGGGCCTTTTATTGTAGTGGCCTGGGGTCAGTCCCGCGAGTGACCTCTCTGTTCGATGTGGCCATAGACTTTCTCGCTCCTTCAAGTTTTTAAAATGCACCGTTAATGGGATTGTTCGCTACGCGGCGCAAAAAAAAAATAGCCTAAAACATGGGCTGGTAAGTGAGGCACAGAGCCACTCGTGCGACTGGCTCAGACCCTGAGGAAAAAATTCGGGGTAACCCCCTACCGTAGCCTTGATCCAAAGAGGAAAACGTCCCAAAGGAAGAAAAAGCAAGCATTCACAGTAGTGCGTGCACCGCAATACCGCAGCAGGTGGCACCAATGTCCATTCGGCGACACGAGGTGCAGTGTTCTAGTCGTCTTTTTCTTGCAATCCAAACATACCACGAAAGGATTCGTGGCATCACGTGCTATGCATACAATATTAATACGTACCAGGTATCCCGGAAGCTATAATACAGGAGTGTTATGACAGAACACGATTAAAACTATTGTACGAAAGGAACATAAGCAATTAAGGCGTTGCATGTGTTTAGAAAGTATGTGGTATTTTGCGTTACGGGTAAAATACCTCGTTTTTCCAGGGGTTTCTCTCTTGCGCAGCCGTATATACCTCATCCAAAAATCAAGTCGAAGAAAATTCGAGTTCGTCAACCGACTAACGACGAGAGGGTCTTCGCGCACAGGCACCAACCAGAAGCAAGCAGTAGAATGAAACAATGTTAGATTATTCCTCGGTTGAGGACGCCCGTCTTTCAGGAATATGTTAATCCAACAGAGATATCCCCCTGTCGACTCCTATCGGCCCATGCTAGGGTAGGTATGCATCATTGATTTGCTGAGGCTCGTAACCTATTGAGGAGCTCTATAATGCCTTACCCTACGACGGCCTTGGTCACGAACTGAAAGTGCAAACCGATGGACAAGCCCATGTCCTAGGTATATAAACCCGTTCATATAGCAAAAAAAAATATCAAGTTCCGACGAGTTTGGCTTAAGAAGTCCCATCATTTCCAAAACAAAAGCCAGAATAAGGTGCTGCCACTGTCATAGCGCGTGCCTATCCTGACACACGTCTTGCGTGGGCTGTTTGTTCAGCCACTGGGGAGGCAGTTGCATGTGTCTGGGGGGGGTTCCGAGACATTTTTAGGCAACGTATCGTTTCAAAAAAAAATGGAGTTCTGCACTTCACTAACCACACAACGGCGTTTGAGATGTAGAAAACGCAGCAAAAGGCAAAGGCGGCCCTTTGATATATCCAAGGTGACAGTTAGTGGGACAAATCAAGTTGCAACGGTGCGAATTCCCTCCCCGTCGAGGAAGCCTATCTGTCGGGAAAAGTTTTCATCTCCCGAGCATTTACCTTCAACCCCGCCATTGTGTTCCCCCTACGAGCACGGGCGACTACTCACGATCGCACTTGTGTACACATCGATTCAATCATGCGTCGTTGTTCTACGGCGAGTGACGGTCTTCTTTTGTAGCTGGTTTGTTCCTGCCAACAAAACTGGTCAGCTGTTTTCCACACACACCGGGTGCATTGGAGAGTATGCGGGTGTATTGGACAGTACCTACTGAGGTGTAGCGGATTCCAATCGTCTTGCCAATCTGTTCCATCGGCACTTTATCGGCAACCTTCTACTACATTCTAGAGGCACTGTATGTAGATCCCCACTGCGTCAACATTTTGTTCGTCCTGACCACTGACCGAAATTTGCCCAATGCATGATGCGCGTCAAGCCCTTTAAAGATGCGTATTGATGACGTCAGTATGGTAAAATCCCATGGTCGAATATAATACCGTAGTATAGTTTGGGCTGATCCTACCGTTAAGAATGTGTCCTACGTCTCGTCTACACAATCGGTACATGACCAAAAAAAAAACTCAACTTGATGCAGTTTGTAGTGGGCTTCCGTGTACGTACGATATGGGACATTATCACAACTTTCCCGCACACTCTTTGGAGGATGCCACTCCAATCATGCATGCCCGTATCAGTTGCAAAATGATTTGACCTTGAGGGGTATTCCACGACCAGCGACAGTACAGTAGGGGACATATATGTAGACAATTTTTTTATTCTCCTTTAGCGGCGGTCAGTGAAATTTGCCGAATTACGTATTCAGTAGCTAAAACGCGTGCTGTTTGTACGTTTTGACCCCTTTTCTCAGGTTGCGACACCTCCGGGATTCGAAGCTAATGCCATCATGAAGGGGATATTTGAAGAGTAGTAGCAATGCGTGCGTCAAGGCTCTATGGCATGGAGATCACACGTTGTTCCGCAAAGGTTACTGTGATATACTGGTGGAAGTCTGCAGAGGTCTTAGCCAAGCCGTGTAGGGGACACTGAACGCCCATTAGGTATACTGGAAACACGTCTGAAATTGTTCCGCGCCCTCTAGTCGGGTGTTTTGACGTCTTACCTTCGAACTGGTACGCAATCCCCGGAAGACCCTCCCGAATTTTCCCGCTGCGTCTGAAAATTTGAAACGAAAAAATAGGGCGAAAAACGGGCGACCGTTGATTGTGACGACGTTACCGATATGGTCCCGCCGCTTGACAGGTGCGGAGCTAGGCATCACCGTCATCACATCTGTACGACGCATGTAACGTTAATGCTCCACGTCACGCGCAAAAAAGCACTGCACCTGAATAAGTCTTCACCCAAGCTAATCGCTGACGTCAGGGAAGTCAATGTGCGCTTTACTGGTGAATATTGATATGGAGCGAGTAATGTAGCTAACGACGGATAAAGAATAACACAAAACGACAGTCTAACGAGATACAGTGTAACTAGTATTGTCAATCATAAACAATTGTCCAAAAACGGTGCTACGCCCAAAGTACCGCGCGTGGCCCAAGTACTTCAGTTGGAGCATATACGTTGCCGGTTGTTCTGCAACTTTTCGCCGAGATCGCGATAGCTACATGAATGCATGTTTCGGCTCGGACGGTGCAGAGCCGTTTTTTGCGGATGGTGTCTTGTGTGTCCGCTGTTAACGTCATCTGTCCCGTGCGTTAACTATGATTAATCAATGGAAATCGTCTGGTTCTACCTCGTAGTTAAGGATCGAGTTTAATAAACAGTACCTGCACGAAAGCATTCCAATGATGCATCCCTCCATGACATTTTTTCAAGTGAGGCAGTAGTTGAAATACACGTAGGAGCTTCCCCGCAGAACGAATGGGGCTTATGGACCGACAACGGCTCCAGATACGGTAGCGGGCTTGCTTGAAAAGGGAACACCAACAAGTCTGATACAACGATCATCTCATACGTACACCTCTGATATATTATCAAACCTCATGACCTGGTACTCGAAGGCCGGCGCGAAGCAAACTTCTGCTGCTACAACAGACACCTGCCGTGAACGTAATCGGTCCTCGCGTCAAAATCCGGGAAAATATGATATGCATATTACGACACAAGGTACCACGTACGTTTTTTGCCGGCGATCTTAACCACAACAAATGTGTGCTTCAATCGAGTTGTGACTAGAATACGAAGCTGCACACCGATAAAACGGATGCCCCATCATCTGCAACGTTTATGGTTCTGTATACCCCGACGCAGCTCCACGTATTAAGGAAAGAAAAACACAAATCACACACGCTTCAAACCAATAGTTGTGAATGGACCCCACACCGTATGTCTGTTGTCACAGGACCAACTATAAAAATGCCAGCATGTATAATATGTAATACAAACAATCCTCGGGCCGCGTCTCCTCTGTATCAGGTGTGTGCGGATTTTTTTTCGTCGTTTTCAAGCAAGCGGTTGCGTTGACATATACTACCTGGCTTGATGTAAAAAAAGGAACAACACTCAGCGATCATCTACTACACGCTAGAGGGCATGTTTTCATGAGCACCACTACACGCGACATCTACAGGACCACAACATCTTCGACGACATTGATTGGGGAGAAAACGGGGCGTATACTCGTACACCAGATAATAATGCGAAAACGAAGTACAGACAGTTATGTTAACACTGCGGTAGACCACACGACCAACCTACTACGCAGGATATTTCGTGCCTCCGGCCGATTGCACGATCGCCTGACAACCTCTACCGAACGAAATAGCATATGTCTAACGAATTAAAGTCACCCTCGCGTTCAATAGTGACATCGCATGCCCACGCCACCTCGCTTGGGGTATTTGTAAGATGTATCTCTGTCTTAGAGTACCTCAGAGCCCCACATTGGCACGGGAAAAAATCATGGGCGTAAAATCGTATATGTGAGACAATGATGTTGTGAAAAGGAGATACAGACAGATATGCTAAAATTGCGGCAAACCGCACTACCAAGTTATTACGTAAGGCATTTCGTACATACCGTCTGCACGATCGACTCCCAACCTATGCCAATCGAAGTATGACTAACGAAGTAACGTAATTCAGCGCGTGTACACCAAGCGTTTTTTTCAAAACAAAAACGATTCGCATCTCTCCCTTTCGTTCTCAATGGCGGCGACATTGCATGACCACATCACCTCGCGTGTTGTATTTGGCAATTTGTATATCTCTCGTATAATTAGCGATGTCAGAAAATTATGGTATCCACATGATTGTACCTATCGATTGAAACATTCCATTTTCTTATCCATGTTCAATAACACATTATGAGGCTTTTAACACGTTGTTTACTACACCTAAGAACTGGGTTGCATACCTACATGAAACATCAAACCTTCTAGAGAAATAAGTATTACCAGGCGGGTGATATAAAGGGGTGTCTTTTTGCTGCAGCCGCCATATTCGTCCCCCCTTTAAGGGTTTATAGTTTCCGCGCACATATTGAAATGCTCGCACCCCCGCCCCCGCCCCCCCCGATCCCTCTTGTTCAAACTCCCCACCTGAAATCAAAATCCTAATGAGTAGAAAACATTACCAGCCACCTGATATAATCTCATTATCCATCTAGCCATCCATGCCGTAGCTCCAACTCATCTCCGCCCTCCCTACCCCCCCCCCCCCCCGTTTGTTCCCCGACCAGTTTGTTCAAACGCCCCACTTAGAATCAAAATCGGCCAGAGTAATAAACACTTCTGGGCAATTGATATCACGTCGTCATCTTTCTAGCCATCCATGACGCAGCTTTCATTCATCCCCCCTCCCCCCCTCTAACGCCCCCTCCTTCCCCACACCCCGCACGATCGCCTAGACCCAGCACCGCGCGTATAGCAAGCCCCTACATATATGATTAATAGGCGTGATCGGAGGATCACACATAATGTTGCGAACATCAGTGTCGACCAAATACTTGATCTCATAGCTGGAGTGTATTTTAATATTTTATGTGACCTAAACCTCTTGAACCGCCCCCCCCCCCCCCCGCCCCCGCCCCCCCCCCCCCTTTTTGTTTTTTTCCTCGCTATTTCTCGATTAAACGCCTCACCTATTATCGAAATCCGCCAGAGTAATAAACACTTCCACGCCCTGGATATCGCCTCGTTATCGTTTTAGAGCCGTCCACATGCCGATGCTGCAATTCCCACCCACCCCCGCCCCCAACGCCCCCTCCTTCCTCACCACCCGCACCATCGCCTAGACCTTGCACCACGCGTGTAGCAAACCTCTACATATATGCGACCCAAAGCCTTCCCTCACAGCCCCCCGCGCTCCCCGCCACATTCCCTCCCCCTTCCCCACAAGAAAGTATTTATAGTTTCCACGCACAATTTGACTTGCCCCACCCGTCCCCTCCCCCCCCTCCCCCCTCCCGCCCCCCTTGTGATCAAAATCAGGCCCCCATGTCCTTGAAACTTCCGCCCTCCCCTCACCGGATATTCGACTTACAGGATTCACTTGATGAACTGATGCATTTCCTTCCGCAGCTGTCAGATTTTGTCCCCCTCAGGATACGGGTTTTATAGTTTCCGCGCACAGACTGCCTTACATCACCCTGTTGACCCTGATAGCTACACTGTAGTTGCAAGGGGAGTCGCCGACCTATATCCTTAATGAGGACACACAACATGTAATACGCGCGGTCGGAATATCACACACAGCTTGCAAAGATGAGTTTCGACAAAATATTCGATCTCACAGCTGGAGGGTATTTTAATTTTGAAAATAATACCAGGTAAACGGGTTTTATAGTCTCCGCGCACAGACGGACTAACATCACCCCGTTGACCCTAATAGCTACACAGTAGTTGCAAGGGGAGTCGCCGACCTATACCCCTAATGAGGACACACAACCTGTAATACACGAGATCGGAGTATCACACACAGCTTGCAAAGATGAATTTCGACAAAATATTCGATCTCACAGCTAGCTGGAGTTTATTTTAATGTACACTGTATACTATATTAGGCTATAGACTAATATCATACTTCGAGGTATATTTTACCTGGTATACGATAACAATGTAGTCAAAACAGATCTCAACAGTTTTTGATGAAATTACACGCCCGCGGGATGTTATCGCCGAGCCAAGTACGACAACAAGACCAGGTAAATCAACTACACCACGGGCCACTACTTAAGAGCGAAAGACAGAGCTGAGAGCCGGTATCATGGGTCAAAGTACGAAATATACTGGATACCTCGTACCATTATTTGTCTCGGCTTTCACTTGGTTGAGACTACCTGTTCGTCGACGAGAAACCAAGTGTGCGGTGTGCAACTGTTATGGTGCGTTTGTACCCCCGTTGGTGCCAGATTGTTCATAAAAAAACAACTGCAAACAGTACGATCGAGATTACCGTGCTAACCGATTCGACTCACCCGCAGCGGAAGGGAAGGGGAGGCCGCACGCGGTGCTCAAGATGGTCATAGTGACGACGACGTCCACAGCTCGAGGCATATTATTTGTTGCTTCCTCCTAATGCAAAGGCAGATATCTGCGTTGGGCGTGGTCTACTGAACGCCTGTAAGAGGGGCAGCAGGCGCAGAGAAAAACATAGTCAGACAACGGTTACAGCAGCCAAGCTGTCAGGCTTCGACAGACCCAATCAACACACACATATATTTGTCGACAAAAAAAATATCTGACGTTCAATAATTGCACGGCGCGGACATTAGAACCGTCCAACCATTATGCACGAAAGAGTACGGAGCTCATATGCGCAACCGCAACCCCGTTCGATCCAATTTTGAAGCTGTACAGATAGACCTCGTACTTCCTGCATGGCGGGTTATGCGCGTTACGCTAGGATTGATAGCACCGTTGTTTCTGAAATTGGTAGGCACACGGGCAAGACATGTGGTCCGCAATGGTGGTTAGCCGGTGCCGACATGGGGCGGGATCATTGTGTTGTGATATTCCCCCCATTTCCACTACCATCGGGGTTTGGGTCACTCGCCCGAGTGACTCTAGTGTGTAGCTCCCGGGAAACAAAACACTAATGATTTGTTTGAATAGCAGGGCCTAGCTAACCACTCCATTCCGGATTAAAGTCTCCAAAGTAGCCAGAACGGAAGCTTAAGACCGTAACGGAAGAGCAGGGTCACTCGCGAACGTGACTCCGATCTACTGCAACACTAGGCCCCAACACGGACCCGCCGTACCGTAGCTTCGGTCGGCAATGAATGTGACTAAGGGGATGTAAATTATTTTAGCAGGATGAGAGCGTCCAGACACTGCGCGTGAGAAGACGACATCCTTGGGTGAGTTGTGAAGGTAATTTGAAGAAGTAGAGCGCGACATTCCAACTTGTTTTGCAGTGAATTACTAGTGGAACACTGTGCGTAACGCTCCGCCTCGTGACGCTGCACGCTAAAGTTACGATTGTCGTGGTTCCGGGGGAATCCCGTGAAATTGCACGTACGTGCAAGGTTTTCAGATTTACACGTAAATTCAACAGCGATTTATGTATGGCGGCTCCCTATGTCCAGGCCCGCACAAAACAACGGTTACGCTGCCCAGACTAACCCGACCTCAGACCCGACCCTAACCCCAAACCAACCCTATGGGGGCTCTCGGTCTGCTCTCGAGGTCGGCAGGGGCTGTACTGAGTTTACGTGGAAATCTAAAAACATTGCACGTACGTGCAATTAAATGCCTGGTGGGTTCCGGGTGACACATTGGAATGCCATGCATCACACGTATTGACTTGGGTCATTTGCTTCGTAGTCACTGCTTGCATGAAGACCTCCAGTCGAAGGGCCCGATCACCTAGCTAAACCCAGCTGTTGAAAATATCCATGGGATGATGCTAGAGGACAAAAATAGCAAGCCGGCACATAACACCGCTCGTGACGCAGATATCTGATGCCAGCGGACATGCCTTCATTGTCCAGAAACGTAGCAAACTCAAAACGACGACCAAAAACATTTTTGTCGTCCGCAATTTCCACTTATTGCTAGCACTCGGGGGGGGTCGCGCGTTTCACCCCTCTTCTTTACCTTAGGCAAATTCAACGAGACGTCCCAACCGCACCGTACTGTCTGTCATATTCGGAGGAAATATACACATACATGTCACCATCGAACATTGGTACGCAACCATGCAGATATATCTTAAAGTCCGAAAATTTGCGAATGAAGATGGGTGATGTTTGCTGACAGAGCTTAGTTGCACTTTGGCCCCCGAATATACGGTAGCAAACACCTAAAACGACACTCAATTTTTGTGTGGGGAAATCAAGCCCGAACGAGATGTAGGCGAGGCAACTGAAAAGCTCACCGGGAACCGATTTCGAGAAGGTGGTCTGGTGACGAGTGCTTGGAGGAGGCCCGGTAGACGCGTTCAGGGTCTAGCTACCTTGGAAGGCGTGTCAGCTGCATAGGGTACCAGGGGTGCATACATGGGGAAATCGCGGTGCTTCACGATGTGTGCCCGTCAAACCAGTTCGCGGGCGGGATGTAGTGGGTGGTATCCACCACCAAGAGTAAGGCGACAAAGTGTTGGGAAAAAACGTTTTTGCGACAGAACATGAAAATTGACCGTTGCGCCGGCTGCATAGAGGATTGTATTATGGAAGATGATAGGTACCCTGTAAACTCGTTCATGTGTGGACGTGATTCGGTGTATCCACCACCGGGTAGCCCGGAGGTATTTCGGGCAGCTGCAGGGTATGTTGGGAAATTATTGGATACTGTGGCGTCGAAGGGAAGAAATTACGTGCTCGGTCAGATCCAGTACGTTTATGACCGTCTGCTAATAATCGACATAATCCACCTTGACAGCAGCCCGCCTCATCGGGTTAATGGGTCGTCAAACGGAGAAAACAACCACGCTGTGTGACGCTTTAATCATACTTCTGTGGGTGGGTGGTGGTATACCTCGCCGTGGGGAGTCGAAAATCCCAAAAAACTACAGACTCGCATTGTAAGAACGCGAAGACGCCGTGTCGTGACCTGTTTGGTTCCGGTCCTATTCACGGACTAACGTGCGCGATATCACAAAGACGGAGAGGCATCGTGTGCGTGGCGTGCTGCCGGCAAGTGTGCACGGCTACGTGCCATCGATTCCCCAGCTAACACTGAGCTCAAATTGTTGCACAACGCAGCGTAAATACTTCCACGACCGACCCCGGCTACGGTAGGGGGGTCCCCTTTTAGGCCTTTTATTTCAGTGGCTAGGGGTCACTCGCGCGAGTAACTAACCCCTTTGTTCCTATGCAATCTTACGTTTTCTTTATGTTTTACATTGACGAAATCAATCCGCAATGCAAAGGTGATCTAAGCTGCGGCAAACCAAGTTCCTAAACCATCTTCATCCGTAGGGTACAGAGCTACTCGTGCGAGTGGCTCAAACACACGAGTGAAAATGGGGGTACCCCCCCTACCGTAGCCTTGGTCGACCAAGGGTACGGTTTGGAGGGTGTCCCTTCTTGTTCAATTGGAATTGAGCTACTCGCACGAGTGAATATGTAACTCTTACCGATGAAAACACTTTACGAGATTTCCTCAGCACAGTGCAACAAGAGGTAAAACCGCAAAATGAAAAACAGCGGGGTTACTCGCGCGCGTGTGACTCTGCGACTCTGCAAAAACAAGGACCCCTAACGTCGTTGCCGTCCCGCCGTACCATTTGGCCCATACACTCGAGTACGGCTGCTTGGCAGGTAATTGTTAACCAGCACGTGTTATTTGCATGGGGGTAGAAAGGCCAACATAACATGTGCGGTAACGTGGGCCCGCCGCGATGATAAACAAGTCCCCGTTGCCCCACTCAAGGGCAATACAATACGGGCCTTTTCGAAACGGGAAATATTTTTTCGAGTGTTGGTCTTTTCCCCGGACTCACAAGGCACTAGAGCCGCCATGCGTAAATATGCAAACATATTTTTCTTTACCGTATGAGTAGCATTTGCATTGTTCTGGAAACGTCACTTATGTCTTGTCCTGACTCTTTTGGTGTTCGTTCAAAATATCTACCCCACGACCCCTCTCGGATCACATATAAGTCAATGAGGCGACGAGCTTGTCTGCGTGTTAGCCGAACGAAAGTTCTATAGAACACCGGGGACAGATTGTTTCCGTGGAAGGTAGGACCGATTTTTTCTCCAACATTGAAACGGCAAACACAGCAACGTGAAATATTGTTATCTTCATATCATCGGCGGTTGCTCATTTCGAGCAATTCTCGCAGGGCAGTGGAATCTTCTTAATTCGGTCGACCGGAACGACGTGTCATGGAATATTGGGAAACCACCCTCACGCATCGGGCACATGGAAACGGCTGTGGTTGCGGCGGGGCCGTTACTACCCGCCTGTGGGTCGTGTATGGAATTTTCTGCGGCTAGATGTGCTACAAACGTCGAAGTGGTACCATCGGTCACCACCAAGATGCCGCCGTGAGTGTGCGTGTTGATGCACTGGATTTCGTTGAACGTCGCGGAAGTACGTTACGCTTAGGCGTGGCGTATTACAATGTGTGCTACGTGCGGCAATTAACCGACGCGCGCTGTAGAGCAATGACTCCAAGCACGGTCAGGGTCTTCAAAGCTCTGGTCGCTGCTGGAATGTGCCACAGGTCTCTCACTGATGGTGTTCGTTGTCGTGTGGTGAATATCACAGGTCTACCCACACGATGCCACGAGCACTCTCTGTCCTTCGCAATTCGCGTGGTCCATCGACGCAGCTGCAAGGGGGCCGCAGCTAGGTGGGGTCACGTGTTAGTGGACACATCCTTGACGCCCAATTGGGCAGGGGTGGCACTCCTTAGCATCCAGTACAATGTGATTGACGGGTACCTCCGTTGACGAGCTACTCAGATATAGGTATTTGAAAACTATGTACGTTTCGCAGCATGTACCTCGGCCATGGGATTGCCCCTTAGGTTGCGCTTTGCAGCAGCTACTCCGACGATGTGATTTTCCTTCGGTCAATACCTTCGAGTCGTTCTACGGAAGCCCCCCCCAACATTTCTTGCACAAAATCGCGCAGCGTTCGGTGATCCTTGCGACCCCGACGTCGTCGTTCAAAGGTTTATGCGAACAAGAAAACACACGAGGCTCTTGTTTTCGTCATCAGCCTTCCTCGTGTCGTGCGGCCATGAAACGTTCTTGACAAACGAAAAACTCTGTTTGGTATATATCTTGTTCTAGGGAGAGGTGGTATCGTAGATTCAGCCCTTCACAATATATGATGTGTTGCGTCTGTGTGAATGTGAACGTATGGAAAACGATGAGCCTCACAATCAGGGGGTGCTTCGCGTGCTGTAGCACGCGTCCAATATAGTAGAAACGTGCGGTCGGCAGGAAAATTGGAAGGGTGTGCATGTTTCTGGGCATGCCACTTGTAGCACTTAGCTGTCAGATTGTTTGCATGCCGGCCGGTTTGAAGTCCTTGACAGGTCCATCGCTGCTTGGCTGGGGCTGCATGCATGACTCATACATGCCGCTAAAAACTAGGTGTTTGGGCAATATACCGATGGAGAGTACTATTCCCTATGTTTTCGTTATACCCCGAAGGCGCAGCGGCGTCGTCACGCTTGTATCTGCTCCGGCAGTGAAATCCTTATGCACATGTGTCCTCCTACACATGAGTGTGGGTCAGGTATGAGTTGTTGTTCAGCAACGGCAACTTGCCTTAGGCCTAGGCATATCTTCGCTTTCCAACCAAAGGGCCGATTCTCAGCTTCAGAGTAATCCTGGCGTGAGTAAAACATAAACCATCGCGAAAATAGAGGGTGGCTGTGAATGGGTCATAAAAAATTCCATCGATATGGTCGATGTAGATAGTGGACTGGTCCCACATGAGTATCACCGTTGACGACCCGAGTCTCCGTAAGGCATCAAGGTTTGCCAAATGGTTAGTCACCGGCTAGAGTTGACTCAAGACCTATCGTGCCTACTTTTGTCGTGATACAATTTGTGATATTTCTTAGTATTGTGTTTCTTCGGCAGACCATTGGGATCATCTTCGGCGCCGGAATTTCGTGATCGTTCGAGGTCAGCATATACCGTTCTTTCTCTTTCGAGGTCAGCATGTAGAGTTACTCAAGCATAGTCGTTGATCTCGGATCTAATGTGTATCGATCATGCCGTGAGGAGATTCCGGAATGTTTCATGCATTTCAATCGTAACATCTGGTCTGAAAATAAGGCGATTTGAGTTTTCACCTGTGAGAAACCCGTGTCAGACACTTTTCCAGCGAATTGTCGACACCTTTCAACCAGGCTTGCGATTATCTCGTTTCCAGAACTTTTTGATATTGTTCGGGATCAACTATCCATTGCGCGTCCGAAAACTCCACTAGCTTTGGAGGAATCACATTGTGTTGTTGCTGAGGGCACGGGCGATATGCTACCAACGCCGTACGTTCGCATGGGCGGGCCAAACGATGACTACTGCCCCAACTTTTTCATAATAATATTTGAAACTGGTAAAAGAATCTGCGTTTTGAGCGTGTTATGGAAGAAAGGAGAGTTATAAATATCTGTCGGTTGGACCCTTGGCACATTCGCACCTCGTGCTAGGGTCACTGCTAGATGAAACGGATGCCGAAGCGCGATATATATTGTCGCGCGACACAGAGTCTGCAGCGCATTGAAGCTCATGCCAACCTCACGGTAACGGTGAAACCCCAATATTTACTGTTACTGACGAAAGCCGTGGGCCAGATACTTATTCAAAACACACCTTTAAGTTGATGAATTCGTCAATTTAATGGGCGACCGAACACCAATCAAGCACAACGCCAATGCAAGGGGGCCATACTTTGGTCCTTGGACATGTTCCAGGAGAAAGGGAAGACACGAAGAGCGGCCGCATGACTTGTAGGCTAAATTGATCGAAATCGTTAATCGACCGAGACTATATATATGCGACACTTCGTAGTTAGTTGGCCACTAACTCGTTTCTATGACCCGTCCAACACTTCGTGTTACAGTCTGGACACAATCGGAACGACATCTAGTGAATTGTATTTGCACATATGGCCTGAGTAGTGTAACTCAAATATTATTGCGATTAGATGCCGCACGTACACCATATTAGTGTTGGAATACGGGGGTTGTGTCGTAATGCTGTGTTTTGGCCGTGTTGGTGAAACACGGCAATATGCTGCAAAACAACTTTATGTGCCAATTTCGCGCTGTGCACCAAGGGCCATGGTTTTCAGACTGATCCATGGGTTATGTCTCATTTTATCATAAAAGAAGGCATTCAAGTGGCAAGCAGAATAAAATGCTGGACGCTATACACTTGGCCGCGCGGTACCAGTTGTCAACACCGTATACAACTCATAATGCAACCTTCATTTACTACTTTCAGGGGGTTCACATACAAATTTCAGAGCCTCGTCATTTAGAGGCGTTTGTACTGAACACTTAAAGGCGCATTTTGGGAAGAAGAGTCCATACATCCCGACAGACAGCATCATGGCGCAGTCATACGCCAACGACCGCTAGAAAGCTCAATTGGTCGTATGTCAACCGTGTTGGCTATCATGCGCAGTTTGTTGCTTTCAGAACGCCGTCAGAAGGGACACGATTCGTCCAGATAGTGCTACGCCTTTTATGGCACGTGTCACGATAGCACAGCGACCGACACAAAGAGGTTCGCACGTGCGGGTTACTGTTTTTTTTTTTAGCGCAAGGAGGGCGTCGTGAGAAAACTTCAATTAATGGCTACAAGTACCACATCTTTATTTCGGTTAAAAAATACAGTCCAAGACCCCCAATGAAAAACGAGGATGATACCATGAAAGGCCCTATGGTGCTAGCGTAAATTGACTTCGTCCGGGAACCGATGGATAACCTGAAGGTTGTGTGACGCGCCCTTTCTCAACCGTGAGACCCCATCTTGGCTTCGTATTTGTTTTCACATTGAATATACCTGTAATTTGCTTATCTGGAACACGTGTGTGAACCTGTCGTGCGCGGTAAAACACCGTTATCAAGATATATCCACCCCCCAAACTGATACCGGAGTAGGGCCCGGGATTCATGACTGACCCGGCGATCTCAGATATTGTATAGGAAACATTCTACCGGTGCACACATGAGAAACTTCTTGCTCTTAACGCACGCATTCGTATTTCCATGAACACATTCGTACGTTTCCATTACGATTATCGATATGTACGCGCCGCTCGACCCAGGCCGGACAAGACACATCAATGCCCCACCGCCATTGGCGGATCCGCCCCCTGCAGCCCCCCTTATATAACACATTTTGCAGCAGTCTCGACAGCAGTGAAGTGACATTTTCCTTAACCAGCGGTTGCATTTTCGTTGCGCCGGGTCGAGCGTTTGTTCGCATAACGCTTCTAACGGTATCGTCTTGACGACTTAGTTGTACCATCTCGGTTTTGGAGCATTGCGATGAAGTTTGAATACTACACGTGTGCATTTCGTCACACACAGGTAGATGCCAAGTTTTGGCCTTTGATGGGGTATGTGTGCCCGGAAGCTGTATAAGAAAAGGTATCGTGTACACATGTACAGACATATGATCGACGTCACCTGCCTGCTCGCCGCCTTAACAAACACGTTTGCTGTATATTCACGTTAAGGTTGACGCAAATGATTGCCGTCTGATACGCAGGCAAACGACTTGCAAAATTTAATACTGTTGAAGCGCGTAAACGTTCACCTGTTTCGCCTGGTTCTGCTCGAATCTTGTTCCTGATGACCGATTCTCTTCCTTGATCAACCGTCTCCGACAAACCAAGAAACGTCATCTGACAAAGGCCGGAGGTGAGCGGCACAAGGCCGTAGGTGCCTGGTAATGAACCACGCATGTTAGCCATGGTTTAAAGTTGTTGCATTGGCGGCGTTTGATCCAAAGAGAAGAAGTTGCCAGTGGCCAAAAACAGTTTGACTCCGGACTGGGTCCTCGCTTTCCCAACCCTAAAACATGCGGGTTTCATCAGCGATCGTTAAATGGCTGTTCCACCCGAGGAAACATGCTATCTTCACCCATATTCTTGTTTAGAAAAAGCGCTCGACGGAACTACGATGTTGAGGTGACAGGGGACACCGTTGTTCGGGAGATGCGGACGGGACCTGGTTCTGAAAACCGGTTATTTCATTGTTGACACAAGTTGGGCGGGGGGGAGGCGCCGTAAAACGACAGACGTGGCAAAACGCAGGTCAAAGTTAGCGTGTGCGAGTAGAACGACGTTTCGATTTGTTTCTAGCGGGGGTGTTATGATCATGTTACGATATACCCCCATTTTCGCGACAGGGTTTGAGTCACTCGCACGAGTGAGTTTCTCCCGGGAAAAAAGTGCTTTCAAGGCGCTTTATGTTTGGCGCAGCATAGATCGCGTTCCATTGCGACTTCCTGTCGCGCAAATCAAAACAGCACGATAACTTGATGCCACAAAGGAATGTTCGGAGGGTCCCTTTTGTGGCATCATGCTGCGATAGGGGGGTCCCTTGTTTTTTTGCAGTGGCCCGGGGTCTCTCGCGCGAGTGACACCCCCCATGTTCCTTGGTGCAATGCGATAGTTAGCCACGCTGCAGCGCCAAGCATCTAGTGCAGAGTCGTTTCGTCAGTGAGGAACCGAGTTACACGTGGGAGTATGATGCCCCATACCCGGTAGGGACAAACGGCGAGGCACCTAGCGTATCCTCGATCTCGCGCGAGTGACCACGAGACACTGCGAAAAAAAAGCCCCTAAAAGTGACCCCCCCCTACCGCATCCTGGGACATTACTAGCAAGGCCCCAGAATTTTGTGGGCGAGAGAAGAGGACGTTTTCGGTAGCGACTGGTTGATTTGAGCAGGGTAATGCGGTGAGCGTCATTTCCCACGCGTTGAAAGAGCTCATTTTTTCGAACCAGGTGACACTAACTGTTGTAGGTTGCACATGTTCGCTCTCACATAGTAGCGAAGTTTCAAAGGACAGTACGAATTTTTATAGAAGAGGTCGGTCCACAACCGTACTTTGCACGCTTTCCACGGAACCACCACGGAAGCACCTGATGCGAGTCAGGGATTGAAAGGTCACACACGATCAGATTTCTTTTTCGTTATCTTAATCTGGCCAGGATTAGGAGAATATGTGTGCCGATGTCCCCTTTGCGGACCACACTTTTCCCGAGCTTCTCGCAATGGACGATGCTCAGTAAGGCAGCGTTTTCCTCCTCACTCGGTGTCCAACATGGCCGGTGAGGTTGGCCAGAACCTCGATAGGATCCGAACGTCTTCCTTATAATGGAAGCTGATATTCGTCTGGCTCCCATCCACAAGAACCACTAGTCTCCCCTCACCCATATTTAGACGGTATGTTGTTGTAGGTGCGCGTGTTTCGTTTTGGTTTGATGTACAAATGTCTTATTTTCGCTGACGATTACGATGGTTGTGTGCCTCGTAATATATTCAAGCGTGCGGGGCATGTGGAGAAAATCTTTTGTGCCTGTATGTTTTTCCTGTCGTTGTTCGTTTTGTATATTGCTTGGCTATGTGCGTGAAATATCAGTAGCAACTTTGTTCATGGCCATGTGGCAGTAGGACCGTCACCGCCGCTGTCGTTCTTCTGGTTGTGTCCTGCGTCTTTACGGAGGATAGGGAGGTATACTATAAAAAAAAAAATACACTCCAGCTGTGAGATCAAATATTTTGTCGAAACTCATCGGTATAAACATATATAAAATCATTCCTTGAATATAGAGCCATTCCTTGGTGTCATGGACTTTGGTCAGGAGTTTTTTGTCTCGGCCTAAGTGTGCAATTCGCGGAACTGGAATTCTCAGTCGAATATGACTTGGTTCGAGCGCCGCCTTCGGGGGGCGGCTCCAACGCCCCTCGCCCTGCCGTCCGTTCCGCACATGATCGACGTGAACGCGGACGGGCGCCGAGCGAGACGAGCGAGTGTCGAGGGGGAATTTTGGAAAAATTGTTGAATCTTAATGGCTGCAACGCCTGAATGATTTACAAAATTGGCATCATTTCCAAACGGTACGTGATAATGTTTGGAATTTTGCGTACCGGGTGAGAACAGCAGTATGTACGACGAGCATGAACGCCAACTGACGGCATTGGCAAACACACAACATCAGGTGCATGCAGCAGCAGTAGCCGAAGGGCGAAACTTCTAGCACATACTGCAGCAACTAGTAGCGACCAGAACCACAGCAGATAGCTCAAAGTGCAGTACGAGTGCAGTTGGCAAGTTTAGTCGTACACGCATCACTCTGTCCAATAGTCTATACATAACAGCATCTCAAGCACGTAGAAGAGCCGTCTCTTCGGCCTTTGGCCTTGGCTTTAGCACGGCCGCTGACACTCCAGGCAGCCTCTGCTGTAGGAATGAACGAGTGCGGTTGATTCGCAGCGAACTATCCCGCTGTGCTCGCCTCTATGTGGCCATTGTCCATGCCATTTCATGTCACCTCCCTTCTGTTTTGAGCTCGTCGTCGTGCCGTCGAGGTACGAGGAAACCCGTACGTACTGGGTGAGAACAGCAGTATGTACGACGAGCATGAAGGCCAACTGACAACATTGGCAAACACACAACATCAGGTGCAGCAGCAGTAGCCGAAGGGCGAAACTTCTAGCACATACAGCAGCAACTAGTAGCAACCAGAACCACAGCAGATAGCTCAAAGTGCAGTACGAGTGCCGTTGGCAAGTTTAGTCGTACACGCATCACTCTGTCCAATATATAACAATCGTTTTATGTTCATATTGATGGAGAAAAAATACCAGGTCGTGTGACATTTATTTCCTGTAAGAATGATACGTCGTACGAGCGGACGTTCTGATTCTAGTGCCGTGAGACCATCGAGCACACCGCATGTTTTACCCAAACAAGAGCCAACAAGAGGCAGCGCACAGGGGCCCCCAACACAGAGACACGTGACAACCACGGCCAGCTGTCGGTCGCGTAATTGTCCGGTGGTCCGTGCTTCGGTGGGTGCATCGGAAGTCGTTCGGAGTACTGCTGTAGATCGTCGAAAAACCACGTGGCATCGTGCTGGTGGCAAGACTCGCCAGTAGACCCCCCAAAATATATTCACCTTTTCTTTTTCTTGGCCCCATGCACCCATTCCCTTTCCTTTCTCTTCTTTGTTTGTTTCTTTTTTCCAATTGACTTGCGTCTGTTGTGCGCATGCGTAGTGATAGATACCACGTGTAATATATACGTAGTAGTATTTCTTGTTGGCAAGCGGTATAGTCGGTTTTCCCAGGCGCGAGTAATGAGACGTATGCACCGGTATGGACCTGGCACATTGTAGACTGACTCCCGATTTTACTTTTATATGTTTCTGGTGAAGGCATGAATTGCGTCAGCTGTGATTTATGCGTGTACCACCTTTGGTTTGTGTTTTTCCCCTAGGGTATTCCTCAGCTCCAGAGTGACTGGAGCCTGTCCTGTGACCACGGACTTGATTATGCGAGGTAATGTGAGAACGACAACAACAACAACAGATACAACTGAAATATTGCCTGTTTCTTGACCTTTCAGCTGCTTCCTGCAAACTTGGTTTTTCTACCAACACGATTTTGAACTTTTTCGCGATTTTTTCTTCCTTTTTGTCTAGTAAGTTGAACTTCCTACTGCCGCTAATTGCCGCCTGACAGCTGTGAATTAGTTGCGGAACGGTCCAGCTTTAGCTTTTCTTTGATTCGCACCATTTGTTTTGTACTTGACGAAGCTTCAGCGACTGAGATCTGGGCTTGCTGCTAATCAGCTCGACACCGCCCAGCACCCCATCGCAGCGCTATAGCTTACAGCAACGAAGCGCCGTGCAGTGCCCTGCGATGCCCTGCGGCTCAGCTCAGCAGCGCACCGCTGCTAGCTCAGCAGAGCGACGCGCTATGCTTTGCCGTGCTCTGCCATCGCAGTGGTTCGTTATTCATGATATCTAAAACTCCGCGTACGCTGATTTTTAGGTATTTGGCGCTTTATTCCATACATATCGCGTCAACCATCGTAATATCATACAATATGGGGGAAGGAATGTAATCTCTATGCAAAGATCCTGTTTTTTTTTAATCATTTGTCAGCCGGCCGCCCCGGTGGTCTATTAAAAGTGGTTTTACCTTCGAATACTTCTAACGTTTGGTTGTCCTTGAGTTCGACACCCACCACGATGAGATTTGACTTTATTTGCAAAAAAGCAAAAAAAAAAAAAACAGGCATCAATCAACTGCTGAGAGCGCCTAGCAGCGTGGGTTGGTTCGACGCGAGTCGACGAGGGAAGAAAATGCTGGATTCTCCTGGCGGTAAAAATGAAAGCACGTGCCGAAGTGGGGAGGGAGGAGGAGGGCCCGCTATTGACCCCGGATCTGAGTTACTACTGGGAGGGAGCGCGAGAGTGGTGCGGGGATAATAAATGGGATGAAGAAAAAAAATGTTGCAAAGGTATATTATTACTACCACCAGTAAATAATATGTCAGTCTCTAGGAATTACGCACGGCGCTATCAGCAGTCGTCATGGTACAGACACTCCGGGTATTATGCATTGAGGGGACGCGTCCAATTTCGACAACGTGAAAGCCCCCACGAAGAAAAGACAGCAGACACACATATCCCGCCTTCGAGAATAAACGGAGAAGAAGCGCTACGCCAACCTCTCGTACGAGCAAAGCCACCCCTGCACCAATCTTAGACAGCGCCGCCTCACCGAGAGATCGCCCTCCTCTTCTACGTTTTCCTCCTCGCCCGCGACCACGCAGACCAATCAATGCGACAGCCTTCACGTAACAAACAAAGCAATCTTCTTCCAAAACCTCGCCGGCTGACATGTCCTCGTGTCGACGTTTGATGCAAACCGACTTTGCATCCTGTCGACTTCGAACCTCCATTGCCACGGGGACAGCTGCGCAGTCTCTTCATTAATGCCAAGGCCTCTTTTGTTTCGCCTAGAGGCGACGCAGGTTCTCAATAATACTCTTTTCGGTATTTTTGTTTGATAGACGCCAACTTTTACTTGACGGCGCATTTAATAGTTTGTTTCGCCTATCCTTGCCTTCTTTATTGTATAATATCACGTTTTTTCTTTTGTCAAGGCATGGCTTTCAGAATCCCATGTTCGTATGAAACTCTTGGCATCACTTTAAAGTTCAATGCATGCCAAATCGGACATCTACACCTTAAGTGGAAGTGCTGCCCTGCCCTTCCCGAAGCATGGGCGCCGGCGAATGCCGGCGCCCATGCGGAGCCCTTGTATATCGTATATATAATACCTGGAGCTCTGGAAAATAAATACGTAGGTGGGCCTATATAGTGCGGGTATGTGACACGGCTCCGTACCCGCACTATATCGACCTCGCGCACTATATGATTTCTGGCCTTTATAGTGCGGGTACCCGCACAATTCGCGACTAAAATCAACTCAATAGTGCGGGTTAGCGCTCTTTTCGCGATTTCACTTGTTTAATGCACAGAACAAAGCCAACGGCAATGTGTACGAAGGTGAACAAGCAGTCGATACCTGCATCTGTACGTGGTGAGAAGAGGACAGCCTCTTGCAGCGTTGAATAGGCCTGCTGCACCCGGGTACAGCGTGGTTGCTCATGACGACGCGCTCGCACGTGTGAGTGCACCACCCGTCTGTGTGTGCGAAGTCCCATCGTTGGTTGAGATGAAATTTATTAAGTTCGTAGAGGAATGGATTGACTACTAAATGCAAGCTCTGCAAACGAAACATAAACGTGCCAAACGGTGACATCCTCTCAGGAAAAAAAAGCGGGAAACTGGAACAACAACAAACATACGTCTCTACTCGTACTTCTCGTACGCTCTACCTTTGTGGCTACGAGAAAATCCGCAACAACGCAACACCACACATACCCTTGGGCTTGGTTTTAATGCACGAACAAGTAAAACGCGCCAACCTTTGACTTACTGTACTTCGTACGAGTCACTTCACCACATGAAAGTCAGGCACTCCGTAGACCCGCGCCTCACCCACCCCCCCCCCCAAAAAAAACGAACAACGCCAATCGTTTCACGTGTCAAAATACCCCCGGACATCAGTCTGGCGAGATGGCCGCGATGCATGCTCTGCAATCATCAACATCCGTGCCCTCTGGAGCAAATGGCCGGCCTCATTGATGCCGGACGCTTCTGCGTAGTTTTCCAGGGCGGCGAAGTGCTGGAGAACTTCCGCATACGACGGTGGCTCGGTGCAAACGCCTTCGACGTCGTCGTCGTCCTCATTCTCCAGATGGGGAACATGGCAGAGTTCGCCTGCTGCACACGGCATTGTGAGCCTCTACACTGCTGTTCGTGTTGCCAGTAGGGTCCGCCGGGTGGTAGGGGTACTGTACAGCCGTAGTACTCTACTGCTGTACCGCAGCACTGCGGGTTTGTGGTCAGTTTGACCCCATGATCTAAGGCGGGGTGACGTCAGACCCGCACTATATCGGGTGTGAGGTGGTCCAAATCCGCATCATATAGACATGTGCCCCTATTGTGCGGCATGCGCACTATATAGGCCCGAATTATGTGCCAAGCGATTTCACCCGAACTATACCGGCAGGGGCGCACTATATAACCCGCACTATATAGGCCCACCTACTGTACTGTGGAAACCGCGAGTTGATGCCAATATGCCGTGTTCTGAGTGATGGTCATCAACAAACCTTTACGATCCATTCGAATTTTTCGAAAGAAAATGTTGTTCCGCAAACGTGTTCGCATTATCATCGCTGTTAACGCCTGCACTACGTATACGCGCGGCTATACCAATGATCGGTAACGAGAGAAGTTATCTGTAGCATATATCGCACTACCACAAAACACGCGCAGAAGCCAGTACCTGATTGATTGTCGAAGGCCCACGTATAAACCACGCGGTTCGTACCGTTCTGCCACAGACCCTCGCACGCACATACACGAGTGAGCCGTACCTATGTTGTCACATGCTCGCCTCGGCCACATACGCCGGCAGCATCATTCCATCAAACCCCGGATCGTATCATTAATATCACCGACTGCCTCGGTAAGTAAGCCTTCCACTAGTACCGGGCACTGGGTAAAGGCTCACCCGCTCGGGGGGGGGTCAGCTTGAAGTGAAGGAGCTGCATAGCACCTACCTGTCCTCACTGGGCCAACTTTCCCGAGGAAATCATCTGTCGTAGCTCTAAGGGAAATACGAATAATCGAAAAAGCCATCATCGGTAGAGGCGATGAGTGATTCTACGATAGCCCCAAAAACCAGCGATTTTCTTTATCAAACATATCACGGCTGCTCGACACAAGGAAGGATACTCTTTGAACAAAATTGTCCATATATTATCCCGTGTGCACAGGTCTCTCGATCGATGACGTCGGGGTGCCCAGGGACAACGGAATTAGGATATACGACCGGGCGCTGGTTTTGAAGTTGGCGATTTCGTTAAGGAGACGTTGGGGGGGCTAGACCGTAGAACGAGTCCGATACATTGTGAATCACAATGAGTGGCGACCGGGGCAACCGCCGCGCTCACGGCTATATACTGCGCTGTAACAGGTCATTCAATAGCGTACCCCGGTTGTGGCGCTTCAAAATATACTGCTGTTGTTGTTTTCTCACATTAACTCTTGTCAAAAATCTAGAGTCCGTGGTCACACAAAGGTGCTGGAGCCCTAGGAAGATCCGAAAAATCAAGTGAAATCAAAATTCGTCAAGGAAATACCACGCTTTCCCGCCAAAAACGCACGATACGGACAAAAGCGCACAAGTGAAAAAGTCAAATGAGCAAACTGAACTCACATGGCCGCGGGTATCCACTCAACTACAGCATGAAGTTCACCCGTCCCCACAACTAACCAACTCGCGGCTACAAACTACAGCGGTTGGGCTGCCTGCACCGTACGAACCGCAATCGTGAGTATAGACGAACGCGCCTGCTGTCTGGAGTGCTGTCAGAGTGACGACCCGCGGGCATGCAGTGAAACAAGAGCAATGGAACCAAAAAACCAAAAACCACAGTAGTACAGATATCAATAATCGCCCCTCCTTCCCGAGTTATTTGACAGGTTGCATATTATGGAGGTCCCAAGCCTAAATTTTCAACCAGTTCGATAAAAACAAGCGCCGTGAAAAAGAAGCGAAAATACTAATAATACCAAAACCACCGAGGATAGTTAAGTACGTCGATGGTAGCTGCATCGCCGACACCGAAGATTTATGTTTTATTCAGATCAGAAAAAAATAACATCGACAATACGCAACACGTGGTTTCCCGATAGGAGCCAAATTCATATGTTTCAACCAAATGGAATGTATTTCAATTCGATTAAGAAAAAAACAAAGTATTTTCAACTCAAAAGTGTCCTTCGTAATACTGCACGTGCCCACGGGTTAGAAACGAAAGAAACATGGACAGGACCTACCGCAGTGGCAGTAGGTGCTACTATCTCAATATACGATACATACTGTGCGACGTAAAGCACTTTCGGGTGTTCGGTTGGTGTCACTGACAATATATGACATCAAAATAAAATGCATAATTCACTCTTCGGGTTATTTATTTATTTATTTATTTATTTTTTATACTCCGGCGGATGGGGAAAAATAAAGCTTTAGCTCACCACACTTCCACGTATTTTCACACACGCCGTGTGTCGATTTAACTCAGCTCCTCTCGTAGCCTAACGTTAGCTGGCGCACCCTTCGGGTCCCATTGTAGGTATAGCGTAAGCTGTCCTTATCAGTTGTCTTCGGGTTATCAAAACTTATTTTATGCACCTCCCACTACTACAGAGCTGTAGTAGGTGCTACAATAAAAATATGTTACTCGTATACGTACTGCGACATATATTAAAAAATTAAGATACACTCCAGCTGTGAGATCGAAGATTTCGTCGAAACTCATCTTTGCAAGCTGTGTGTGATACTCCGATCGCGCGCATTACGAGTTGTGTGTCCTCATTAAGGATATAGGTCGGCGACTCCCCTTACAACTACAGTGTAGCTATCAGGGTCAACAGGATGATTTTAGTCAGTCTGTGCGCGGAAACTATAAAACCCGTTTCTGAGGGGGACAAAATCTGACAGCTGTGAAGGGAAAGGGGGGCCTGGTTTTGATCAAAAGCGAGCGGGTTTGGAGGGGGGCGGGGGGGGGGGGGGAAAGGGGCAATTTGTGCATGTAAGCTATAAATCCTTTCGAGGGGATAAATCTGACGGTTTTGGCACCAGTATATTATTGGGGGCGGGAGGGGGGGGGGGGGGGGGGGGGGGGGGGCTGCTCAATATGTGCTTGGAAACTATACATTATTTTGAGGGGATAAATGTGACATTTTTGGAAATAATACATCAGTTTATCATGTATATCCTGGGGTAATTCGTACAATCAGTGAGTAAAGATACCAGCTACCTGTACTTTATGAATTTGGTTGTTGTCACTGACCAGATATAGCAGAATAATATGATGCATAACACTCTTTGAGCAATTAATACAACTCAAGTTTTGCATGCGAGCTCCCCGGCTAGTGTACACCCGTACCCCGAGTATTGTGCAACAGTCTTACAGAAGCCACAGAAGTTCCGGCTTATCGTGTGAGGATGTTACAGAACTGGTGAGAAATTCCGCGCACGGTAGCGAAGTGTTACAGAACTCACAGAAGTTCCGGGTATTGTGGCACGGGCGTACAGAACTCACATAAGTTAAAGAAATTATATACCCGTACCCTGTGTATTCATGGCACTGGCGTACCGAACTTAGGGAAGTTCCGGGTACGGGTATGAATGCCGTACAGAACAAACGGAAGTTCTTTGTACGGGGTAAATACCCGGGTGTAGTTTGTGCGTACTCCGAAGAACACATCCTTGAGTATTTTGCGTATATGCACGTGTTCTCAAACCTTCGCGTTGTGTGGGTGAGGCATACAAGTTCAAAACTCGTCTTATCGTCACATTTTACATCCAGTGGTATACAAGAGTTACAATATGTGGGGAGAGTTGTTTGCAATGAAACGTGAGCAAACATGCTAAATGGATAGTAGTCTCGAACGACAACGATTTGGATCATTGCGCTCCTCCCGGGGTCTCTACAATGCGAACCGTTGACACGAACGGCAACGTCAACACGTCGGCAATGATTGATTCTCGTAACAAACCGCCCGATCAAGAGAACGTGAGCCAGATCAATCCTCAAAACTTTGAACGACAGCCGGCCGCCCCGGTGGCGTATCAGGTCGCCCTCGGGCTTTGTCTAGGTCAGTTTCGGGGGTTCGAATCCCCCCGAGTGCGTACTCGTATAAAATCGTGGGGATTTTTTCTAGCGCACATGTTGACTTGCGGGGCGGAAAACGCGAGAGCGTGAGTTAGCAACATCCGATTAAAAATAGACGAGCACAGGGATCGCTGAACCCTATGCGCGATGTAAACTAAAGGCAAGATCCGGGGGGAAGACGGGACAATACCTACCTGTGACCACGGCTTGTTGTCCATAAACTGGAAGGTAGAAGTGTGCCAAAACAATAAAATAGAATGGCAGCGTGCCCTGTCCAGTATCTCTTCAAGTTGTTTTTCAGTTCGTTGTCTGTTACTACCAGGTTTCAGTATGTAGTAGTCGCAGTTCCAGAACCCCCCCTCCCATGCCCCAAAGCACTAACCAATGTGTGTGACAGATTTAAATTACAGGCTCTAATTGTAAAAGTATGATTACCTTTCAACCATGAGTAAGGACCGGGCTCGCGTGGGGACCCTGTTTCTTGTCGACCGTCGCTGCTCCGCCTGCCGTGACCGAAAGGTATACAACAATTTAAATAAATGTGGTCACACGGAAAAAACACGGTCAGTGCTGGGTTGACACACGTCCCAGGTTGGAGTTTCGGCTGTTTCGGCCCTCGCTGGTTTCTGATCTACAAGGTAAAAGGCAACAAAATACAAACTATAATATAAAAATTAAAATACACTCCAGCTGTGAGATCGAATATTTTGTCGAAACTCATCTTTGCAAGCTGTGTGTGATACTCCACGATCGTGCGTCCATGCCGTTGCTGGTTGCCATGTCTGATTTAAATGCAGAGGAGGCGAAACCAGAGCAAATACGCGGCAACACGACAGCTATCCTTGATCCAGCACACGACAGGTGCTGCCCCGGCTCCCTTGACCGCGAAGCAAGCCTGTAATTGAAATGGCGCCTTCTCATCATGCCGTTTTACACCTGCACCTTGGTGGCAGCCATCCTCTGGATTAGGTGGAAACCGCAGGTACTAGGGTCTTACCCTGGAAAACTAGCCAACAACAAAATCCATGCGCGACGTTTTTTCTGCGCTGCCTTGAACACACTACGAATAAGAATGCTGAGTGTATGCACGTTAAAGCCACGTACGTATCGTGGTGTGAATTAGTGCTTACACCAAGGTTGGATAAAAATATGGCTTTCATATTCTTTTCCGACGAGAATTAAAAAAATACTCCGGAGTATATATTACACGCATGATGTGTTCTGCGATAATGGACCGGGCGTAAATGCAGTACCGAGCATCAGGTCCACTTCTGTATTTATTCATGCGCGGAGTTTTAAAAACGTACATATTTTCATGTATTTGCTGCGTCTACGGGTCTACCGGCGCATCTCGGAGCTCTCTCCCGAAATTCGTGCTCCGGTTTCGGAATAGCCGCCTGCAAAAGTAAAACACGCGAAACTATAATACCCTCGGCGTATATTGTTGTATTGTAGCAATACGTACGGTCGTTCTCCTATCTATGTCACACTTGATCCACCAATCACGCGGGTCGGACTTCTCAGTGTATTTGCAAACATCAAAAACAAAAACAAAGGCGCAAAACAACGTATTTTCTGTTTAAAAACATCGCCAGCTAGCCTTTGTTGTGCGCGTCATGATGATGTTCTCGTTCTCGCACCCACACGTAAGCGACCGAAGGAAATCTCTTTCATGCCGCGACGTGAAGCGGCGTTGACAAAAACTTGAACATATTTTTCGACGGAAACAACACTTGTGCACTTGGTCCAGCTACTATTTGTTGTTTGGTTGCATGAGGCATGTAGCTGTATGCGTTGTCCACACTGGTGGTGTGCCCCGACCATGATCAATGCTCGCGCACTAATAGCACGTAATAACCAAATTGGGTCAAATCTAGCTAGCTTTCACGTTGTTATCACAAGAAATTGATTGATTATGATCTAAACTCGGGAGGAAGAATAAACGTAGACCAACAATTACGTGGTGCGCCGAATCTTCAATTTTGTTGTTTTCTCACATTAACTCTTGTCAAACATCTAGAGTCCGTGGTCACACAAAGGTGCTGGAGCCCTAGGAAGATCCGAAAAACCAAGTGAAATCAAAATTCGTCAGGGAAATACTACGCTTTCCCGCCTAAAAACGCACGATACGGAAAAAGGCCCACAACAAGTGAAAAGGTCAAATGTGCCAACTGAACTCACATGGCCGCGGGTATCCACTCAACTACAGCATACAATTCCCCCGTCCCCACAACTAACCAACTCGCGGCTACAAACTACAGCGGTTGGGCTGCCTGCACGGTACGAACCGCACGGTAATCGTGAGTGTAGACGAACGCGACTGCTGTCTGGAGTGCTGTCAGAGTGACGACCCGCGGGCATGCAGTGAAACAAGAGCAATGGAACCAAAAACCACCGTACAGATATCAATGATCGCCCCTCCTTCCCGAGTTATTTGACAGGTTGCAGCGCAGCTACGACGCCCGTGCCTGAAAATTGAAAATTGCGGCGGGTCGTTCCCCGTCAAGGGTATACAACTCTTCTACAAACTCTACAAAAATCAGAGACGTAAGTAACATGTTGTACTACTGCCTCGTAAAAATAACCCTTGAAAAAAAGACGATCGCTGCTCTCATGATGATGATGTGCGTGCCGGTCGTGGGTCTCCGTATGCCGTCCTCCTGCTGTGGTTCTCCGTGGCCGCCTCATCGCCTTAGCTCACTCGGCCAGCTCCTTCGCACTTGCTCTCGTTCACACTCAATTCCAGTCGGTTCCCCTTCTCCCCCGTCTAAAAACAACAAAATGCTCCACGCAGTTTGCGGTGCTGATCTGAAAAACAAAATTATCGTTCAGGGAGAGTTCAATCCGTCTCTTCCCCGCCCGTCGACGGCCAGTCGCCCTCCTCCTTCGTCGTCGAATCCAGCCTCCTGCTGGCGCAGTTCCCTCCACGCAAACCGAGACTGCGCCGTAGCGTGGCTCGTGGTGGCGCCTGCCTCCGCGCACGAGCATCCCGATTAAGCATTGCTGCTCCGCCGCTGCTGCCTAAAAAGACGCGCGAATCGTAGGTGACCATGCCTAACGCACCACGTACGACCCAACTCTACCGCCACGCCTAAGCCTCGCGGCCACACGCAGCAGCAAGAAGGTATCACTCCTTGATGGTGAGTCCGGCCTTACACCCGCAAGAAAGACCCCCCCACTCTCGCTACCAGCCTGCTAGGGCATGCTTCGCAGCATGCCTTACCGAGGCGGCAAGGGGGAACGAAGTATTCAGTACGACCAACTGACACTACTTAAAAACCATACATGTTGTGGTGTCGTAGTGAGACTGCTGCTGTATGCGTCGGGCATCACGTATGACGTGAACACGGACGAACGCAAGGGAAATATTCATGATCGGAACCACCCACAACTCCGACGAGAACGATAGCAAAGGGTGCAATACAATATATCATAGTTCAATGTATTTTAATTTTTATAATATATCATAGTTCAAATCAGAAAGCACCGGCAATAACTAAACACATACTTCGAAGTACCTCATACGAGGCAGCAATACTAAACGCATACTTCAAAGGTTTTAAGTGACAAAATAATCCAGAATTCTTGAGCCATAAAAAACAGCACGTACATTCCTAGGCATCATCTGATGCTGCTAGCGCAGAAATTGTAAAACTCAGTTAATTGTATCTGGACCGTAGTTATCGGTGTATCTAAATATGATGTACTTCGTTACTTCGCAACAACGATATAATACAATATTATTGTTGGTGACCCGAACGTTTTCGTTTATTACGGCCACAGCGTTGTTAGTAAGTATGTATGCGTTTTTGTCTCCGCGACCAAAGAAAAATGAAGTCCATCCATTAAAATGAGCACGCTACTTGATTCCTTTCAACCCTACGGTGCGACGCGCTCTCACTCCTCTGTGCCCTAGGAGGCCGTCCTTACCAAACGCGACAACTCTTCTATCGCTGCTATCTGGCTATCTCACTTTTTCGTCTCGCTAGACAATCGACGAGAATTCGTGTGTTATATCAGAATGCCTTCCACGCCTCCACAAACATCACTTTCCTACGTCACGTTACATTTCGCTCTGGCCCAAGAAGTCTCAACGAATTTGTCACGTGTAGACCTCTTTCCTGTTGGAAAAAAACACCATAAAATACAACGTCACGTCACGAGCTGCCGCCGGCCGTGTGACGGTGGCATCTCCAACTCTACTCCCAACCTGACTCTTATGAAACCCCTCGCAAACGTTTAATATAAAAAGTGAAAATACACTCCAGCTGTGAGATCGGAGATATCGTCGAAATTCATCTTTGCAAGCTGTGTGTGATACTCCGATCGCGCGTATTACGAGTTGTGTGTCCTTATTAAGAATATAGGTCGGCGACTCCCCCTACAACTACAGTGTAGCTATCAGGGTCAACAGGCTGATTTTAGTCAGTCTGTGTGCGGAAACTATACAACCCGTTTCTGAAGGGGACAAAATCTGACAGCTGTCGAAGGGAATGTATCCTTTTATCAAGTAAATCCTGTAAGTCGAATAACCGGTAAAGGGAGGGGCGGAGTTTGAAGGACGTGGGGCCCTGGTTTTGATCAAAAACGAGCGGGGTTGGAGGGGGGGGGGGGGGGGGGGGAGGGGGGGGGGGGGGAATTTGTGCACGTAAGCTATAAATCCTTCCAAGGGGATAAATCGGACGGTTTTGGAAAAAAAAAAAAAATTGCACCAGTTTATCATGGGGGTGGGGGGGTTGGGGCGGGGGTGGGGCGTGTGGGGCAGCTCAATATGTGCGTGGAAACTATACATTTTTTTGAGGGGATAAATGTGACGGCTTTGAAAAACGTTTATGAAGCAGGCCAACCTGGATTCGGATAGCACCGCACACTTTTTGTCGCGGTGCTATCTGCCTCTCACACCATAAGGCGGCCTGAACTAACCGTACTTCTACAAACTAATGTGTATGTGCGAGGGCTGCAGAGACCACTTCATCGCCTTCCCCTGCTTTTCTTACGTATGTCATAAAAGCCATTGATTCCAATCTTCTCCGCGCTGGAGTTTTAACTCCGAAATAACTTGCGCCACTAACTGGGTGCACCCCCCGATTCTTCCCCAGTGTAGCGCAAGCTAAATGGGGTATCTACCGCTGCATCCCACTATCAACCGCAACGCTGTTACCGTTTCCATCATAGAGTGATTTTTCCAACCACGTGACGTGGCCCGCACTGTCAGCGGCGCCCCCCGCCTGTCAGCTGGGGATGAACGTGGAGCAACTCCAGCAGGCCTTCGAAGGCCTCCATCTACACCCTCCCCATCTCCCTTTCGTTCGACCACCGCGTACGCAAAATCATGCCCCCTGCTCTCTTATATATCGCAATTTAATTCGACGGCACCAAGATGATCTGCGCTACCGTGGCGGTCGTTTTGTTCCTGAGCTTCACCTACTCTGTGCTACGACGTCAGGCCCTCTCACGTCAAACACAACTCTGGGGGAACTTTGCCATCCACGTATGCCCACAGCTGTGACGCTCTGCACAACAGAGAGTACTATGACACCACGAATCCCAACCACATGACACGTCGACGGTCTTCCGTGCCTTAACGAGTGCCTGCCGGCCTTATGATAACAGTGACCACGACAGCGGATGACCTGCGTCTTCGTTTTTGACATGTCGTGCGCACGGCGTATTCCCTCTCTCACAGCTTCTATCATGCAATGCTATCTCATCAACTCTTATTCTGCGATCATTTTTGTTCAGGAAGTTGATTGCGGCCAAGTATCCTCCACCGGTAGACAGCCGATTGTTGTGAACGAAGGAGGGGGACGTCATAAACCCGAGAAGATCAGGCATAATTTTCTTGGGGTCACCAATCGTGTACAACCATGGTTTTTATTCGCTGCGCTTGTCTCTCTTTCGCCGAGGTGATTCACCCCTCTACGATTTTTGCCTGCGTATTCATCCCGGCTGAACCGAGGGTGAGCGTTTCAAGTAATCGCGCTACTTCGTCCTTGTGTTCTCCCTTGTCGTGCCCTGTTTCGGCAGTGGCGTGTACGAACAGTAGACATCATCTAGAAGCGAATAATGAGCACAATAAAAGTGCATGCCGTATGTTGATCGAGGGAAACACCCCCTCACGCACGTGAACACGCCGGCTTGTGCGCCGCTAAGTTTGTCCCACAGGCCATCGTCGTGCTTGCTGAGAACGTTGTTCGTAGGACAGTATCAAAAATCCTATTATCTCTCGCTCCAATGTCCTGTTCCGACCAGTCGTCAGATTGGTGAGCGCTCCGACCTTGTCCGCCATGATCACACGAGGCCAACGGGGGATACTATCAGCTAGTGTGTTCCGTACTCCAGGAAAATGTTTTGCATTAATTATGGCTGAAGCCCCCCCTGATTTAGAGACGCCCGAGCATTGTTATAAGTAGGCATGCTCGTTTCTCCCTCGGCCCCCCGCATCGAGAGATCCTGAATTATCCAGACGTGTTGTCACCGCGCATCATAATCGGTTCCCCCTTTGCGTGCGCCCTGTCTCCTACCTGTGCAAGCACGACCCACGCGTTCACGACCATGCTAGCAGATTGATCGTGATAGCATACGTCTCTCATCGATCGTATTTTCTCTTTGGCTCTGCGGTCAGTTTGATTGGCAAGACAAACCTCCAAACGACATTATTCGCGAAACAGAAACCGCCTCGTTCCTCGACACTGGCGTCAGGCAGTAGTGCCTTCTTGCGGGTTGTGCCATCGCCGTGTAGCGGGGAGCGCAAAGCGCCTCACGTTCGTCTAGTAGGTCGTGATCGATGGCTAACTTCCAGGAGGGAACGTCAGTGTCAATCTCTCTACCGCGTGCCTATCAGCCCATGCTACGTACCTGAGTTTCCACGACATGTCCGCCATGCTAAGCACGTCCCTCGTCGTCGCTTTTCTCCTGCTCTGGGCCAAATTTCTCGAATATCAATCCGTGTATCGCATCAATCGTTTCGCGGGGAACCGCAATTCTCACGGTGTGGGCATTGATAGAAACACCTAGCGCGTTTAATGTGTTTTCCCAGGCCATGCCTTTCTTGGGGGGTGTTATAATTGGCGTTACACCCACCTCCCTCGGGACGAACCAACGCACGCGATTCGGCCATGCAGAGGCTGATCAAATTACGGCTGTAGTGTCGTCTTCAGAGTTCTGTAACCCGGCTTATTGGTAGTCTTCTAGGTACACGGCTTTGAAGAATAGGTCACGGTTTTCCCCCCCACCCGTGAGCTCTCGCGTTTGCGTCCGGCGGTTTTGGTGTTGGTTTTCTGGCTTCTCAACGCCCCACCACTGTTACGCGAGCCATCATTTACTGCTCTTTGTCTATCAACTGAGCTGAATTGATCGTCGCCCTGCAGTGCGCGCGTGCGGCCGCCGCCGACATGACGCCCCACAACTCCGGCGATCTCAACCATGCGAAAATCAAACGAAAACCAATTACTACAAACCCTCATAGGAGAGTACCAAACATTGTCGGACCCATGTCCGGGTCGACTCGCACGCTCTGAAAAGCGTCTGGCACATCGGGCTTTCTCATCAGTATCTTCTTTACTGGTGATTTCTTCCTCAAGGTCACGAGTTTATCTAGGAACTTGGGCAGCGCTTCGGCGCACAGGCATTGGAGAACGGTATCGGGGTCAGTGTCTCCGTTTGTAAGCCCTCGTTCTTCTCTCTGCTCTGCAAATCGAACGAACGATCATGTTTAACATCCGAACTTTGTGGGCCACGACAGGCGCCAACGGAAAGAATTTGATGTTTGAGATTTCGTGCGCACCTGAATTATGTATCACTAAGCATATTTGGCGCCTGACTTCTTCCACATTTGATTTTCAAATTACTCGGTGACACTGCTGTGGTTTCGTACTGCAACGCGCGCTCGGGATTTGCTCCAGACGCTACTCCGTTCACTGTCACCCCTGATGTAACCATCGTCACCAGCTCGTTGATTGCCCTGTCAGGAAGCCGTGTAGATCTCCGAAGTAGCGCCGAATATGTACGGCGTCTATCGGTCGTGCTACCAAAGATCATCAAATCAGTCGAGCTACGTCTCCCACGACCTCCTTGGTTTCCACGGATCATGGCTGTGCAAGTGTTGGCTAGCCTGTGCAACGGTTGTTCTCTTTCTTGTCAGTGGAGACCTTCTTGTTCAAGTCCGTCTTGTTTCCAACGTGCCACTGCTGTACCACGCGTTCTATACTATTTCCACTGCCGGTCTTCGCATAGGGAAGCCGTGAGCGTGTTGACCGGTCACTCTCACGCGCGTCGACTAGTACCAATGTTCTACCATCCGGCTGCTGTACTGGCGGCTCTACTTGTCCTTTCGTTCGCGGCCCCTCTGTCTGCTCCGATGGGTGCATGTTCTCCAATGTCGTGATTCATTTTCCTGGTCGGTATCTGCTGCACTGCGCGGGTGGACAGTCGTTCTGGTTTGAGCCTTCTACGCGATCGATGCTCTTCGAAGTCGCGCGGAACTGGGGTATTCTGGCCCTCTGCTCCTGCCGATCTGTGCTTGGCTCTGAGAGTTCCGCACCGCCGACAACTGGTCGGTTGCCGATATATGGTAACCTTCGTCTCTGCTCAAACACGGCCGCGTTCTCTGTACTGTGGTGTGAGAGTTCCGCACCACCGAAAACTAATCGGTTTGTGAAATAAGGAAACCTTTGTCTCTGCTCACAAAACGCCTGTTGTTCTGTGCTGAGGTGTGAGAGTTCCGCACCACCGAAAACTAATCGGGTCGTGAAATATTGAAAACTATCGTCTCTGCTCACACAACTCCTGCTGTTCTGTGTTGCGGTGTGAAAGTTCCGCCCCACCGATGTCTATTCGGTCTGCAAAATAAAGCAACCTTCGTCTCTGATTACGCAAAACCCGCTGTTCTGAACATTCTTTCACTGGGGCTACCGGCAAATTCGATTGTTGGACAAATATGACTTGCTGCTTGGAGGCATGCGGGTTCTGACTGCTTGAGTGGAACGATTGAGCGACCCGAGACTACTTCTGTAATTCGTTTTTCTTCCTGCCTTTGCGGCGGCTGCCCAGCCCCTGCCTCAGGCTTTCTGCTGTGTACTGTACTGCTTTTGACTCTTGACAACTGATTCTTACTTTTTTCAAGGCCGGCAACGCCGACCCGGGCTCAGGTGCATTGCGAAGTCCCACGGACTTTTCGGCGTCTGCGAAGATACTCCTCGCTTCATCCGCCCCTCCCTCCCCCTCGGTCGGCCCTGCCTGACGGCAGAGCCCGTGCTGTCAGTTCTTGCCGCCTGTACACATTACCCCACCCCTTCTGGGAGCGGCCACGGGATTCCTGATAAAGCGTACGGCATTCGGCCGCGAGCCTCACACTCCGCCCCTTCTCGCCCCCCCAGCCCATGTTGCCGCTGCCTGTTGCGCCTGCTGCGGTGGCGGCGGCGGTGGGGGTGGCGGAGGCGGCGACACTTGCGGCTGCTGCTGCTGCTGCTGCTGCTGCTGTGTGGCTGTCCCGGTGCCCAAGCGGTGTGCAAATGATCGGTTTGGCCTCCCACGCCACGAGTAGCTACACATCCCTGCAGGCGTCTACGAGTGATGCTATCAGGGCTTGAAGGGAGTGACCCCCCCCCCGCCACCCCCCGCTCGGCCCTGGTCCGGCGCTGCCCGCTGCCTACCATTGCGTCGTGCTCGCCTCATGTTTACCCCACTCGCGACTGCTGCATTCCGCCTTCAACGTGCTCAGGCCTTTGCAAGGCTAGACTCGTCGCCCTCCTCCGCCAATATCAAGTTTTCGAAGATGGGGGTGACCACGGAATCCACTGTTCTAGTGGCTGGCGCAACGTTGTCGTGCTTCATGTAAAGTTCGTCTGCCTGCGCCGCAGGCGCTTTCATGCCTTCGTGCAGACCGACGGTAATGTTTGACCGCAGTAGCTGTCGAATCTATACCGAGTGTCCGCCAAGGTATTGATTTGGCGATCTACATACACCTCGACCAGTTCTGCACCTGCTCGAACCAGTTCTGCACCTGCTCGAACTCTAAGCGCAACGTAACGACCCTCGGCCAGCATACGGGCCGAGCACCCTCCATCCCGTACTCTAGGGTCTTCATGAGGGCACGTAGAATGGTGGGAAGGTTGGCCACCTGCTTAGCGTTCACCGTTACGCCATCCCTGACCGTAGCCTGCTGTAGTTTGTCTTTCGTCGCGGACCCCATTCTGTGGACGCCGCCTCCTGCCGGGTAGAGGTCTGCTTGCTGATATGCCTGTGTCCCTCGCCGATTGGCTCGCCGGAGTTGGCGTTCCCTATGCTGAAAGTCGATCAATTCTTGTGGGCACCCTACTTGACTCCTTTCAACCCTACGGTGCTACGCGCTGTCGCTCCCCTGTGCCCCAGGCAACTGTCCCTGTCAAGCGCGAAAGCCTTTCTTCGCTGTCTGGCTATCCTATTTTTCCGTCTCGCGAGACCGTGGACAAAAGGTCTTCTGTTAAATCAGAATCCCTTCCACGCCTCCATAAACACCTCTTTCCTGCGCAAGGTGACATCAGTTGACCAACAGCCACACACAGGTATCTCCCACGTTCGCGCACAAGATAGTAAGTTTATGTCGAAAGCATACGGCCACACAATACGTGTTATGGAATCATATACATTGCATGACGATTGGTTGTAGCGTATTGCGTACCATTTACCGTATTCCATCAGAACGCAAATATTATGGGTTAAAATCATATTTTCGGTCAAATCATATTTTCGATCGTTGTGCACACAACTTTGTGGTAGGAGCTGGTCCACACCCGGATTCCTTCAAATCTTTATTCACTCAATAATAGGTGTTTTAGGAGTTGTTTGAGATTTTTTGGATTCCAGATTTTGAACCTGTGCTGTGTCTGTCGCGCGCTCGTTGGAGTTATATATTTTTTTCAATTAGTTGTATTTCTCGTCAAAGAATTCAAATAAACCAAACCCCGTAACTACGTAAGATATATCGATACCAATGGCTATACGAAACCCAAAAACGATGCACTGTGTATGCCGCTGAAAGTTGATGTGAGCGTTCTTTGAGGCACGAGGAAACGATCGATACCCTAATAAATTGTTCAACTGTATATATTATATTTTTGTCAAGAGATATGTCGGGCAGACGATGACTTATTCGTCGAAAGCCGTCCAATAACCGATCGATGACATCGGGGGGTCGAGCTACGATGTATTCCAGGAGATACGCCGGGAAAGTCGCTTTTTAACCGGCGACTTCGTTGCAATGGTTTTTTGAGGGGCTACCGTAGAACGCCTCCGATCCAAACAAATATTTTACAAGATTTCTACGATGAGAGACACAAAACATGTTTTTCCCGAAGCACCAATTTTACGAATTTTGAGCCGGCAATTTGACACGCGATTCGTAGCGCTTAATGCTACAACTTCATGCGCTTGCATAGACACTGAGTGTTGTTCGCGCTTGTACATATATTACCAAAAAAAACAAAATACACTCCAGCTGTGAGATCAAATATTTTGTCGAAACTCATCTTTGCAAGCTGTGTGTGATACTCCGATCGCGCGTATTACGGGTTGCGTGTCCTCATTAAAGATATAGGTCAGCGAATCCCCTTACAACTACAGTGTAGCTATCAGGGTCAAGAAGGTGATGTTAGGTAGTGTGTGCGCGGAAACTATAAACCCCGTTTCTGAGGGGGACAAAATCTGACAGCTGTGGAAGAAAATGCATCAGTTTATCAAGTGAACCCTGTAGGTCGAATATCCTGTGAGGGGAGGGCGGTATTTTAAGGACGTGGGGGCCTGGTTTTGATCAAAAGGGGGGCGGGGGGGCGGGGGGGGGGTGGACAGGCGGGGCGGGGCGGCTTAGTGTCTGTGGAAATTATACATCGTTCTTGTGGGGGGGCGGGGGGGGGGAACTCTCGGTTGAATAAATGAAGGGGTTTGCTATTCGCGTGGCGCTAGGTCTAGGCGATTGTGCGGTGGGTGGGGAAGAGGGGGGCGTTGGGGGCGGGGGGGTGTGAATTGCAGCAGCGGCATGGACGGCTCTAAAAAGATAATGAGGTTATATCCCGGGCGTGGAAGTGTTTATTACTCTAGCGGAATTCGATATTAGGTGGGCGTCTGAGCAATAGAGAGCGAGGGAAAAAAAGGGGAGGGGCGGGGGGGGAGGGTTTTCAAGAGGTTTACGTCATATATTATATTAATATACCCTCCAGCTATGAGATCAAGTATTTGGTCGAAACTCGTCTTGGCAGCAGTGTATGTGATAATGGGATCGTGCGTATTAATCATATATGTAGGAGCTTGCGATACGCGCGGTGCTAGGTCTAGGCGATCGTGCGGGGTGTGGGGAAGGAGGGGGATGAATGAAAAGCTACGTCACGGATGGCTGGAAAGATAATGACGTTTTATCAATTGCGTAGAAGCACTTATTTCTGTGGTCGATTTCGATTGAAAATGGAGCGTTTGAGCTAACTCGGCGGGGAACAAAAGGGAGGGGGGGAGGAGGGCGGAGATGAGTTGGAGCTACGGCATGGATGGCTCGAAGGATAATATGGAGATGATATCAGCTGCTGACAGTGTTAACTTTGGTAGATTTTGATTTTAGGTAGGGCGTTTGAACAAGAGGGATCACGGGGAGGGGCAATTTCATTTTATGCGCGGAAACTATAAACCCTTAAAGGGGAAGAATCTGACGGTTGTAGCATGAAGGCACGCCGTTGTATCACCCGCTTGGAAATGTTTATTATTCTAGAAGGTTTGATGATACCTGCAGTATGCAACCCAGCTTTTGGGTGTAGTAAACAACGTGTTAAAAGCTTCATAACTTGTTTTTGTACATGGATCGAAAGAAAGACGATTTCAATTGAAAGGTACAATAATGTACGTAGGTACCATCATTTTCTGACATCGCTAATTTTACAAGAAATAAATACATAGTGTGCCAATTGAAACAGGCGAGGTGATGGGGTCATGCAATGTCACCAAGATTAAGCACGAAGGAGAGAAATGCGATAAGTGTGTTAAATGAAACGCTTAGTGTTCACGCGCTCAATTACCTTACTTCGTTAGTTATACTTCGCTTGGCATAATTATATAATATATATATATTCACTATCAACTACTGCCCACATGCAGTATAGGGAAAACTCCGAAATAATCCGTCCGTATTGACGGGACCCCACGCAAAAGTCGGGTCATGCTTCTCGATGACAGGTATGCTTCACATGTGTTGTTATGGGTGTAGCTTGAAGTACTCGAGTCTCAACAATATGACGAAAATGTAAGTTAGAATATAATATCCTCGTTGAGAACATGAAAAAACTTATGGTTTTGGGTTTTGCGAACTATTGAGTTCATGGGTCCTGGTCGGTTTGTTCAATACATCAACTAAACAATGATTATTTTATCGTAGCGTGCGTCAACGTCTTTCTTTTTATCGTTCACGAAACACTACACCGTGCGCCCCTCTTGGGTTCGTGATTCGTTTGAGACGTTCTCGTGCGCAAATAATCCACACCAACACCCGTGCCTCTGAAAAGGATTCGGAAGTTGTAAGACACGTTTTGACCTGAAGCTAAAGCACACACATATCTGTGGTTGGATATAGTGTACTGTCACGTTGATCACATCTCTGCAATCGGTCGGGGTACGATCCGGTCCAAAGCCCTTACGACCTGCAGGCCCACGTGATCAATAACTTGTTTCGACACTCGCATTTCTTTCATTATATAGCTTATGTGGCGGCAACGCGTGATTACTCGTCGTCTTGTTGTGCCTCAATTTGAATTGGTTCGACACTCTCCGGCCTGAGGGCTACTGTTATAGAACGTATGGCTTTGCCATGTAAAACTGAAGTCATAACACGACCATGTTTCTCCAAGATCGACGACCCTGTAGAATAGCCTGAATATGTCTGTACGTACCACAACCAAGCAAATACTTTTTACTGCTACAAAAATGCAGATGTGGCTCGAAGAGGGCGCTTAAAATATGACACTTGTCCTGGGGTCATTGAACGCTTCGCAAATGCCTCTGGTCCTCTATTGTTGAGATCATGCGCCTCGCTTCGAATTGGTACTCTCCGGCCTGAGGTCTATCAAAACATCTGGCTCAGCCGAAACTAAGTGTCATGACCCAACCCCGCCGTTACTCCAAGATCAACGACCTCGCTGATTATATGTCAAGTATGCACCGCAGAGCAGACTCTTTACTACAAATTCCAAACTATTTTTTCGATGACAAAAATGCATATATGGCCGAAGAGGGCGATAAAAATAGACAACCTGGGATTATTGCTACGGTCGCTAATGCCTCTGATCCTCTATTGTTGACGCCGTTTGACTCATTTCACCAAGGATCTGTCAGCCCCCAACGCAAGCATAAAATCTAAATACCAAACCCAACTTTGGAACCTCCCCTCCCCAAAAAAAATGATACAGAGAAGAGCACGATCTTACGGGTGTGTAAGATCCCAACCGTATAGACGGATTCGGGCTAGCGGTCACCCAACCTGCTATTCTGCGAAGTTTCAAAGGGTGATGAGAGGAAAACAGCAGCGTTCCGCCGGATTTATAAACCATGCACCACTCAGAACGTCGTTGGTCAACCTGACGTGGCTGGGGCGTTTATAAATACAAATACAATCTAATGCTTGGCGCTGCTCAATGACGGCAGCGTCTTATAATATATAACTACATAGAACAGGTCTTGACCCGCATATATTGCGACTTCGCCGCTTTTCAACGCCACCGTAATTTTCGAGGGCTACAGGACGTAAGGTTGTATTAATAGTAGACGCCAGAGGAGATAGCTTTGACGAAGGCCTTTCTTGGGGGCTTACAGCCTCGTGTGTAGACGTTGCCGTCAATTGCCATGACGCTGGGGGCCCGTGACGATTGTCGCTTAGTGGGCATAACTGGTGCCCTTTACCCTGTTAAGCAACAAAATGGATCATAAATGTTGCAGAAAGCGACGAGATTTTCAAACGCGTTAACATTATTTTTTGTGAAAGGTTGAACTGCTGGTGGGGTCATGGCGAAACGGATCACCAGGCGTTGTCACGTTGAACGCAATGACGCCGCGCTATTAGAGCCACATTTGAATAGAGACGGCGTTGTCCGCGCGTTTGAACAAACTTGTGTCCGTATGTCAGAATGGTTTCGGCGTGATGGAAATAACGTTACGTCATAGTCTATTCTTGTCATTCATGATTTTTTTGCTTATGTTGATTTAATGAAAACGACTCCTGTACAAAAACCAAGAATCCCTGTGCAGAATAGCTTTTTTACTCCACTAACTCCAGGGTGCATTAAACTACTGGGGGAGCGTTTGCATCCACACTACCAACGCGAACCTGGCTGGCCAAAATGATACTAGTTGTTTATTGGTTATTTTGTTTCACGAGGCATTCAAAAACGTGCAACACGCTGCGTGTACGTCTTCGAACGTCAGCATTGAGGGTGAACCACCCACGCGAAAGAGGTTATATTACATATCGTACAAGTCTTACATTTCTTAGTGCAGCAATGGTGCCTGGTGCAGCCATCGGCGTCGCACACGGTTGTGTCGGCACGTGCAATGTGCCTGTAGCGCCCGCGGCAGTTGAAACTCGAGCAGACAAGGTCGCAGCATTGGGACTCCTCGCACTTGTTGTCGTCGCACGCGGTGCTGGAGGCGCCCTCGATCAAGGCGTATCCCTCCCAACACATGAAGGAGTCACAGTACTTCGTCTCTTCTGAGGCACCGTGGTACACGCGGCATGGCACGGCAGCGTCGGGAAGAGGGCAAGGTCACGCGCAGTAGCAGACTCTATTTTGTATTGGTACTTGAAGTTTGTACCGAACAAAACGCGTAAGACGTGCAGCTGCCTTGTTACAAGGTTGATGTAATTAGGCCTTCCGATGCGACAATGTTCTGCCAATATGCCATCTATGTCGTGCATATGCGACGACCACCATGTAGTGCAAATGCATTCGGAGTATTGGCTACTACATATATTTGTAATAATCTCTCACCGTCCTCCTTGCAGCAGCGGCTTGTCGTGCATCCGTGTCTGGGGTGGCACGTCTTGTTGTCGGCATTGGGAATGTGGCTGTAGTTTTCCGGGCATTGGTAGTCAGAGCACACGTCACCTGGAGGCCAACGTTCGACATAAACTGTTTGACATAAACTGGAAAACCATCTACGTTGTTTGGTACCTATCTCAGCGAGATACACCCGAGTAGTAAGCGCGACAACGGCAACCAAGGGCAAATTCGTGAATAAAGCAGAACAGTCGTAAAGCGCGAAAGAAACTAGTGCAGCCCGCTCATCATGCAACCTCAATAGGGAGCGCGCGAAAAAAATTGGGTTAGGGTTAGCCATCAAACTAAGGCTTGCAGCAGGATGGCAATACCTCACCCAAACAATATGACTTGGTGGCATTCGTTCACACAACCGGATCAAGCTTCCATGCTTTTTGTGCTACAAAACAGTGTACTCGTGTAAAACTAATGTTTTTGACGGCAAGTTCCTCTCATGAGGAACTCAATCGCCGAGGGACTTTCTGGCGCAAAAACTGCAACCTCTGAAGTGGGATGACCCAGTGGGGCCCAAAACCAAAATAAAGTGGATCTCCCAAGGATACGCACTAATAAAGCAAACCGCAGGTCAATTATATGCTCACGGTCGCTCTCGCAGCATTGGTCGCGGGTGCACTCGGATCCTTCGCATACGGTGATGTCGGCATCGTGGATCAACCTGTAGCGGTGGGGGCATGAGAAGCTTGAGCAGACCTTTTCGCAGCATTGCGACTCCTTGCACGTGTTGTTGTCGCACTCGGTGGTTTCGGCGTCCTCGATCGCCGTGTAGCCTTCGGAGCACTCGATGGAATCGCAGGTGTCGATATCTGGTATTGCATCATGTACACGGAAAGGCGCAGTTTACCGGGTTACGCAAAAGATTTTACACCCGTAGAAACGCCCTGTTCATTGATGTTTTGCCCGAGCATAAAACGAATTCAACACTTTCTTACGCGTTGATCATTGATTCAAATCCCGTACACGGCAAATATATGAAGGTTGTAGTTTTGAGTCAAAATGCAGCATTTATCTCCAAAATGAGTCATACATTACTGAATAAAAACAAATGTAGAAAAAGTGATTCCCAGGAACCTGGTTGGGCCTTTCCGCGAAATGTCATCCGTCTTCATCCGGTTGTACAATCCCGCACTTTTGTGCAGAAAATCGGCTTTTTTAGGCGAATTTTGAATTTCTCATCTCATGGTATCAACGCAATTTGGACGGAAATTTTTAGTGTGAGTGAAGAAGTAACCAACAGAGTGCGTGCATCTTAAACCAAGAAAGAATATTCGTCGGTGAGCCAAAACGTGAATTTACCCAAACCAGGACATGTACCAAGACCCGGCTCCAAGGTGTGGGCGTTGGTCGGTCACAAAATCGGCGAGGAGTTGCAGTTATTAAAACATGGAATCGTGTGTTTTTCATAAACAAATTATGAAACATGTCTCACCATCCTCGACGCAGCAGCGCCTGTCGTCGCATCCGCGGCGGCGGCATCTTCTGGTCGCGGCGTTGTCAATAAGGCTGAAATTGACCGGGCAGTGGTAGTCCTCGCAGTATGTGTCTGTTGCAATTTAAACAAAATGTTGCAGTGAGTAAAGCACATTTGCTACGCTCTCAAATGAAGGTACTATAAAAACAAGAAAACACTCGGGGAGAAAAAAAACAGCAAGTTTGCGTACTCCATCTAGGTGTCAATTAGGGTACATGGTTTTTGCATGTTTTCATTTCTAATTTGTCCTGGCGGTGAAGAAAAAATCGATTTGAAAATATTTTTAAGCACGCATCCGACGCAAGATCGCGCATCTTGACTTGCACTCGAAACATTGAGCAAGGCTATGGTAAAGTAGAGACCCTCGTCCTGACTCCCGGGTTTGAGACACTTGCAGACCCTCGTCCTGACTACCGGGTTTGAGACACTTGCACAAGCCATTCCGTATGTCACGAGCAAAAAAAAATTATGATTGATTTCGCCATGTATGTGTAGCTTGACTCTTCGGTCGGTGTTCAATGCGAGTTCAAACCCCACCTAAGCTTTCAAGATCACAACGTAACAAGGGGGGTTACTCGCGCAATTGACATCGCGCCACTGCAAAAATCCCCCCCCCCCAAGAAATGGCACGCCTTACCGTAGCCTAGTTTATTGCTGCATTCGTTTACGTCACTGCTGTTGTGGCGCTTCGCTACAACACGAACGACGACATGGTTGATGTGCCTCGTCATTACGCCGTGTGTAATGCAATAAAGACCTACCGTCCTTGACGCAACACAAAACCCACCGTCCTTGACGCAACACAAAACCCACCGTCCTTGACGCAACACAAAACCCACCATCCTTGACGCAACACAAAACCCACCATCCTTGACGCAACACAAAACCCACCATCCTTGACGCAACACAAAACCCACCATCCTTGACGCAACACAAAACCCACCATCCTTGACGCAACACTCGCGAGTGCGGCACCCGCGGCGGGGGTGGCACACCGTGTCCTCAGCCCCGTTCTTGGGGCTGTAGTTGTCCGGGCATTGGTACGTGGAACATGTCTCGTCTGACAGGTGGGCAGAAAAAAACGGCAGCAACGGCATAAAACGATATGACTTTAAAAAAACGAAAAGATGCGTATATTTCGGGGAGTAGGTAAAGTTGAGGTTGGTTAGTGACGACGCAAAATGGACGACTCTATGCAACATTATCGTGCACCTACGGACCAACTCGTCAATATCTGATATGAACCACGCCAGGATTGTTGTGATTGTGGCTTAGGGGGGTTGCCTTCGGCATTTACGGCTTAATTTTCCCGTGTCGTCATGTCGCACAGATGTCAAATATTTTGTCAACGCTGTATCTATCGTCTTAGTAGGGAGTCTATTAAAGGCACAGGTTTACCACCTGTAACAAAAATGTGTCACTACGGTCCATGTTCATCCTATTCAAGATCACTGTTATGTTCGGCCACGGGTGACGGGATTCGGACGAACACCAGAACGCCAGGTTCGAAACCGGATTTTACTCAACTTGCCTAAACATACAAAACCGGATTTTACTCAACTTGCCTAAACATACAAAACAACCCTTCGTCGTGCACATCTAACTTGAAAATTCAACAGAATTGTTTCGCCGTCTCTTACCGTCCTCCACGCAGCATTGATCGTCAGAGCAAACACCATCGTCGCAGACGGTGGTAGCGGCGTAGTCGACAAGGCTGTAGTTGTCCTTGCACGTGTGAGTCGAGCAGAGCTTCTCGCAGCACTGAGCCTCTCTGCAGACGCCTTCGTAACATTCTACTTCATCAGCGCGGTCGATCAAAATATATCCGTCCGAGCACTGGATGGAATCGCAGGTGTCGTATTCTGAAAGATTTGCGTCAAGCAGCATTTGGACGGGATTGGAAATTGGTAAGTGTGTGCAAGTGTACTGCTGGTAACTGTCGCGTGTGCATCAGTTTAAGCCTCGTATAATGCCATCCATAACGGACAAAAGGGGCAAGATTTGAGGCTCCCCGTGAATTTCTGCACAAAAAATGAACGTTGAAATCATATATCGTTTAAAAAGTGAGTATGTTCGATATTCTCACGCTGTGCAGGTTATGGCGTCTGAAGTTGCTAGATATGTGAGTCGGCACGACTTTGCCATCGGCTAGTAGTTGTACGTAACAAAATGATACGTAGTCGTTTCCCGCAGGTGCAGACAACGACAAGCGCAAAGAACAGGTGTTTTGAACGTGGCACATCCTCAAATTTAAATATATTCAAAACTTCAGATTGGGTCACATAAAACAAAGTGTGGGGGAAAAGCACGTCATTCAAACATACCATCGGGGTGCATGCATGTATTGATGTATGCGATTGCCAAATGTTCGTTACATTAGTTGATGCGTCCAAACACGATACCCTCATGGCGTATGCCTCACCGTCCTCCTCGCAGCACCGGCGTGTGTCGCATCCTCGGCGCCTGCACTTCTTGTCAGCAGCGTTGTCGACTAGGCTGTAGTTGTCCGGGCAACCGTTGTACGACGCGCAGTATTTTTCTATGGTTGCGATACACGTGAAACGGGCATGAGACAGAAACCGTATGGTATGATCAGAGCGACTCTACCTTATTTACGTCAGCGTACTAAGGTCTGCTGGTGAACATGGTGTATGTGTAGCAAAGGAAGTGCGCTCTGCAAACGCTGCCTAACCATGCGTGACAAGATCAACATGGCAAAGCCTGTACTCAACACTATCGACGTACATGACTACCTGTATACGTTCCGTGTATTAGGTACGTTCTGAGAGCGTACGCCTTATCATACAAGCACAACAACAAATTGGAAGAACAGGGTACACAAACGAACACGGGGTGATACTCACCATCCCTCTGGCAGCACTGCCTCTTCCTGCATCCGCGGCGGGCGTCGCACACTTCCTCGTCGGCGTTACTAACATGGCTGAAGTTGGGAGGGCACGTGAAGCTCGAGCAGACCGGGTCTGGAGTTGACGTCAAATCAAAGTTAAGGTGGAAAAAATAACGGTCGGGTGGAGTATCGAGAACAAGTTCTCATGTAACGACTACAGAAGTTCAACCTAGCAGAAACGACTTTTTACACGAACATGTTCAAAACTAGATACACTTCACCTCCAGAGCTGTGAGATGTGATAATATTGTCGAAACTCAATTTCTGCAAGCTGTGCGTGATACTCCGATCGCGCGTATTACGGGCTGTGTGTCCCTGTTGGGGACACAGGTCGGCGCTGAATATGCGTTTGCAATAGTAGTATTTGTTGAAAATATCACTTTCGGTGACTTCTTTCGCGGTTGGCTCATGTCCTATGCCCCTGTTGATTTTGGGTTTCACGCCTTCGCGTTACTACAACTTGAAGTATCGAAACAAAAAAATTACCACGGCAGACATATAGCGTGTTTTAGCCAGTGAACTACGTAAGCCCACTGATGCAAGTGACTCAAGTCAAGTGGCGGAAGGAGCGTGTTCCCCGCCTACACAGACTCGGGCACTCGCACCACGCAGTGAGATTGCTCAGGAATGTTCGAGCTGCACCCCGACACCCCAACGGTCATTTTACGTGTATTGGGTGTATCACACAGCGTAAATCTAAGTGCACTGTTTAGGCACAGCCCGCCCTGCAACTATGTTCACCGGCATGGAAGGATTCCCTCCAATCCCGTTCGTCAGCGACGCTGGGGGACCAATGGCTACCTTGACTGTGGTGGACACACCATACCCCTGTCCGCCGTACATCCAATCGTATCTTATAGCTTTTCCCCATCTCGCATCGATCACATATCGGATTATCCGCGAAACAGGAGCCTCAATATCCGAAGTAGATGGTTTAGTCGTAAGAAAAGGGGGAGTTTTACCTTCCTCGTCGCAGCATTGGTGGTCCGTGCATACGCCGTTATCGCATGCGGTCGTAGCGGCGTCGTGAATAAGGTGGCGGCCGTTTGGGCATGTGTGGCCGGAGCAAACCTTCTCGCAGCACTGGGCGTCGTCGCATATTTGGGCGTGGCAAGGCACGTGGCCGTCTGTCAGGTCGGCGTACCCCAGGGAACACGTGTAGCTCTCACAGTGCACAGGGTCTGATGTTCCGACGTAAGCGAGGTGGAGGGAGACAACGGGAGGAAGCAGGGCCTGTTATTTGAGGTAATTTGTAACGTAAATATTTGTTTATTTCGTGTCGTAGACTGGTGGTTGATGTGTGCATGCGTCATTTCTCCCGTGGGGCGTGATAAAAAAATGAACTCGTGATAATGAAATCTGTACAGTATTTAGGGACGACGATAAGTGGGATTCGTCAAGAGATGAATTTAAACAATGTTCGCCGACTAAAACTGCTCATAATGCCATTCTACGCCAGAGGCGCACGAATCTTGCCCCAGACATGGTTTCAAGATCAAAATGCTGCACAACAAAAACACCAACGTAGCCGAGGCAAACAAATGGTTGGACACCGCTGTTGGAATTCCATCACCATCTCGTAACGCGCATGTATTGTGGTTAAGCAACCCGCAACGATCATTGTCAAGCGCGAGATCCTCCCTGTTTGTCGTCACCTAGCCGAGGCCACCACCTTGATGTGTGTCGTTACCTAGCTAAGGTCATCTGTGTCATCATTACGGTAAACGCGACTGGTGATGCGCAAGTATATGATAGTTACGGCCTCGGCCAGCGAATATCGGAATAAGCGCCCCCTGTTGCCCTTGATGCTGGAGACAAATATTAATCTTGTCGTAAGGACAATTGTTTACAAACATGAAATTTTGTTTACTACTGGATGGCTTTGACTTATCGCACCGTCCACACAGCTGAGGTGTGGTTTGGTCATCCGCACGAACAAATGCTTGCAGCTTGTGTTTAACCAGTACAAAATTGATTCACAGTTTTAAGTCTTTTATCGACGATCCTATCGAAAATGCTCGTGTTGTTCCTTCGGATCCCATGTGAAGTCAACATGCTGATAAGAGGTACGTTATCAACAATGGGGCTACATTTAGCGTACTACACACGCAACTTTTTAAGGGTTTTCGAATCGATAAACGATGGAACGATGGTCTCCGAACGTTTATTGCCCGATCTGGAGTTTTTCGGGAAAACATTGTTCTATATGTGTTACTGTAATTTTTACAGATAACCCTGATTAAAATCTCGTTCGCAGCGGGGCGGGGAAATATAACACACGGATTCCAGACTTACCGTTCTCCACGCAGCAACGGTTCTTGTCGCACCCTCGTCGGCGGCATTGAGTGCTTGCATGGTCGTGTACGAGGTGGTGGTTGGGGCCACAGTCATAACTCGTGCACACTGTGTCTGCAACCGATTAACGGACCCAAAAACGTAACGCAAGTTTATGAGGTGTCGTACGAGAAACGGATTCAACCAGGGTCACGTTACAAACAGCGTAAACTACCCTAAGAAACACCTCGATTGGCGTTGAGGTTGTTTACGACAAAAATAAATCGCGAACCACACCGCTGCCTTGACTGCACGCTCCTTGTGAGTGCTACTAGTGACCTCTATTGAATGCATGATTTGGGCGATTGGTATTATGTTATTTCATCTCTTCACTATATGCTTTACTCATTGTTCACAACCAATTAAGTACTACATTATGTATTGACGATTGCATTTTCAAGTAGAGCGTACACGGGAAATGCATGTCTCACCGTCCTTCACGCAGCACCGGTTTCTGTTGCAACCATTGTTGTTGCACTCGGTGGTGTCAGCGTCGTGGATGAGGCTGTAGTCGGACGGGCACGTGAACCCAGTGCAAACCGTTTCTGAGGGAATTGTGCGAAAGTTGGGCAATGATAAATGGACATTATTCGGAGACAGCCTCAAACACAATACACGATACGATTCAAGAGTTGCGATGAATGTGTTACATCAAAATTCCGAATTTTCCCACCATGGTATTTTTTTCATCGGCGCCCTCGCGTCATGAGCATCTTGTCTAACCTACTAAATAGAAGGCGTCCCACAAATGCAAGGCAATAACTTTGACCGTGTCGGAAGCATACCGCACACGCTTACCATGCCTCTCACAGCACCGCTGCCTGTTGCATCCGGAGCTGCTGCATGCGATGTCCTCAGCGTTTTCAACCAGGTGGAAGTCGCCCCTGCAGCGGAAGCTGTCGCAGTACTTGTCTATATCGCGATTCAGATCACGATTTTGAAGACGCGCAAGGTTGGGTAGTTAGTGACTTTTCGGCTTTCTATAAAGGGCTGGTGGTAATGTGGAATTATGCAGCTGCGACATTTAATGGAGGAGCCACTTGAATAACTTGACGCGCGCGTTATGTTATTTTTTATCGTCTCACCGCACGGCGTTCCGTTACGGGTTCTTCTACCGAAACTGTAACAGCGCGAGATTCTGAGACCTGCGGAAGTATGCGGGTCCCTAATGAGAGTGACACCGATCGTCCGCAAACGATGGCCTCAAAGAACAACCGCCGTGGCAACATCGTTGCGGGCGGTATATTGCATTGATCTGATGTAGATATTTTTGAGCTAGAATTTGTTTTTTTTCTTGTAATAGTTATTTCTCTTACATGACGGCAGATAATTGTATCCTGGTGACAGCCCGGCATAGTTAGACGTACGAGCTATGATACTGCAAACAGAAACAAAGTAACGAATAACAAAACATGCACAAAACAAGAATATATGACTCGTTATGGTGGGCTGCGCACAAAGCATTTTTGGGTTTGCGTCAAGCACAATAATAAACATCAATACAACCGAACAGCTCCAGGAGGGCGCGAATGACCTGCTAAACAAGACTTTCAAGTGCACACGACCGAGGCCACGGTACGGGGGGTACCCCCCGTTTCAACTGTTGTGTTTGAGCCAGTCGCACGAATGACTCTGTACCTCACGGTTGAAATGGTTTAGGCACTTGTTTTGGCAAAGATTCGATTACCATTGCATCGCGGATCGATTTCGTCAATGTAAAACATGAAGAAAACGTAAGATTGCACAATAACAAAGAGTTACCGCGCGAGTGACCTATAGCCACTGAAATTCAAGGCCCAAAAAGGGACTCCCCTACCGTAGCATGGGTCACACGTAAAATACAAACCAACAAAGTGATTGCAAAAAAGTCTATATACGTCTCACCATCCCTCTCGCAGCATCGTTGCTTGTTGCATCCGGAGGAACTGCAAACCGTGCTCTCGGCGTCGTCGATGAGGTGGAAGTCGTGCGGGCAAGAGAAACTTGTGCACACTTGCTCACAGCACTGGGACTCCTTGCACGTGTGTCCATCGTGGCACTCCGTGGTTTCAGCGCCACCGATCAAAGCGTACCCATCGGAACACGTGATGGACGAGCAGTATACTGGGTCTGGGTTGTATGGTTGGCCGAAAATCGCATGACAGTGAGCGTGGAGAAAAGTATTAGAATATACTTCGATGTTATTACCGGGGTTTACGACGACAAAATAGCTACGTGAAAAATATCTTCACTTGAAAATACATATGGCACCACGTAACGTTTCGTCAGCACACAAGTGTCCACTTTACATACACCAAGTTGAAGCGCCATAAACAACTTTATACGTCCGGCACACGGGTGCCCAATCTCCTGCATCAAAATAACCTAAATGTTCATGGAAGTTGTTGTTTGCTCCTTATATATGTGTTGCGCTTTACATCACCCAACTGCCTGAATCAATGCCCATATACGGAAACAGCCCGATGAACAACCCATTGCCCTGATGACAAGACAAAATATACGTTTAGGGAATCGTTCCCATTAATAACACACTTATCTGCAAAAGAACTATTATAGTTGACTCTGACATGCGTATTTTTCGTATATCACCTTCGGTGCAGCAAACTTCGTCGGTGCACATAGAACCCGCACACTCAACACGGTTTGGTTTAGGGCTGTAGCCCGGGGTGCATGTATAGCTGGAGCAGAGTAATTCGCAGCAACCTCTTTGAGTACAGCCACCGCGTCCACACTGGATCTTGGCCGCGTTGGGGACGAGGGTGAAAGCGCCACTACAGACACTAGCGTCGTCGTTGCAGAACACCTGCGATACGGGTGGGCGAAAGAGGTGACGGCGCACGACGAAACCATTTCGTGTATGAATCAGCAACCTGTTGTGTAAGTGTTTAACCATGATACACTACTACGAGTGTTTCCACGTGTACATTACTTAATGCTTACGAAAATGTGAAGAAAAAAATATATATTCGAAATGAACGCGACAGATAAAACCGATACAGGAATATCAAGTACAAACTGGTGTACGTTTTTGAAGTGTGCGCCAGCGCAAAACTCAATTCATTTGCATGAAAGCGCCACACGATTGAGTGTTCCCATGGAGGCTATTTTTTATTTTACTCAACAGGGCGCGAATACCACTGTTGGGTACCTCTCGCCGGAATATACTTCGTAGTCACCTCGGTATTGGCGCAACCATAAGCTGCTTCACGGAGTTTTTGAAGACATGATTTTTTTTTTTGGTTTCCGTAACCCCCGTTCCGTACAAGATTTTAGTATCAAGTATTCCCAGTTCCAGAAGTGTTTCCCTCGGAAATTTTAGCTAATTTCTACCACGGATAAAAACATCACACCAACACCATCAACACGTTTACCGTCCTGCCAGAAAGGGCCCGGCTTTCATGGAGACCCTGCTCTCCGTCGACCGTCGGTGCTCCGGCTGCCGTAGTTGGAAGGTATCCACGACGTCAATACGAGTGATCGCACGAAAACATGGGTGGCGTGGGGTTCATCATGTCACAGATTAAACGTCAGCTGATTTTCACTGTGTCATTTGTATTGTTTTTTTGATAAATTGTGAAAAATATAAAAATATATTTCAAACAAAAAATACACTCCAGCTGTGAGATCGAATATTTTGTCAAAACTCATCTTCGCAAGCTGTGTGTAATACTCCGATCGCGCGTATTACGGGTTGTGTCCTCATCAAGGATATAGGTCCGCGACTCCCCGACTACAGTGTAGCCATCAGGGTCAACAGGGAGATGTTAGTCAGTCTGTGCGCGGAAACTATAAAACCCGTTTCTGAGGGGGACAAAATCTGACGGCTAGCTGTGGAAGGAAATGCATCAGTTTATCAAGTGAGTCTTGTGAGTCGAATATACGGTGAAGGAAGGGCAAAGTTTCAGGAAGTGGGGCCTGATTTTGATTGAAAGCACGGGGGGGGGATGGGGGGGAAGGGGACAGGTGGGGCAGGTCATTTTGTGCGTGAAACTATTAAATATTTTTGTGGGCGAGCGAAGGGGAATTAGCGGGAAGGGGCGGGGGGCGGATATGTATCACACATTTTTCACGTAACAAATATATACAAAGGGCACAGCGCCATTGATAATCCGTAGAAATCGACCACCCTTTCTCCTCGCCTCGGCAAAACGCCCTTAAAGCCGAAGCTTGACTTCATAACACCTTTTTCTTTGTCAAAAACAAACCTACACGACCACGTGTCGGTAGACTGACTGCATGGCTGCAAAATACACACAGCAATGTATCAGACTAAATGGAATATACTCCAGGCATTTTCGAAGTCCGCAATTCAATGGTTAACAAGCCGTTGTTTGGTACATTCCCGGCCGTGTGCGACAAAAAAGATGGCTCCACCACTTATCAAAAAACATATTATTATTATATATTTTTAGAGTATGGGTCGTAGTGTACGAAATATATCTTCCCGGACATCTCAATGGTGTTGCCCAACTCCTTCACTACCAAGTTTACGTGGTGGCGGCTTCTACTTACGTGGATTTCAACATAACTGGCAAGGCAGACGGCTCACGTTTTCGTGTGTATGTGTCCGTCCACGGTCATTCGCGTAGCAGGGTTGTACCCCTGTTTCAAGGCTTAGTTTGGGTAAGCTATTGGTTAAACTTTTGCAAGTGGTCACAAACGGACTAATACCCCTCTCTATCTGGCCGACCTAGTATCCCGCCGTTTCAGGGGGGGAGAGCGTTATAAGTCTTAGTTTGGGTAAGCTATTGGTTAACCTTTTGTAAGTGGTCAAACGGACTAATATAATACCCTTCCGAATACCTCAACACCCCCCTCCTTGTCCCTTTGCCCCGGTATATTTTGCAGCCATTCATCCATACCCGACCCAATACTAAAGCCTGTACCGTTACCAAGTTGGTATGGCATGTGCGAGTTTTAGTGCAGGGCAACCAACAATAACGGCAGCACCTTAATACGTGTGCGTTGGGTGTGCGAGCTACGTATTGTGCGATCTTTTTATGCTTGACCAGAGGTTGGGCTATTATGTGAAGGGTGTGCGAGGATCGCTCTGAAAGTACCCGAAATACGAAATGATAAAAAAGTGCGTCGTTCCTTGGATTCTAACAGCAGTGACAGCCGTTTTGAGAAGCCGTGGTAGGATATACCGCAAGGAGTTGTGTTGAAAACCGGTGAAAAGATGCCTTGACCAATAACCCTCGCGAATCGGAGTCACGAACCTGGGTGTATACCTAATATTTATTATCATAAGTTAACCATGTATTATTCACTCGTTACAAATTATTTATTTGTTATTCACTCCAAACCTGAAAAGAAAATATAAGCAAAAACCGTTCGAATGGGACCCGCAAAATCCGCGCCGCATGATTTACCACAGAACCGAACCACTTGTTCATTATCTGATATGGGACCGAACCAGACCCGTAGCAGTTTTGTATTTGACAGCCCCGAACCGTTCCATAGGATATGCAAAAATCTAAAAAAACGCCCCAAACACACCGTGAGATTGCGCTTTACACCCCGTGAGATTGCGCTTTCTTAACATCGCCCCGAAGAGAGGACAGAAAGATGTCCGACTATACAAAACGCCGTGCACGGACGGATGACCGTAAGGAACAATCCTGAAATATGTAGTTATATTTTGACTACAAACCCAAACACCGTCTCCTGATCAATACCCAAGTCCCAAAACCTCTAAAAAAAGTTCACTATCGTGTAGGTACTTCCACTTTACGGATTACCTTGGCCAGCCGCCAATTGCAGTAAGATAAAAAATCCACATGAACATACAGAGTGAGAGCTGCCGAGAAGGTAGTTGCAAAAGTTGTATAACACACGACTCGTGCCCCCCCCCAAATATGCAAAATATGTACCTGCCGTGGTATACGAATGAACACGGCATAAAAACTCCGCGTAAGTAATCTGGGACCGATACCTCTGTCGAGCCAAGATGCAATAAAAATGGATATCCAAACACGAAAATACAATTGTGATTGCCTATTATTAGTGAAGTACATCATTCGCGCGAGTTGCCGCGGCACAGCAGTACTGCGTACACGAATCTGTGACAGGGTACGATGCAGAGACACCTAAATTGTTATTTGCCGATGCGTAAATCACAATCGAGCTTGGTTCTGTGCCTTGTTGGGGAGAGCTTAGAACGGTAGAAAATCACAGGAAGCCGCATGCGCGCACGAATATGCAGGCAAACCAGTAGTAGTTAGTTGTAGCAACGCCCCTATCGCGTCCTGCAAACAAGGTACTTAATAGCTAGCCTGTCCATGAAAACAGTGGATGGGCCCTCCACTGCTATTGAAAAAGGGACAAGGGTACACGAGTTATGTCTGCGGTGTTGCCCCGTGGCGTGAAGCAGCGAACGCCAACAAAAATGGCGGCAGTTGGAGCGCAGCAAAAGCCTTACGCTTCCGAAGCCAGCCGCTCGTAGTCTATGATGCGTACTTCACGCTTGTGAGACTGCTCGTCGTTTGAGAGTGCAACAAAACACTATCTGGTGATCATGGTGTCCCTTATGATGTCAACCAATATCAAAAACCCTCCGCTGAAGGCGACATAGTTGGGATTCTCTAGATTACATAGAAAGAGTGTGCCCCTTACTTAACCACAGTGCTGTTGAAACGAAAACCTGTGCGCGAAGAGCTGTTTCTGGGAGTTCTTCAGACAAAAATCTACTATAGATGGCCACGATAGGAAGCTGGGTTTGCCCTAGCATTTTGGGCGCTGACAGGCTTGTGCACAAGGCACACCCGGTCTTGAGGTTTTCGAAAAATAGTTACCATCCGTCCAGATATTTTTGCCAAGGAAAACTGTACACCGGCCGGTCCCCTGCATTAGTCAGTCTACTGTCTCGAAATCTTGTATACATGTTGTCGACTCTTGTCTCGCAACTTGTGTAAAACACATACCACTATCAAAGAAGCAAAGTATCACAGCTCACCTACACCGTTCAGGTAATTCCACCCACCCGAAAGAGACGGAAGGCCCGAACACTGTGTAATGCCGAACGCGGCCACCGCCGCGACGAGGGGAAGCCTTTGCATCATCTTGGAACACGACGCGCCTCGAGTTCCAGGGATAGCCTCAGTATTTCGCCTGCTTGACCACCAAAACAAAGATTTAGAAATCATCGGCCAAAAGCGGCAAAAACACGTATGAACATATTAGTCGTTCAAGCATTGCCTCACATGCACAAATAATGTATTAGAAGTACAGCTCAGCACAGTTGAAAGGCGAGGTGAATGGAACTAGTTGACGTTTGGAGAGTCACGTAGGGACCTGGAGTTGCTACGATTGACGGAGAAACGCTCATTATGAACCGAAAATTGGCGTCCCGCGACGCAAGTGTTTGTTCTCAGTGGCATGCGAGCATTCGTGCGTGCGGCTGCTATCAACGTTGGGCACTTTGGCCTCCCGGCGAAACGCCGACGGTTCAGGTGTGATCGCGGTTACCCTACACATAGCTAGCAACCAACAACACGTTTGGTTTTCGCCCTGTCGCGGATTAACTATCGTACACGCAGCACGACACGTGTAGCGTATACAATGGTTAGGGTCGAACAAAGCATCATTGGTTTGGTCGGTTGTACCGGTTGACAAAGGTAAACGGTCAAGACGAATGCGTGGGACCTTGCCCTACATTATTAGCATTGAGGCGAAAAACGGCAAGATACATGCCTGGTACGATGTTCTCACCTGCTAAAAACCTGCGTTCAATGATGAGGTGATGATGAGTGATGGTAGAGGGCGTGGTGGTGTGATGTCGTGCTAAGTTCACCTGGCAGGCGCTACCTCTATAGGGGAACGGGGTGAGGCCTTCGAAACGCACGGAGTACCGGAGAATGGGAGAAACGCATCAACATACGGATGTTGTTTTATTGCACGGTAGAGTCCGCGATGGGGGTTCGTCCGCTGTCGGAACAGGAGCAACACGTTAACTCATACGACAAAGGTTGGCTGAAAGATGAGACGGAGAACGAATTGTGTGCTTCCGTTAAACCGTCAAAATGTTATGTAGAGTGGTCGATGCACTCCGGTTGTTGTGAATCTGCCACCGGTCAACTGCGTGCGGTGTGGATGGGATATACTTTGCCATGTTTTTCGTGACATAGACGATACATATAGTCTATAAGTATATATTTTTCTAAGATAGACATCGCACAGGGTGTAAGGGTGACACTATCGCAGTGGAATATAGATTAGAATGCTAACGAACTTGAATGCCAGCGAGGAATTACAGGCCATGGCTTGCTGCCGGCTTGCACTCACCATGCGGTCGTCTGTGAAGGGTTCTCAATAGTTCTCACACACATTGCGTTCAGCTGTTGCTGGAAGAACTACTGAGAATATGATATATATATATAGTTCTTCCGGGCCGCCAAATCCGAATGGGAAGCAGAACCGATACGTACGTCTCCGCACAATGGGTACGTCAATAGAAATACCGCCGCGCTTGACGGTATATTCCAGTAGTATACATGCATGTTGGTAAGGCAAGGGCTGGCGGGGAGAAGGGACAGTACCTGTGACCACGGCTTGTTCAGAAGCTGGAAAGTAGGTTTGTGTGGAAAAAAAAGGTGTACTGGTCTTGTTTTGTAACACTAAAACGTTGCTGGCGGCGTTCTTCAGCGACGTAAGAGAGGTGTAGGCGGAATAGCAGCTACTCGGCTCAGACAGTGGAATATAAGTTAACGGAGTACATGCGCGACGCTTGTAATGCTGCAGAGAAAATTTTCAAGTGCGCAGCGTACGCAAACACCACTCAAGCTACTGCGTGAATGCTTGTTTCGGCTAAGGTTGGAGAGTAATGGTTTTGATATTCTTCCCCCGAGAAGCAAAAAAAAAATACTCGGACAGAACTATGTGATAATGGATCGGGGTAATGAAGGAAGGTGTACAATTTTCTCTCCTTGTATAAAATCATACGCGGTATTTTGATAAGATGTATGCTTTGATGTCTTTGAACGAAGACCAGCAGCCCCATGGTCCCTACCAGGTGTCACCACACACGCACGACTGACCCTGTCCGTCTCTGACAACTTCGATTTTTCGCGAGTGTTTTGGCGCTGCGTAGCTTAGCTTAAGATTCCAACGCGGATGCATATCTCATAATTATTACAGCATGAAAGGTTTGGTCGCGAAGGGACAGGGGGATCGCTCAAGCGAGCGACCGACGAGTGATCCCAAACTAAAGGCACCAGAAGTGACCTCTACCCTGTGGCATTGGCCGATTTTTTTACTAATTTAATGATATTTTCCTACTACTACTAGTCTGCCGGTGCATCTCAGAGGTCTGTCCCGAAGTTCGTGCTTTGGTTTCGGATTAGCCGCCTCCAAAAATACACGTACGTACTACCAAAAAAAGTTTACGTTGGCCCTGTACGGTTGCAGTACGGTTGCAGTGTATGAGTACCGTCGTTCTCCTATCTGTGCGAGCGCGCGTGTGAGCAAAAACATAGGGCTAAACATTGTTAGCTGGCTGTAACCCTTGCTGTGCGCAAAATCCCCCACCTCACACCCTCACACGTAGTAACCGACCGAACAAAAATCTCTTCACGCCTCGGCGATAACAAAAGCTCAAAAAGAAGTTCGCGAAGGAAATGATGTTGGTGCACTCGGTGCAAAAAAAAAAGTGAATGTTCACTAGAGCAACAATGCTTTATCGTAGCTGTATGCGTCAAGATTGGACACTGCTACTACTGCGCTACGACCAACATGTTTCACGTATGTAGCCAGTTTAACTCATATCTACAGACGCAGTGTAGTAGTAGATATCAATCGTCATCACAAAAATACGATGAGTTTTCGGCAGGAAGAAAAGAGGCAAACCGATGCGTGCAGTGCGCCGAAGCTCCAATACGAATAGTTGACACTACACGTAGCAGTAGTGGAGCGGTGCAGTATTACTTCTTTATGGCCCGAGCATCACGTATCACGTGAATACGGACAAACGCGAGGAAGAAATCATGATCCGTGCCACCGAAAACCTAGAGAAGAAGGAATGCATGAGCAAAATATAATAAAGAGCAGAAACAACCAGGAAGAAATTATACATAAATCGCATGGCAACAAAAACTATGTATTTGTATATCATGTAGACTATGTGTGTACAATTCGTGCAAAGTTGAAACCATGTATAGAGACCGGGGGCAAGCTAAGTACATATGCGACACGACTGGCAGTACAAGTCCTTCTGACGGACGAGGTTTCTGTTTGCTGGTATCATGTACCTGGTAGGTGGCTTTCTCGTTCAGTCACGGAACAGTCGAATTCCGACAATTTCTTGTATTGATAGTATAGAGTTCAACCAGAAACATGGGCCTGCATGTGCCGTCCCGGTTCGAGGTCCTCTCACTGCTCCTAACAGCGTTGTCGCAACGGGGAACGCTCATCATGCGGCAGGCATCAGCACACCACGAGAAAAAGAAGAACAAGGAGAGACTGAGGTCTCTCTTACACGACAGGAATACATTCAAAAATATGTAGAATATTCCGTTGCTGGGGACGAATAACGGTTTGCAGTGGACTTTTGAGGTAGAGAGGACATGTGGTACGACGCGCACCTTCACGGGTTTTCGGTTGGTTACCGTTACGTGTTGTTATTGCTGCAGCACACCTAACAAAAACTCTTCCGGGATATACGAGTTTTTGTTTATGAGCGCACATATAAATAATCAGTCAAGGCGTATGAGCACGCGAAAAAGGCGATATTGGAATACGAAAATCGTCACCAGGTGAATATTGTAGTAACTGTAGTTGGCAACGCCGCAACAAATTGTATGATATAACTAAAACCAGTTCCTAACTAGCTGGCAAATGGAGGTGTTGATCATAGCATTGTCGTAGATTGTATACTACACATACATGTAGTGCATACGTTCGCAATCTTCATGACACCATCAAACAAGTAGCTTCGACAAGCAGTTACCCCCCCCACTCTCTCTGTCTCGTAGTTTTTATACCAGTATGCACTCGGCGGGATTCAAACTGACGAAACTTACCTATACCAGGCTCGAGAATTACCTCATACATCAGCCGGGTGACCGGCTATTATGTATAAGTGCACGGCTCTGTTTCCCCCCAAACCAGTCGACTTCGCTCCGTTTTGTTCGTGGTCGTAGTCGCCGTAACGGGATCTATTTGAAACAGACAGGGGACATCAAACATTCCATGATTTTACACAAATCATTTCTTTTTTGTTGTTGTGGCACTCGAGACTTTTACTACTACTCTGTGTACGTCTAAGTGAACCAATGACATGCTTGAACAGATATTGGGCCAACGCCTACAACAGCATGCAATCGAATAGGTTTCCGGTCAGAAAATATGCAGGCATACGTAGTACACGGTGTGTAGTATGGGAAGCACCGGCGACAAATGTCACAATACTATCGAGTAGGCGACTCTGTTGTTTGTAGTAGCTCGAATGCTTTCGGGGTGCAGCATAGACGACTATGTACAGCAGTGAGGGGCACAGGATGCGTTGCAGGGAGTCGGGAGATTTTTTTTCACGAGAGAAAAGGTAGAACTAGTCAAACCGTGTGCTGCGCCGTGCGCGCTTTTGACACTATGGGAGTTTAGTGTCCTGCAAGTTTGTGCTCCTTCGCCGCATTCACATCCTGTTCACACCCAGTTATCATTGCAATTTTTTGCTGACGTTCGTGAACATCTCCTGAAGCCATTCATGACAAGCAAGATTATCAATAGATCAAAAATGTGTCGATAGATAGCCGTAGGCTCCTTTGGGAGCTATGGACAATTTGTGATAGTTTCAGGACGAACATGCAGGCGAATGTTAATCTAGGTTGGGGAACATGGTTGATCGCGAAATTGCTGGGCCGTATGCAAGTTTTTTTCAACAATAATTTGCGGTCCCATCACCGCGGTAACTTTTCCAACTTGTCGCAACCGCACGTCATCGACAGGGCGTGGAAACCAGAAGTCGTTTGTCCTGTGTGGTTCAGATCAAACTTCGCTGTGCTTTCGATGTCGTCTCGACTTAAATATGCGAGATCTTGGTTGTTGAGGTTTTCAAGTGTTGCGCACAAGTGCACACGGGTCTCACATTTTTTTGTGACGGCCTGACGACCTGCAGCCGTAAGCAGCGTTTTCTTCGGCACGCGTGCTGCTGTTGTCGTATCTCACAGCCTAATTTGTTCTCGTCGCCTACCCCTGTTGCGTACCGATGTCATTACCAGCGAGAACAAGAGAATGGCGCGTACCGATGCAACCTCCATGTATACTTAAATGCATGATAACAACCTGGAGTATACACCAACAAGGGCCACGTTTGCAATGATGGATCCCTTGCTAGGAAAACCGAGATTACTATTTACTAACCGCCGCAACGGCTTTCTAGCCAAGAAGGCGAAGGACCTGTTCCCCGGCCACGTTCGAAGCTGAAACTGAGAAAAGAACGACCGCTGTTATTGGTGCCCATCATGTTTTTGAAATGGCGTTTAGCACAAGAAGTAGCACGGCCAGCGATATCGTGAATTTAGTCTGACGACGCGAATGTCTTAGTGTTGGACGTTTGCCTGCTGAGGCCCGGCTGTTATGCTTGCGTAGCTATTTTGTGGTGAACGGTCGTGGATGTTGTTAGGGGTCATAGAGTAGCTTGAATAGAGGACCTTGAACACGTTTGGCAACACTCTGCAGTTTGGTCGGGACATCAAGGTTAGTCCCTCATGTGGTTCAGCAATGTATACTTATTTTGTATTTGATTTTGATAAACAAGGCACATCGTGCGATACAGCAGCAGTAGTAGGCGTGGATCAATGTTTTGGACCAACGCCCGTACCCAAATCATCCACCTTACCCCCTGCCCCGAGCGTCTGTCCCAGATGTGGCCGAGGTTTCTTGGTCGGCGGACTTGGGACGGGTGTGGTCGGAACTTCCTTACTAGTAATTATAGACAGCACGTTTCGTAGGCATCTGCTATCGAATTAACCTAACTAAGCCTCTCGCAGTACTGTTATGTTAGTGTTGTGTAGTACACATTTTCTTAGCTACAAACACATCTCGTACCGTTTACTTATTTGAACCAAAGAGGGTTTTTCTTTATTGTTGCTTGCGCAGTAACAAAACCAACAACGGGAAAAAAATGTTTTTGATGACCAGAACTTCTTTGTTCAATACGGCCGCAACGCCCGAACCTATGCGAGTTTCTGTTCCTCAACGAACGCGAGTGGACATCAGTCGACCAAGGGCTACAGGGCTTTTCGATATTCGCGCACGAGTCAGTGTAAATTACAGTCTAGAACATACGGACACGCTAGTAGTGTGTACGAGTGTGTAAAGCATCATCCACATACAACACCATGCTTTTAACCTAAAGCAAACCTTTCACTTCAGCGCTACACCTTCAGAGCATTTTTCGTCAATTATAACCACAGCAGTTAAGTATAGAAAACGCCCCATACGTACCTACTTCTGCTCTGATGCTAAAAATATTTATGGTATACCAGGTATCCTAGACATCACCTCACGGCCGCGAAACTAATCTTGACCTAACGGGAGCCAGACTAAGAACGACCTGGGGGATGAGTTATCCCACAGTAGAGGTTACAGGTTTTGGGCCAAAACGTCCCTGGGTGATTGAGCTCCTCACGTGAGCAACTGTCGTTTAATAAATCAGTTTCACGAGTACATATTCCTTTAGGACTAAGTGGCATAGAAGCTTGGGCGGGTTGTGCGAACAAATGCCTTTGATTTGTTTTCTCGAATGAGATGTTTAGTTCCTCATGTGAAAAGCTCAGGGACTTTCTGATACTGCAAACCTACCGTGTGATGGCTCGGATCTCAGGAGTACGCGCGAAGTCTAAAAATAATCGAAGCTCTGCATCTTGTGCACTGCCGAACATGGCACCTACTACGTGTTGATATTTGAACGTTGATGTATTACGTTGTAGGCGATACTGCTGTAGTACTCTATGTGCACTTCTTCTTCCATCACCTATCGCGTGTACAGCCGACTTGGTTACGATTTGGCGATGATTCGGGCCATATAGTCTATGTTACAAAAATTGAAATACACTCCAGCTGTGAGATCGAATATTTTGTCGAAACTCACCTTTGCAAGCTGTGTGTGATACTCCGATCGCGCGTACTACGCGTTGTGTGTCGTCATTAAGGGTATAGGTCGGCGACTCCCCTTGCAACTGCAGTCTAGCTATCAGGGTCAACAGAGTGATGTAAGGCAGGCTGTGCGCGGAGAATAAAACCCGTTTCTAAGGGGGACAAAATCTGAACGCTGTGGAAGAAAAGGCATCAATTTATCAAGTGAATCCTGTAAGTCGAAAAACCGGTAAAGGGAGGGCGTACTTTTTTAAGGACATATCATGTGAACTGTGCAATCAGGCGCCACAGAATTCCTGTCCCGAACATCACGCAGCATATTAAAGATTTTGCACAATCCGGGGGTACACGCAGAAAATGGTATCTGTATACTCCTAAGACCGTTTGCGTCCAGCGCGGTACAGATCGTTGGCTGATTATGCAATATGCTGGCAGACAGCAGTCTACGTGTCCAACCGGAGCCGTACTAACACAACAGACAGAAAACGAAATTTCAGACAGTGTAGATGGTATAATTCCAAGGTTCAGTGCACTGCTCGTCTCGCAACAATCTCCTACTCGCCTTGAAATGTCTGTGGGGGCGTTGTGCAAAACTCCTTTTCACGTTCGAAGAAACAGCTATCGAGCATGCAGCCCCGATTCTGCTTTGGACTTATTATCGCACATATATGTTATACCTGTTTCGACAGCGCGAGAGGTTCGGGCGCAGATATACCGTTCTTCAGACGTGCGTGCATACGACGGATTCAGTGTCTTTCGTTGAAAACGGTTGGCCTACTTTTGGACGTGGCACTGGTGCACACGTTTATACGGTATGTGTTTGTATGTCGTCGGGTATGCCACGTGAACATTCGGCACATTATTGATAACTCGTGCTGGCGCAAAAAACACATTACATTCTGCCACACGTTAGCGAAGTCTCGCAGTGTAATGGGACGGGGGCAATTTGTCCGGGCGTGATCGGGATACGGAGCGCTTGGAATCTATTACAAGGACCACAAGAATCGGCCCAAGAATCACTGTTAGAATCTGTCATTTCAAGGCTTTGTTGTCGTGGCAGCATGCCACTACTCATGTTTTGGAAACGGCTGAAACTCCCCCGGCAAAACTATCCAAGACGAAGATATGTGTACAAAGATTTTCCGAGATTAAGTTGAGATTGATACCGTGGTGTATGTACTACTCAATAAATACAAGAAAACCGAAATCCGTAAACCGTTATATATACGTGTACGGGTCAAGCTCTAGGCTGCTGGCAACTACGGGTTCATTTTCAGCTCCGCACAGCACGTATAGTACTGTGATACGGAGCATATATCAGGCCTCCCTAGTGCATGGGATATTAGCCGCAGGAGTGTACCGACCTATCATACGAGTACGGCAATCCTGCTCCTCGCTCTATTTACCCTGACTTCTTTTTCGTCCAGTCGGCATCCAATTTATCAAATCTTTGGCGTCCGCCGGTCGCCCACCGCCTTGTTTGAGTGCAAAGGTAGGCCGTCTAATAAGCATATAGTTATTTGAGGCGACGCGTTTTTGAGAGTCCCGAGCCTCGCTTCGGTGCCTTAGACAGCGTTCGCGCCAGGTTGCAGGTGTTGCTCTTCTTGTTGGTTCGGCGCTCTGAAATTGTTGCGTAACACTAGCTCAGTGCCGTGAAAAAAGAGAAGCTTGCGTATCTCCAAACAGGGCGAAAAAAGAACGGCAAACCTTGGTGGGTTCTTCCTACTACAACAGTCATGCGATTGATCCGTGGTCACACATAGGCCAGATGCACTACACAAGTAGCCACTTGTACGACTTTTGACGCTTCCATTTTGACACAAGAACACTACCGACAGAGGCAATATCACACCTGGTACAGAGTTGCTCGCGGTTTACATGCAATACACCAGTGAATTTTAGGGACCTTTTCGCGTCTCGTTGACCCGAGATGTGAGCTATATTCAAGAATCAGTCGTGCGTGCGGAATGGCCGGGTCACCGGTAATATGTAATGGGTGTAATCAGTTGGCGTGGTGTAATAGAACGTGTACAGGTATTGGCCGCATCGTATAATATATTCACTACTCACTAAACAGAAAAGATTTGCTTGGTCGGGGGATTCAACATTATACAATCGTCGGCCGCTATTCCACGCGCACGACTGAGAAGAAATGAATTTATTTCATGTCCCGTCTATGTCGAAAGCCAATTTGAGGGGTGCGTGATCCTTTTGGTTTTTTACTTTTAGCGACACGCCGGGTGGACACCGACGGACGCGTGCTACCATACAGAGAGGTAGCACGCTTGGGTGAACATATGCCCGGTCGCCCCGGTGGCATATCAGGTTGTCCTCGAGCTTGGTATAGGTCAGTTTCGTAAGGTCGAATGCCTTCGAGTGCATACTCGTACACATTCGTGGGGACTTTTTCTTGCGCACAAATTGACTTGGGGAAAACGCGGGAGCGTGAGTTAGCAACACTCGATAAGAAATCGACAAGCAGTGGGATTGCTGAACCCTACGCGCGCGATAAAAGTTGAAGGCAAGAACCGGGGGGGAGAAAGGACGACACCTTTGACCACGGCTTGTCCAGAAGCTGGAGAGTAGAATTGTGCGAAAATAAATAAATACATGTTTTCAATTCCGCGCCATATATCCCCAAATCGTTGGAACGCCAATGTTGTTGTGCCAAGAGTTTCTTGTGTGTTTTCATTCTCAAGCGGTTTGTTTGTTTCTTCTCATCCAACTGGATTTGCCGATTACTAAAAAATCAGTGTTTGGGTGCGATCCGGAGCTCCACAACTGAGGCAACCAAAAACCAAAAACATCTCAACCTTAAAGTGTTGTTTCTACGGCATGTCTCGGCATCTCATTGGGCGCCCCAAATGAATGCCATGGCATTCCATGATTTGATTTCGAAATGTTTGAGTTGATTCCGCGGGACATGTCGCGACATGCCGAGACGATTAATGCGACAATGTGACGCGACATGTGGTGACGTGCCATGGCATGTCACGCTACGTTTTCCAACGTGGAACGTCCTTCCGCTTACCCCCGGCTGTCGCAGGAAGGACGCCGCAGAATATCGCACGGGACTTTCAACTTCCAATGTTTTCTGACGATATGCTCACTTGATGTACATCCCACCGCATCCCACGACATGACACGATATCCCGCTGGACGTGTGGTCCTCCTGTGTAAGACAAAAAGTATAACGATGTACGTTTCGAGCGGTCGTCCACAACGATGGGTCATACATGTATCGCGAACGCACCGCGAATTTCTCCCTCAATCGCCCCGCTCGTGTGTCGCGCAAAATGTCGCACGACGCACTACGTCGAGCCCCTTCATATGCACTGACGTACCGCGACGTGACGATAGGTGATAATACGTGCAGCGACGAACTGCGACGTGCAACAAGACTAACCCGAAGCACTATTCACATAAATAACCCTACCGGACAACCGGCCGCACGATACGGAACGTCGCAGCATGTCGCCACCTGTCGCGAGGAAACGCCGACATGTTGGGAAATGTGGCAGAGCATTTTTACGTTGTAATTCGTCGCGGAAGCTGTCATGACTTCTCATGGCCCTCCGCGGAATGTCACGAGGGATGCTCCCGGGGCATGCCATATCACCTACCAAGACGGGTCGCGAGCTATCAAGGCATGTCGTGGGGTATCCTGTGGAATGCCGCGGCATCCCACCGCATATCCCACGACATGTCCCCGGTAAGCTGAAAAATGCAGTAATGTGCAGCACTGACACCCGACGATGTTGCCCATGTGTTTATTGTACCTGCACCACGGTCTTTGGGTACTCGACATATACATGATATTCCGCAATACTACAAAGACGGTAATCGTGGTGCGTACAGAACCTGACCTACAGAAAAAACTTGTGGGCACGACTTACATATAGTCTATGTGTGCAGTATGTACCTGGTATGTAATATGTATGATAAAGTATGTTTGTAATATATGTATGATAAAGTATGAATGTAACATGTATGATACAGTATGTGACGTCTGCCACGATAGAGGCAGCCCACTTCGGCAATTTTGTTTTCTGAATGACGGGCCTCCTTATTAACCCAAAAGTGTCATAAATATACCATATTGTTGGAATGATTGTCGTTGTCTACCTAAGCCATGGCATCTTTCATCCGGTATCAGTTTTGTGTTTTCTCCAAAACAGGTTTTGAGAGAGCTCTTTAGTCCCCAGGTTGAGGAACGTCAGAAAAAAAGGGGTGCGGCTATACGGTAGCACGCGTCATTTGCCACGGAGGCTATGGAATATTCAAAAGGAGTTCTTGTGTCAGCAGTCGAAGTATCACACGCAGATTCCACAGCCGAGTTTTGATCCAAAAAGAAAAATGGTCGATCTCACAGCTGAAGTGTATTTTTCTTTTTCATTTTTTTTTTTAGGTACAGTAAAACGATCAGCATAAGATACGATATGATACTACCTACCACTGCTGTTGGCGTAGACCAAGGACAGGAAAACAAAGCTTTCCTTATTAAACAAAAAACGTCATCCAGTTCTATCGGGCAGTCGGTGAGAGTTGAGGTGCGGTCTGTGTGTACATGGCTTGTAGTAACCACTTCGCCGCTGTTGGCAGCACGTATACATATGTTTCACGGATACCCCATGACCTTGACGCCTGGTGCACCTTACTATTTTTTCGCTTTTGATATTATGTATAAACTATTACGTATAGACTAGTCTATACGTTTTTGAGCACATTTTAGTAATTTTTGTTCACCTCTAGTGAACAGCCCAGAACCCTCCGAAGTTAATTACTGTTCTAAAATCGGTATTTTTCATTTTTTTCAGAGCTTGTCATGGGCCATTGGTGCGGGCCGGGCACAAATCAAGCGGATGCACCCCTCGCGGCCTATCGGGGTATATAAGCCATTCACTCATGGATCACATGGATCTTTCTACTGTCGCGCCTTGTTCGTATCGTGCGTTCTAGGCGGGAAAGCGAAGTATTTACCGGACGAATTTTGATTTCACTTGGTGTTCCGGATTGTTCCAGGGCTCCAGATTTTACAAGAATTAATGTGAGAAAACAACAACATCTCAAATGGCACTATTTTTTTTTTTTTTTCTTCTTCTTTGCACGCTTTTACTTTTCAGCTTCTGGACAAGCCGTGGTCACAGGTGTCATCCCTTCCCCCCCCCGGTTCTTGCCTTCAACTTTTATCGCGCATAGGGTTCAGCAATCCCACTGCTCGTCGATTTTTCATCGCACGTTGCTAACTCACGCTCTCGCGCTTTCCGCAAGTCAATTTGCCCACAAGAAAAAGTCCCAACGAATTTATACGAGTATGCACTCGGCGGGGCTCGAACTCACGAAACTGACCTATACCAGGCTCGAGGATAACCTGATACGCCACCGGGGCGACCGGCTCAATATCCATCATGAACAATTCTAAAGTTGGGTTTTGCTACGCACAAACCATACCCGGGTATTACGCTACAAAGAACTTCTGTGAGTTATGTAGGACATTTATACCGGTAACCGGAACTTCTGGAAGTTCCGCACGAATACCCGGGGTACAGGTATATCATTTTCATACGGTATATATAGGTGAGTTCTGTACGCCCGTCCCACACTACCAGGAACTTCTGTGAGTTCTCTAACACTTCCGTACCGTACCCGGAATTCCTGTAAGTTCTGTAAGATCGACCCGGAACTTCTGTGACGTCTGTACAGATTGGCACAAACAATACCCGAAGTACGGGTGTAACGTTGTTACAATACCCGGGGAGCCCACATGCATTGATTCAGGTTTAATATCCTCAATAGTGCATTATGCATTCTGTTATGATGTTATATCTGGTCGTCAGCGAAACCAACCGAGCGCCCAATGTTCAACAGTAGCAGCACGTATCGTAAATGATAGTATAGCACCTTCTGTACGTCCTGTACTTTTATCCTTCGTTTCTAACCCGTATGCACATAGACTACTATGTTTACCAAGGACACTTACTTTCATATCAATAATACTCCTTATTTTTTAATCGATATTAACTCGAATCGATTTGGTGGAAACATACCTGGTACGAAACTGGCGCCTATCGGGAAACCACGTATTGCGTATCGTCGATGTTTTTTTCCGATCAGAATAATACTTAGATCTGCCGTGACGGCGATGCAGCAACCATCGACGTCTAGAAGTCTTCGGTAGTTCCGCTTCTTCTTTGTCGCGGCACCTGGCTTATCGAGCTGTGGTGGCAAATATGGGCTTGCGACCGCCATTTTTTGTTTTGAAGCACCACAGCCGGGGTACGCTATTGTATGATGGTAGCGCGCAGTGTAGCCGTGAGCGCGACTGTTGCCCCAGTCGCCACTCATTGAAGTTCACGATTTATCGCCTCTGTCAGTGGCGGTTTTGTCGATATTTCATAATTCTCTTGAAGATACGACAGATTGCCTTGGGGACATTAGCCCAGTAGAAACGTGTCATCCATTCAAGTTGGATTTAATCCTCCACTTCAAATCGAACTCCCCCTCGAGGGTGTGTGCAATTACACGGGATTTTCCCGTACCCGGAACTTCTGTAAGTTCTTTAGGGCATTTATACCCGTACCCGGAACTCCTGAAAGTAATTTACGCCCGTGCCGCAATACCCGGAATTTCTGGTAGTTCTGTAAGATTTCCATACCCGTACCCGAACTTCTGGTAGTTCTGTAGGACATTCATACCCGTACCTGGAACTTCTGTGAGTTCTGTACTCTCCGTGCCACAATATCCACAGGGTACGGGTACAGCACCTTTCGTACCCGACCGGAACCTCTGTGAGTTTTGTACGCCCGTGCCACAATACCCCGAAACTCTGGAAGTTTTGTAGCACTTTCATACTGGTACCCGAAACTTCTGGAAGTTCTGTAAGACTCCCATACCCTTACCCGAAATCCACAAACTCTAGAGAACATAACCTTGCAAAATTCTGCCCTCCCCTCACTGGTTATACGACTTACAGGACACACTTGATAAACTGATGCCTACTCTTCCTCACCTGTCACATTTTATCCCACTCAGAAACGTGTTTACAGTCCCCGCGCGCAGGTTGACCGACATCACCCGGTTGACCCTGGTACAAGCTACACAGTAGTTCCAGGGGAAGACGCCCACCTATATCGCCTCAATAAGAACACACACCCAGTAGGACGCACTACCTCAGTTCCCCCTTGCCGCCTCGGTAAGGTATGCTGCGAAGCATGCCCTAGTAAGCTTGTAGCGAGTGGGGGGGGGTCTTTCTGGCGGGTGTAGGGTCGGACTCACCCTCAAGGAGTGATACCTTCTTGCTGTTGCGTGTGGCCGCATGGTCACCTACGATTAGCGCGTCGTTTAGGCAGCAGCGGCGTAGCAGAAATGTTTTATCGGGATGCTCGTGCGCGATGGAAGGCACCACCACGAGCCATACTACGACGCAGTCATGGTTTGCGTGGAAGGAACGGCGCCGACAGGAGGCTGTATTCGACGACGAATGAGGAGGGCGACTGGCCGTCGACGGGCGGGGAAGAGACGTATTGAACTCTCCCTGAAAGTTATTCGATTTCTTCAGATCAGCACCGCAAGCTGCGTGGAGCATTTTGTTTTTTTGGGACGGGGGAAAAGGGAAACCGATTGGAATTGAGTGTCAACGAGAGCAAGTGCGAAGGAGCGGGCTGAGTGAGCTAAAGCGATGGATGGCACACGGAGATCCACGACCCGCACGCACACCATCATCACGAAGGCAGCGATCGTCTTTTTTTACAGGATTGTCAGTAGTACAACATGTTACTTCCGCCACTGATTTGTGTAGAATTGGTAGAAGGGTTGTAAACCCTTCACGGGAACGACCGCCCCCCAATTTTCGATTTTCAGGCACGGGCGTCGTAGCTGCGCTGCAACCTGTCAAATAACTCGGGAAGGCGGGGTGATCATTGATACCGGTATTTGCATGGTGTTATTGTTTAGTTCGATTGCTCTTGTTTCACTGCATCCCCGCGGGTCGTCACTCTGACAGCACTCCAGAGAGCAGGCGCGTTCGCCGGTGCTCACGATACAGTGCGGTTCGTACGGTGCAGGCAGCCCAACCGCGGTAGTTTGTAGCCGGGAGTTGAATAGATGTGGGAACGGGAGAACTCTATGCTGTAGTTGACTGGATACCCGTGGCCATGTTAGTTCAGTTTGCACATTGGACCCTTTCACCTGTGCGCCCTTATTCGTATCGTGCGTTTTAGGAGGGAAAGAGTAGTGTTTCCCGGACGAATTTTGATTATATTTAGATTTTCGGATCTTTCTAGGGCTCCTGCACCTTTGTATGACCACTGACTCTGCTTTTGTGACAAGAGTGCATGTGAGAACAACAACGATCGGAGTATCACACAGCTTGTAAATATGAATTTCGACCAAGTAATCGTTTTTTTTTTTGTAGTATATCCACCAGCACTTCTCAGCGCTTGTTAGGGGCAGGTGAAGCGGGCCGGGCTAAACCAATCAGATGCACTCCTAGCGGGATGCATAATACAAACATTACCAGGCGGGTGATATAAAGGCTTTTTTTCTTTTTTCCCCTTGCTTCCTCTTGCTTAAACGCCCCACCTACTATCGAAATCCGCCGGAGTAACAAACACTTCCACGCCCTGGATATCGTCTCGTTATCGTTTCAGAGCCGTTCATGCCGCTGCTGCAATTCCAACCCACCCCCGTCCCTAACGCCCCCTCCTTCACCAACACCCGCACCATCGCCTAGACCTAGCATCACGCGTATAGCAGACCCCTACATCTATGCGACCTAACGCCCACCCCCCCCGCCCCGGCCCCCCCTCGCCACATTCCCCCCCCCTCTCCCACAAGAAATATTTATAGTTTCCACGCACAAATTGACCTGCCCTACCCGTCCCCTCCCCCCCCCTCCCCCCCTCCCGCCCCCCTTTTGATCGAAACCAGGCCCCCGCGTCTATCACAACTCCGCCCTCCCCGCACCGGATATTCGACTTACAGGATTCACTTGATAAACTGATGCATTTCCTTCCACAGCTGTCAGATTTTGTCCTTCTCAGAAACGGGTTTTATAGTTTCCGCGCACAGACTGACTAACATCACCCTGTTGACCCTGATAGCTACACTATAGTTGCAAGGGGAGTCGCCGACCTATATCTTTAATGAGGACACACAACCCGTAATACGCGCGATCGGAGTATCACACACAGCTTAAAAAGATGAGTTTCGACAAAATATTCGATCTCACAGCTGGAGTGTATTTGAATTTTTATTATCAAGGGGTGTCTTCTTGCTGCAACCGTCGGATTCATCCCCTTCAAGAGGGTTTATAGTTTCCGCGCACATATTGACATGCCCGCCCCCCCGCCCCCCCGCCCCCCGCCCCCCCGATCCCTCTTGTTTAAACGCACCACCTGAAATCAAAATTTGCCAGAGTAGTAAACACTACCAGCCAGCTGATATTATCTCATTATCCATCTAGCCATTCATGCCGTATCTCATCCCCCCCTTCCTCTCCCTTTTGTTCCCGGATCAGTTAGTTCCAATGCCTCACTTATAATCGAAATCGTCCAGAGTAATAAACACTTCTAAGCAATTGATATCACGACATTATCTTTCCAGCCACCCATGACATAGCTTTCATTCATCCCTCCCCCCCCCCCCCCTTCAACACCCCCTCCTTCCCCACACCATGCACGATCGCCTGGACCCCACACCGCGCGTATAGCAATCCCTTACAGGTATGATTATTACGCGAGATCGGGGGATCCCACACACATTACATGTTGCGAAGATCGGTGTCGACAAAATCCTTGATCTCATAGCTGGAGTGTAATTAAAAAATATATGTGACCTTGAATCCTCTTGAGAACCCTCCACCCCCCCGCCCCCCCCCCCCCCCCCCCCCCCCCCCCCCCCCTCTTTTTCTTTTCCTCGCTGTCTCTTTCTTTAACGCCCCACCAAATATCGAAATCCGCTAGAGTAATAAACACTTCCACGCCCTGGATATCGCCTCGTTATCGTTTCAAAGCCGTCCATGCCGCTGAGGCAATTCCCACCCACCCCCGTCTCCAACGCCCCCTCCTTCCCCACCACCCGCACCATCGCCTAGACCTAGCACCACGCGTATAGCAAATCCCTACATCTTGGCGACCCAAAGCTTCCTCTCCCCCCGCCCCGCGCCCCCCCCGCAACATCCCCCCCCCCTCGCCCACAAGAAGGATTTATATTTTCCACGCACAAATTGAGCTGACCCACCCGTCCGCCCCCCCCCCTCGCCCCCTCCCGCCCCCTTTTGATCAAAATCATGCCCCCACGTCCTTCAAAACTCCGCCCTCCCGTCACTGGTTATTCGACTTACAGTATTCACTTGATAAACTGATGCATTTCTTTCCGAAGCTGTCAGATTTTGTCCCCCTCAGAAACGGGTTTTATAGTTTCCGCGCACAGACTGACTAACATCACCCTGTTGACCCTGATAGCTACACGGTAGTTGCAAGGGGAGTCGCCGACCTATGTCCTTAATGAGGACACACAACCCGTAATACGCGCGATCGGAGCATCACATACAGCTTGCAAAGATGAGTTTCGACAAAATATTCGATCTCACAGCTGGAGTGTTTTTCAATTTTTGAATTATATTTGACTATCACTTTTGGCATCAAGACCAGCTATCTTCTCATGTTCCCTTCTTCTCCGTTACAGGTGATGTTAGCAAAAACCTCGGTGTCGCTACCGCTCCCAACACAAGCGACAACGCCTCGATACGCATCACTGTATACTAATGTTGGTCGCATCGGCACCGTGCTACACAATCCACCAGACAATCCCTTCCTTCTCCGACAACAGCATCATTACCCCCCCACACATATACTCTACGTTGTAGCCCGACACAAAGTATTTGCTTCTGATACTGGAAACTGAAAAGGATGGTGATCAGTTTCAGCCAAGCACTCCAATTAAAAAACATTATCCTCCTCTCTGCGGGTCGTGTTCCCGAGTCCTTCTCGCTCTCCTTGTTGGCGTCGTTATGTACATGGTCAAATCCAGGTCCTTTCCACCCCGGCCCTAGGCCACCTGGCCAGTAACCCACCCGCCGCTTTGACGATCTGTCGGCACCACGTGACGGCCTTTTGAACCGCCGTGGGCCATAGAACAGTCTTTACCCCGACCAACAAACGATCGCATTCCGTCGATATATTTTAACGTGTTCTATCATTCTATTCTTGCGAGCCGAAGACCAATGGAACCGGGGCTGTGTTTCCTGCCTTGTATTTAATGTGATGTAGCGTACGTGCCTTGCTCTGCAGTGGTTTAGGGTATCATGAGCAGCAGAAGCAACGATCGGTCGTATACGCATAGCCTTGTCGTCGTCGCCTGACATAGTCCACAAACGGGTGAGGATGGCGGGAACCGTCCACCACGAGTTTCTCAAAACAGGGCAGAAGAAAGCATTTATACCCGTTGACGCTTGGGTTTAGCGCATCAGTGCCTCGGTCTACGTCCACTACCGCGAAAACGGTGGGGACATCAAGTACAAATCATGTTTTTTCACTGCGCGTCTGCTGGTCATATTTGTCACAGCTCGTAGTTTCAAGTTCTTTCTTTTTGCTATTTTGATCCTTTCCCTTTTTGAGATCTGCGCTAGTGTATCGAATGGATTTGTCCGGTAGACCGAGTAACGGTCTCCGCAGATGTAGTGACGGTTAATTGTAAAAGAGAACCTGACATGCTTGTATCGGGTCTGGGGGGGTGAGATATGGGCAAAAAAATGATGCGCAACTTCCTCCCTCATTTTTGAGAGAATACCTCACAAGTAGGTTAGCAATATGGAGTCGAATAAAAGCGAGGAGGGATTCTTGCCGGAAGCGTCAGCAACTCAAGGTGGTAACTAGATTACCAATATCAGATAATGAACTCTGTTGCTCTGCCTATGTCGTCTTCCTCTCCTCCCTGTGTTTATCATCGTTTCGTAAGTGGAGAAATCAAAGGTACGGTACCCTTCGGAGGCTTGTTTATCAACGGCGAATGTAGGCCTAAACGGTTGGGAACCCGGCTATTAATAGCATCATTGTCGGGAGAGAGGGGCAGTAGATGGTCAACTTACGCAGCGGATCGCAGGAGGCTGGAATGGGTGTATGTGGCCAAGAGGGAAAACATCTGCCTCCCAAGAGCCAGAAAACGGCAATTGCAATACAATTCGTAAGGTTTTCAATAGACATGAATTTTAATAAAATCTATTCAGAATCGTGTAGAATACGACTGAATCGGCCGAAGAGCCCACAGCTCGCGTATTTGTAGGGAGGCGGGAACACAAATCTAACGGTCTTTTCTCGTACGCAATGAAGTTGTTTCAACGGGGGTTAGAGGTAATCCGTCCAGACCGGGGGGTAATGCACATTACGACCTTAAATGACTGACTGCTTGGTGGCTGCCTGTCTCCGGACGTTTTCGTTCGCTCTCTTGTGCAACGGTACTACACTGGGTTGAACGTGAACTTAAAAGCGGGTACAAAACCCACATGTTTCTCGATGAACACCCGGCCACACACACGCATCGGCCCAGCTGCTGCTGCTGCTGCTGCCTCTGCCCAGCTGCTACTCGCCGTTGCTGGGTTTGCCGCCCTCTGCTAGATTCTGCTGGTATCGTAGGGAATCCGGGTGATAGTTACCATGGCGTGTCATAAAACGGGGGTTTTCATGGGCCGGCGCATCGATGTCTCACATGACGGGACGCGACCCGGCCTTGGCCGTCGATGTTTCATGTGTAGCGCGGCGACCCCACCCGCCCTATCAAAGCATAACATAATGGACCGCGACCCGGCCCGTACTAGATCCAAGCTTGGGACCAATGCTACGACAAGGCGTCCCTCATTTAGCATTTTTTTTCAGTGGTCCGGAGTCACTCTCGCGCGAGTGTCACCCTCCCTGTGCCATTGCGGCCTTAAGGTTTGGTGCTATATTTATTTCGCGGCGTGAATCTTCAACGCAATAAATAGCCATGCTGCGCCAAGCACACCACGCGAAGTCGTTTCGTCAGTGCGGTACACAACCACTCGCGTGCGAGTATGATAGCTCAAATGGGTTAGTGAAAAACGGGTGCACCCCCCTGTACCGTTGCGTTGGTCTCCTCAAGACGGACCTCGGCCCGGGCCAATATTCGATACGTTCAAAAACGCATGCCCCGCCTGGGCCGGATACATGATATTATGCAATTTGCTGCACCCCGGCTATGGCCGCACAGGCATTGGAAGCCAGATTCATCAGGCACGGGTTCTACGCAGGCCGGCCGGCGATGTCCATGACGAAGGCTACGATAGAGCCATCGGTGCAGCAGATTCCAAGAAAATTCTGAGCTCTCCCAACATGAGGAGTTAGCTCAATTTCTCACCCTGTAAACGACCTCGAAGGCATTACTTCGCGCAACCCGACTAAGCTTCTATTATCTATTTGTAAAGATATTGGACAAACGCCGTTAGTTCCTCCCTTTGAGGAGTTCAACCGGACAGCGAGGGGTGTACCGTTTTTTGGCAAAAATCTGCAGCCCCTCTAGACCGTGAGATGACTCGGTGGGCGTGTCGGTTTCACCGGGCCTTCTTGCGGAAGCATAAAGCTGCTCAGGCGAGGTATTACGACGTTCGTTTTTTGTAGTTTCCGAGATCGTTATTTGCACCGCCATGGAAGAAGTGATTGCTGATTTGGGCGAAAACATAGCGTTTTGTTGCGTTTCACTTTGTGAGGTTCAGCGCTGCTGATCTGAAAAACCTCTATCAAGTAGTGAAAATGGGTCGTACCCGCTATTGTAGCCATGGAAGTCGACAAGGGTTTTCCCTGTCTGGACGACAGGCTGTCCCATGTATTGTCCCGTAGTAAGATACGCAACATGCTGGCGTACTTTTCTTGTGCCCTCCTGGAGTCAGCTTTAGCCCAGCTTTTTCCAGTCCATGGCAAAGTACATACCCGCCACGTCCCTGTATCTGCACTATTGGGCTCCCCGACACTGCTGCCCCTTTTCGATGCCGATAAGCCCGTCGTATCAACAACAGCAGCAGAAGCAGCACCGACCTGTGAAATATCCGCTACTGCAGCGCACGCGGCGTTAATCTTTCACCCATAGAGCACAAAGACAACTCGGATTACCTTTGGATCGTGGCTTCCCGGTTTGAATTCTTGGTTTTCGGCAATAACTTCGCGCGAAGGTGGACGTTGCGTCATGGTTCGATCCAGTCTTAACCCCCTTCCGACCCTTCCTCATGATGTCTTCACTGGCCTCTGCATCCAGGGTTAACCAGGGCATTAACCTCAACTGCTGTCGGGGTCACGAGATCGGCGAATCGTGTCGGCTATACACGCACAACAGCACGCAGGCTTTGATCGGAGTTTTTCGAAGCATAGTGCGGGAGAATGGATTAGGGCTCGTTCTGTCGTTTGAAGCTGTGGTTCTCGTCGCAGTCAACAGGTCACCACAGGCAAAGAGTCGTAACGCAGAGGCCTTCGTCAACGCCGCTTCACCTTGGAAAAAACAACGGCCCATCATCAAACTGCTCTTCTGGTCGTTGCCATACAGGTTGTCCACAGGCGGTCCTTGTTGGCGCCCGCCAAAGCCGGTGGGTCGCTTCATGAGCTGGCGTCGTCGAAGAATCATGGTGGCACAAGTTGCGCAGCACTCCGTATCCGTTTAGCCGCGGTCTGTCCCGCGAACCCAATCCGGCTACCTCATGGGCAGGGTGAACGCCATAGTTGTAATTGCACAGTAGTAGACCCCACAACCAGGATCCCTTACCGGGAGCGGCCGGTGCAATATCGTGCTGCGCTTAATCGGCTGAGCGGTGTGACCAATGTAAAGTCCGAGATTCATGGGGTTGCCTCTGCCCTGGTCATGCAATTTTGAAGTGATGGGCGGCGACTGGGTCCTGCATATCAATTGCTCAGAAGGTGGGCCTTGGAGCCACCAAGCCTATTCCTTTCTATGGGCCTTCGGCCGCGGCCAGGTACATAATATTGGTTTGTTTTTTGCATGGTCAAGCACTGCCCGAATTATCAATTTCTCCAATGTCTCAGGCTAGTACGGCCAAGCCGAATATAGAATTGTATCGGCCCGGCCCTGTCCGGCCCGGTAAATTATTCAGATCACCCTGGCCTGGCCCAGATGACACGCCAATGACATGTTAGAAATCTGACCGCTGTACACACTTTGAATCACGGCAGTGTAATCGCGCTGGACCCAAACAACAAGAACATGTCCCCCAGAAATCCACAAGCGAGTTACAGCGCAAACGAAAAGCAAAGTAGATGGGAAGAGGAAAGAAACAATCTCAATGACTTTTTCAAAATACCACAGGTACTGTGTAACGTGTTTCGAGGTTGGCTCGAGAACTTTAAAAAGGACAAAAATAAACGATACGGTAGGGCGTCTCTTGATGGGGCCTTTCGGTGCCGTGCCAAGGAGTCACTCACGCGACTGCCCCCCCTGTTCGCTGGGGTTTGGGCTTGCGTGCCGTATTACTATTTCGAAATGAATCGCCGATGGGATGGGTAGCTACGGTATGCGAAACGAATAACCTAACGTGTTTATGTCGGCGAGGTACAATGTCACTACTGGGAAAGTTTACCGCATAGAGAAACTTGTTCGTACCTTGTTAGAGACGCGTTCTACGTCTAGATTATGTAACCTTTTACACTACGAAGCTCCGGTACTGACGGGGCTCCTTGGTCCACACTCGACTAAATTCAATTATTGTTTTGTACATGAGCCCTGGTCCTACTAACCGAGTTGATACACCACTACCGCGGCAGTGACGATTTCTACCCTAGAGGTGCACCATATTTCTTGTTACAACTACGCCTCAATCTGGGGGTCAAAGATCTCTCCCAAAACATGATTTTAAAAAACTATAAATCTACTACCAGACGAAAAAACCCTTGGCTTAGGTACAAAACGAGAATCACCAAATAAAATAGAAAGTATATTTGTGACACTTTTGGGTTAAGGAGCCCCGTTATTTAGAAAACAAAGTTGTTGGCAAAATCGACTATATCTATCGTAGCACGCGTCCAGCGGCACACACCTATACAGAAGTCGTTCCACGCTGGCCACACCCCGAACATACCATCGCCAAAATCGCCTGTTTTGAAACAAGGTCGCTGCCGTGTCTCTTGATGTACGGTTCCCCTTTCCACCCCCAACGTATTTGCTCTGTAGTTTTTTTAAAACAAGAAAAACATATGCGCATCATGTTTTGATCAACACTTTTCCTCGTGTCGAGCGAGCCACGGAACGTTCGTCAACAAAAGTCGCCGTTCATTGTTTATCTTTCGAACTGCGTTCTCATCTTCATGTTAAGCGTCGTGGAAGAGATATTCGGCTCCATGGTCAGATACGCCCATCGCAGCCCCCCGCTATCTCCTGTGTATCTCCCTCACACATATACCGAGTGTCTCTCTCTAAAATGATACCAGCCGGGTTCCCAAGCAGTACCGTCTACAGTCGCCTCCGGTACCCAAGCCGAGTCATCCCACGGTAGGGGTTGCACTTTCTGGGCCAAACCGTCCCTGGGCGATTGAGCTCCTCATGTGGGGAACCGCCGGTCAATGAAGTATTTTCACGATTACATTGTTTTTTAGCACCAAGGCGTAGAAGCTTGGTTAGGTTGCGCGAACAAATGCCTTCGAAGCCATTTTCGGGTGAGATATTGAGGTCCTCATGTGAGGGGCTCAGGGACTGATCGATGATGCTGCAACCCTTACCGTGGGATGGCTCAGCCACGGATTGGAACCGAACCGTTCGACTCCTCCGATCAAACTTGAACCCAACCTAGCACAAAACAATATGTGAATGTAGCAATGTATGGAATCACCGCCGCCCAACCCGCCCCCCCTTCCTCCGTTCCAAAGAATATATAAGGGCGAGTGGGTGAGATGTAAACACACAAATACCTGGCTTGGCTGGCCAATCTAGGGACCATCTCATGTCTGCCCGTGTTCTCAGCAATTGCCCCAACTCCCTTGCTCTCGGCGTGCCCTTACTAGCCTGCAAGCGACGAGCTTCACCCGATACTACACTATTAATAATAATCATTTTTTTCTCTACAATTCTCTACAACTCAGATACACGACACAGCCATGCTTCATTCTCTCAGTCATACGCAGTGAACATGAGTTTGTCTGTTACGTTGTTTGTTGCGTTTACCAACAAATATATATAAGTGGTTGTTTACCTTTCGAATTCCATTGTCATAGTCGTTTTCGGGGTCGTGGGAGAGAGAGATCTCTCATCTCTCTTTGACCAGATAAATTCATCGCAGCCTCCTGCAATATCTTACGCATCTCCCCCGCACATATACCGTCTCTTTCCATAAACTGATACCAACCGGGTTTCCTTCTATTGCCGCTTACAGTCGTCTCGGGTAACCAAGCTTCCGAATAGGACCGTACCATTCAACTCCTCCAAGTGCGAGGGAGTTGAGACTACAGTTGCCGTACACCGGTGATAATTTTGTTTACCCCGTCTGTACGTTACCTGAATTGTCCGTCACTTCCTAGACTTTCCACGAGTAGCTTACGTGCCACCTTCATCTACCAATGTACGATATTGTCCGTATGCGCCTTGTGTGCGTTGAGCCTCCACCACCCTTCTCTATGAATCACTCGGTCGGATATGCCTACTCGCGCTGCGAGCGTGGTCGCTCCCCCGATGGGCAACCAGAGCAGGGTGAGCGTATTGCGATGTCGACATGATTTCTCTACTAGCTACAAAGTTGCTCGGAGAGCACGACCGTACCCGACCGCTGTTGGGGGCGTGGTCGGGAAGACCAGAGGATCGTGGCATCAACTCCACCACACAGGCAATAGCACCACCGTTGGTCCGAACGGATGATCTCGAACTGTCAACCTCGTTCAATATATGCACGCGTACGCTTACAACATGGATCTGGTAGCTCGTGTCTCCCTCAAAACGGGCGTCTAACATCTCAACCCGTTTCCGTGGCATGGATGCCAAATTTATTGGCGTAAATTAAGCGCGACCCCACTCCGAAGCATGTCATACACGAGGTGCACTGTCTCATCGGACGTTGTCGTTATGCTAAAACCTAGACTTATACCCAGCCACCACGCCTTCACTTCCAGATCCCAGTGCGGGATGAGGTTCTCACCGCATTAAAGGCATATCGAAAGAAACTGGAGACCGTGGAGACGTATACGCACACGCTCACACGACACCCCTCCGCCGAACACATTCTAAAGTAGTGGTGCCCCATTTTGTTTCTTTTTTCTTTTGACGGAGCCCTATCACATGAGGAGCTCCACAACCGACCCAAACCCAAACCCAAAAACATCAGAGTATTATAATGCAACGCGATGAACAATGCCTATGCCAACATTCGTGTTGTTCAACGTTAGTTGTTCCGACGTTATTGAGTTAAGGATAGACGTAACTAACATGACAAATAGCTTAAGGAGCAAAGTTGCTGTCATACCTCCGTGATAGCACGCCCCCCCCCCTCAACACAAACTCGATGACCTGTTGATCGCACACCGTACCAAGGGGGGCGTGCCCGGTAGCAACACTCCCACACTCCAATCAATAAACAAGAAGGCCGCGAATTTGTCGAATACATGAGATTGAGCCTGCTTGCCAGGTTAGCTGGTGAGCGACACCTAACGCCATAATATTCATCAATGCCCATGCCTTGCGACTGTTTCAGTCGCTCCACTTCAGCACGCCGGGTTATCAATAAAACTCCAAGATATACTTCAAGACTGGCGACCAGGCTCGTGCGAGCGCCTAGTCGACCTAGTCCCTGCAAATATCGAGGTATCTCGATCTGCCTCGGTGGCTGCTCAAACAGCAACTCTAGCTCGCAGGTCGGGTAGTGTTGCAGAATTCCTGAATCGGCAGCTGCCTACTCCCTGTCATTCACAGCAGTAACCAGGTTTTCCTGCCGCCTCCCATTTGAATATATATACTTGGCGACGTCCGGGACTCGTAGTGAGACAACCGCGGTTGCCACTCGCGGTATGCCGTACACCTTCTGCCTCCAATGATCGCCTTGCCTCCATGACCGATCGCCGTCTTCGGGCCACGCCAGGCGTGTTATCTCGCCATTCTTTGTTGCCGATGGCAGCTCGTTACAGGAATCGAGGTGTGTACGAGCGAAGCCGACGGGGAGGAAGGTGTGTGGGGGGGGTGAATACCGCGTTCTAACGGTGGACGAATGGGGCGGTGGGGGAGAATAAACCCCCGTCCGCCTGCGCCCCCGTAACGTTGCTGGTGATATATTCTCTACACGAATGACCAATGCAAAACTAGAGAAGAAAACAGCAAAGCGTAAAACCGTGTGAATCGACGTAGCAGCGTCGTGCTTCCACTCGCACAACCAACTATGGTGCTATTGTGATGGATACCCCCGGGCCGGTACTGCCTTGTCCCCAATGTGCATCTCAGATGGGACGACTAATCCCACGATACTCCGTGTCCCGGAGCATGGAGAATTACCTCCCTCGCATAACATTGACTCTGGACACATAGGTTTGTTTCATCACAAAACACTACGTGAGAAATTATTGGCTAGTGTACCGCTGTGGTCGTATCACTGGGCTTTTTTCGTGCATAGAATGGTTAGTTTTATCTTGCGATCTCGTGATACGAACGGGAAGGTCCATGGCCGATGGCATGTCACTTCTCCGTGCGATAACGAACGAACTATTGCATTGTATACCACCGTGCCCACGGTCGCGCGAGTCGGTACAATTCAATGGAATTGGGTACGTTCTGCTTGCTGCCCAAACCGTTACAAATTTGCTTTCTAGAGGCCAGAACTCACTGCTTTGCGTGCTGGTGTGGGACACCAGCCGAAAGCAATGGAAGACCCTACAGCAGCAAGAGGAGCGCGAGCACAGGGCGCTGACGGAGTCCATTCTGCATGTTGGGGCAACCCGAGAGGTGGAGGCCGTGCCGGCGGGGAGCTGAAGCCGGAAATCAAGGTGATGACCGGGGGGGATAGACCGCCTAGATTGGGTGGTGATGTTGTTACCTTGGAAGATATGCGTTTATTCCTTGTTGCCTGCTCGGAGTACGAGCAGCAGGTGCGTATCACAAACCAAGATGGAGGAGACCGAGTACTCGCGAGGGGACGCGAGCTGGGAGAGTCGATGACTCAAGTGATGGAGGCTGATGAGTTCTACGATGACAAGCGCTGGGTCGACCTTTCCGAGGAGGAGCTTTTGCAAGAGCTCAAAAGGTTTGCTGTCGTTGATAAGCAGCAGACGAGTGATGAGGACTTCTGCCGCCAGATACTGGGCGTGCTGAAGATGGATGCGAGCGTGCCGGTAGCTAGCAGGGTGTCCATGCAAAACCTTGCCCTGCTAAATTATCTTCATGACAATGGGCTCAGGGCGGTGGTGAGACCCGACGGTCGGCAGTACACGCGGAAGCATCATGGCAAGGTACCGGTTGAGGCAATAGCGACGAGGATCGAGGGACCCAATGGGCGAGTTCCGTCGCAAGATAAAAAAACATATGCGTTTCGATCTCGTAACTTATGACCCTGACGCGAGGTTCAACATTATTGTCAGGCAGCAACGGGACCAAGCTGTATTTGAGGCCAATGCTGCTGAATGTCGACCAACAGCGAAACGGCGTCACGCTAGATCGATAGCTGCTGCGGGGATCCAGCCGCATGAAAGTGGTGCGAACGAGCACGACTCACGCGAGAATGCCAAGGCTAGTGGTGTGAAAGCAGAGGGGAATCGTCGGTACGACAATAACGAGCGTTTCGTATGTGACAAGAAGGGACACAAGCTGTGGGCATTTCCTCAAAGCCAAGAGAAAATGGCTGGAAAAGGCGTCCATGGCCAACGCCACGGCCAGACACCCTTACAGCAGCGGCAGTCCACAAACGGTCCCGCCCAGCATACCCGGAGCTATACAAACTGGATAGCCACTGCGTTTGTCACACTTCGAGCTAGTGGGTACCAGGCCGTCTCAAAAGCGGTGGTTTTGAAGACAGAACCTGCTGCACCGAGACGGTGAAGCACCAGGTTTTCCAAAGGGTCAGGCCACAGAATGCAGAACAAGTTCTGCACTTCGTTCAGGTGCAGCCGGTGGCAACTGCGTCCCTGCAATGGCGTAGAGATTCCAGCACCATTTATTCCGCACGCGTCGCGGTCGTGCAGCCTGACAGATTTGGTGAGACGATCGTGAATTGGGTAGAAAACAAACCCCATGTGGAGGTCTTGACGCAGCATCTCGCGGGGCGTCTTGCGGTTCCCGGTGCTTCGGCGGCTGCGGAGGTTAAGGTGCTCATGGATTCTGGTTCAAGCTTATCAACAATGTCGGAGGAGCTTGTAGGCCCTGCGGGGACAGCCGGGGATGATGCAAACCGCGTTAACGCAGGCGTTTCTTGGGCATGCGCGTGTGGTAAGTGTCAAGATACGTCCTCGAAAGGCCTGTAATTATCCGAATTTGAGATCTTTTGGATGAGTTTCGTATGATACGATTGGCGTTTTATATTCGGGAAAGTTAGGAAATAGATCGGAGGAAACAGATCGGATAAAATAGATGGGAGGCACGTGCCTCCGATCTCACAAGCTATCCCGGCCCGTGGTGGAATCGAATAAAGCTACGTCTCTACGAAGGCAAATAAATTGAGTACTCTCCGAGGACCTGCTCAATTGGCAAACCTGCAGGGGGCCCTCTGTGCCCTTACCCTATAACCTTGCAAATAGGGTCGTCGAAAGCTTGACTTGATATTGTGTCAGCGTTCCGTCAACCTTTCCAATATTTTTTTCGTAGCGATTTTGCTTTTGATTTATATCGAGCTCACAATCTCTGTTCCTTCTCCGGTGACTTCTCAATAGAGAGAGCGCCCTTCCTCCTACAACGTCCACCACAACGACAGTGAAATGGCAGGGGCCCATTCTGTTGGTCGCCGGGCACGTACCACTTGGACGACACATTCCATCTACGTGCGGACAACACTGCTCGTTGTAGCAAACTCCTCTTCTCGGCTTTTGGTCCCTCCTGTTGATCGTCGGGCACGCACCACACGGACAACACCTTCCGAGTACGTGCGGACGACACTGCTCTTCGGAGCACACCCCTCGTCTCGGCTTTTGTTCGCATCAGTTCCCCGCCAGCTGGTCATATAGACAATGCGAAACTGTCCAAGCCCCCTCCATCAGACTTGTTTGCTCCGCGCTCTCCCAGCACGTTGCACTGCACATCTCCGCGAGTTGCCAGCACAAGCCCCAAGATCGGCCGTCAGCCTGTGCTATTCTTGCGCTTCGTGGCTGAGACATATACACGACGCGCCACGGACAAGCATGCTGAAATCATCCATTTGAATGACCGCCGACGGGGACTTCGCTTGCTGAGAGATCCCATCGGCCAGAACACACCTTTGCTGTCGGAGCTCGACCGTCTTTCGCGGGACCCCGTTGGACTACGGGCACCGTGCTCTAGGAGCTCATGTCGGGGCCCCTTCCTTGTGGTGCTCCCTGCGAAGGAAAATGTGGTGCTCGTGGAATGTTTGGGCTTTTTTGTTTGTCGAGTTTTTCCAGTACACGCGTTATCGTATGGGTTTTAGTACATACGTCGATCCGTCTTGCGCGTCGGACAAACTGCTTCTCCCTTTTTTGCTGAAAATAATACAGCTACTTATTCTACTCAACTCGGACCCCTCCCCAATCTTTCGCGATCAACATGTTCCATTGTGCGTCACGTAGCTTCAACCACAATTATGTTCGCAGCTCTACCAACTACAGCGCAGCATAGTGGGCTCGCTGTCAATGCATGCCATATAGAGCCGGATTCTCTGCTGTAGACGTCACTGTACAGCAGCCGAGCCGCCTACTTTGCTCCTGCCAATCCACCACATAGCCCGACCCTTCACTCCCCCAGCGTCGACAGTTACAGCACCGGAGCTCTGGCACCCTCCGCTGCCGTGCTAGTGATCCTTGCCAGTTCGACTCGAGTAATTTTCTTCGTTTTGGCCCCCCCTTGACTAGACCTTGAATATAGTAAACGCTGAAACTCTGTGCTGGCTCCTTTGGGCAAGGCTGTCGGCGTGTGCGATGGCCTATATTCCACCATTCATGGGTACGCGGGGACTAATACCACTTTCTGTGTCGGCACAGCTGCAACAGTGCGGCACTATGCACTGCTGTCAACGTACCTGTCCCTTTATAGTGCGGTCGGAGTGGGTACGGATTTGTTTTTCAGCTGTCCAGGCGTTTGGCCGTCTTCCTCGTGCCGGTACATGTGCTGCCCTTCCACAATGCTGCTAGGATATATGCTGCAAATGTCTTCACGGTACGTGTGCTGCCCTTCCACGATGCTGCTAGAATAAATGCTGTTTTTTTTTTTTTTTCAGCTGTCACGACGGATACTGTCGGTTACAATGCGGTTCACAGTCGAGGGAGACTCTCAGCACTGTACTGTAGGCGAAAACGCTGCCTTTATGCTGCTGTTGGTACATGTGCTGCCCTTCACGATAGTACAAGGGTCTATGCTGGCAGTTTTGTTTTTGCTCTGCACATGTTCGGACAGCTACTGCCCGTTACAGAGTTTACTACAGTTCGCGGAGATACTGCGCGTTACACCTGTTAATAGTGCATATGGGAGATCAGTCCGTTTGATGCGTTACTTGGGGGCAGACAGCCTCTCTATTCGGCTGTGGCCGTACACATCTTTTCTACAGCTGGTCTTGGTATTATACTACCCTTTTTAGGGCGGTTGGTGTTGTCGTCATCCGTGGTCACAGGACCAATCTTGCAGCATTCAGCACTACTGTGGGCTCGACCGTCTCTCTATAGTGCGGTCAATGGGGGCACTGCCTTGTTCGGACGCTATACTACCCATCTTGGTGCGGTTGGAATTGCCGTCACCTGTTAACACAGCAGCGATACTACAGCAATCACTACAACTGTAGGCGCGATCGTCCTCCTTTAGTGCGGACGGTCGGAAAACTGCCTCGTTTCTGGGTTATACTGCCCATCATCGTGCGGTTCGTACCTATGGGCAAAGCAACGATAATGCAGCGAGCAGTACTACTGTAGGCGCGACCGCCCCCCCATAGTGCGGTCGGTGGGGAAGCTACCTTGTTCGGGGTTTATACTGCCCATCTTTATGCGGTTGGTATTGTCGGTATTTAAAAGGGACAGAAACGTAAAATGCAGCGAGCAGCACCACTGCAGGCGCGACCGTCCCCCTTTAAGTCAATCGGTGGGGGAAACTACTTTGTTCAAGCGTCATACAGACCTTATCCTCTGATTGGCACATGTACGATCCTCTACTGTGCTAACCCCCCCACACTGCTGGGGCAGATGCTGCCCGGTTTTCATACGGTTGGTGCGCGAACCTCTACTGTGCTACCCCCCCCCTACACTACTGTTGGGGCAGATGCTGCCCGTTTTGATACGGTTTGGGGCGCAATCCTCTACTGTGCTAACCCCTCCCCACACAACTGTTGGGGCAGATGCTGCCCGGGTTTTTATTCGGTTTGTGGAAGAACGGCTACTGTCCTCCCCCCCCCTATTCTACTGCAGGGGCAGATGCTGCCTTTTTTTTTTACGGTTGGCTGCCCGATCCTCTACTGCGCTACCCCCCTTACGCTACTGTTGGGGAAGACGCTGCCTGTTTTTTTTATACGGTTGGCTACGCGAAAATCTACTGTGCTACCCCCCCTTACACTACTGTTGGGGCAGATGCTGCCCGTTGTTTCGTACTGTCGGCGTGTTGGGCAACCCTTCACTGTGCTACCCCCTACACTACACCTATGTTAAATGCTGCCTGTTTTAAGGCGATGAGTATCGGCGTGTTGCGCGACCCTTCGCTGTGCTACTTCACCCTTAACTATGCTGCCCGTTGTGGTGCAACGAGTGTCGGCGTGTTGGGCGACCCTTCACTGCAAGACCCCCTACACTACACCTATGTTAAAATCCGCCTGTTTTAAGGCGATGAGAGTCGGCGTGTTGGGCGACCCTTCAATGTGCTACCTCACCCATAACTGTGCTACCTCCCTACACTACACCTAAGTTAAATGTTGCCTGTTTGGAGCCACGAGTGTCGGCGTGTTGGGCAACCCTTGACTGTGCTACCCCCCTACACTACACCTAGGTTAAATACTGCCTGTTTTGGTGCGATGAGTGTCGGCGTGTTGGGCGACCCTTCACTGCGCTACCCCCCCCACACTACACCTAAGTAAAATTGTGCCCGTTTTAGTGCAATGAGTGTCGGCGTGTTGGGCGACCCTTCACTGTGCTACCCCCCTACACTACGCCTAGGTTAAATGCTGCCTGTTTTGGTGTGATGAGCGTCGGCGTGTTGGGCGACTCGTTACTGTGCTTCCTCCCTACACTGCACATACGATAAATGCTGCCTGTTTTGATGCGATGGACGTGGGCGTTTTGGTGCAGCCCTATATTGTGCTGCCCCACAGCAGGGGTCAATTCTGCCCATCTTCACCTCACTCCTTACTAGCAAACATAATTATTCATTACTCGCAGTGAGGACTCCGCAACAAAACATTGACCTCCGTCGCTTCACGCGTCGCCCTAGTCCGCCCCCCCTCCCTACCACCACCGTGTCTACAAGTGCCGGTACGGGCTACTCGGGTAGACTGCGGTCCTTCACGTGCCCCATTCAGGAAGCCCAAGGAGAAGGAAAAAATTGCTCGAGGTCATGCGAATCGAGACGGGGAGGACAACGTGACGAGAACCTCGACAACGACAGCGACTCCAACACGAGCCAACCGCAACGCACACCGACCGACCGGTTCGACTCGCCGATCCACGAGGAGGACGCGGAAGAACCCCTACCGGGCTCGGGGGCATCTAGACGCGAAATATCGCCAGCCTCAACGGAGCGCCACCAGCTAACCTCTTCGCACTCCACAGAGCGCCTCCGTCAAAGCTTCGGAGACCATCACACCCATGCCAGCCCCTCGGACTCGGATCCTGATATTTATCGGGCTCAACGATCGCTCGACGTAGCGAACGCGACCTTGCACCGGCGTGGAGAACGCAGACGGCACAATGACGAACGTCGACGCCGCGATAATCAATCCCTCGACCAGGAGAGGGCCGCTGCTCGCGAGGCGTCCCGCGCGGTTGGGAGGGCGCGCCAAGATATTGCCCTCTCAGCTACGTCGACTGCGGCGAAAGCTAACCCTTCCCCTGCGCGCCCGCTGGGTGTTGGCTCCCATGAGACACGACCCGGGGACGGCGCTTTCATGTCTGGCAGCGTCCATTACATGGCCACCACGCCAAGGGTAGAGTTCTCGGGGGATCTGGGGGAGGCGGTGGTAGCGGCGGCCACGGTCCTCCTAACGTCAGAGCGACGGTCGTCGTTCAAGGCGAAAGACATTTCGGTCAGAGTGGTCTGGGCCCGCCGTGACAACACCTCGGCCTTTGGGCAGATGAGGCGAGCTCCTACCCTCGGCTTTGCTAAAGCCTTAAGATTGGCCCACGACGACGCACCTGGTCCAGTCCTCTGGCTGACTCCAAATGAAGCGCTTGAGGAAAGACGCGGAACCAAACAGCGGCGCGGTGGCGGCCACGATCGTGGGGATCGCAAACGTGGAGGTGGTAACTCCGGGGGTGGTGGCGGCCAGTCTGGAGGAAACGGGGAAAATGGTGGGGGTGGTGGCCACCACAACCGCCGTGGGGGTTGTAACGGTGGTGGAAGCGCGGGAGGAGCGTCAGGTACTGGTGGTGGCCCACAGCTATGACAAGGGAGCAACCAGGCACGAACCAACCGTATCGGCGGTCGCAACTCGAGAGGAGGCACCGGAGTACGACGGAACAGCGCACGAGGGCCTTTAGCGTGGGACAACTCGTCAACCTCCTTCCGCTCGTCTCCGAGCTCGAACACGGATCACGGCGAGGTGACAGTGGTAGCCGGCAAACGGAAAGCAACGCATTCCGTGGTCGATATTGCCTCCTCCGCTGAACGGCTGAGCAAATTTACTGTGTCGGGTGACACAGTAAACCCTGTTTCTTCTGATTTGGCCCGCAAGAGTACCGCCGAACGACCTACCGTCGCGGCTAAAGCCAAATCCACGATTGATGACTCGGTTAGGCGTGCCTACGTTGAACTCTCTTACTAGGGCGTATCCCGCATTTCTGTGCTACCGTTCCCCGCCTCTTTGAACGAGTGTGACGAAACGGAGCAACTCACACGTTCAGGTCGGTCTGCAATGACTGGCATACTCATGCGCTGCGACGACCGTAGCCAAGATAGCGTACGTGCGCCCACGTGGATACCCGGTTAGATCCACCCCCTCCACCTGGAATTCAACCGTGCCATAACACCTGACACGTCCATGACCGCCCGCATGACCACTTTGTTCGACGATTTCTTTTGGCACGTGTCACGAGGGTTGGACGGGGGAGCATCTTGTCCAGAGGCTTTTACTGTCCTGCTACACCTGCTCGTGTCGCACTTCGATGGGTTCGGCACGGGGGAAGGCTTCATTAAGTTGCATACTTTTGAGGTGTGTATCGGCACTCTTTTTTCTGAGTTCAGTCGGGAGTTCCGTGTGCTAGTATCGGCATTCACGGGGAGTGAGTGTGTTTTGTCTCCGGGGACGGATGTGGTGTTGGAGGTGGTTAGGATGTCGGTCAACGAGCAGTTTCCGACGATTATGCCTACGTTGTACCCTGGCTCAAAGGCTACGGACCCACGGCCATATGCCTCGTTAGATGCCATGTGGCGTTACATGCCATGTGGAAAATATAAAATGACTTGGCGCACAGTAAGACACCTGCCGCCAACGGCGAAAAGCATTTTTTCTACCTGTTTCTTCGACGGGAACGCGGTCATCCGACCCGTCGGGGCCTCGGACCGCCGTTTATGCGCGCGACCTGGGCCGAGTGCAGTCCCTGTCGCCTTCTTGGCAGACGGGTTCGAGCCAGAATCCAATTTTCATGTCGATTACCGATTCCACCGACCCCTGGCTCGACAAAATGTCCAACTGATGGCCCTTAGAAGAACAACACTATGGAAAAAATCTGTCTGTTAGTTCCTAGTATATGACCGACGAGCCTCACCTCTGGAGTGGCTTCCTCACGCCCCTCCGCCCGCGCCGCGGCTCCCCGAGAAAACAGGCGTCAATGCCTCAACTGTCACGAAGACACTCACTTCTTACGCAACTGTAGGCACCCCTTTAACAATGACAACGGCTGTGTACACCCTGAACTCGGCCAACTCGGCGGTGATGAGGTTTTCCGAAGGTGGCAAGCACGTATGGTTAGCTACCACCTTGACGGGAGGTCTTCTCGCTCGCAAACGTAAAACAAAAATCGACGAAATCGTTCAAACCAATCACGAGAGCATCTACAGGACCAGGGACAGACAAAAAACCACAGCGGTAACCACAACAGCACAAACACGCCCGGTCAACATGGCGCTGTCCCTCCCTCGCCAGCCTCCTCGACTTCCTCGTCTGCTCCGGAGAAGTGCTTCGAGGCAACCCACAATCCGAGCGGAAACCCCAACACGCGCCAACCAGGTACCTTTCGCACCGGCCACTGACAGGGCGACAGCGGTAAGGTATACCCGACCCGTACGCCGACGGCACAGTCAGGGACACCTCCTTTGTTTTCGCAACATGCTCGAGTGCCTGTCGTTCTCCTTACACGCGGCGCAGCACAAATTGTTTCTGCTAAGAGCCCACGGGCTCCTACGCCTCATGCTGACGATCTCCACGGCGTAGTACCGACCCAGGCTACGGTAGGGGGGTCCTTTTTTCAGCCTTGAGTTTCAGTGGCTGGTGGTCACTCGCGCGAGTAACCCCTTTGTTCTTTTGCGATCTTACGTTTTCTTCATGATTTAAATTGACGAAATCAATCCCCAATGCAAAGGTATTCTATGCTTCTCCAAAACAGCTGCCTAAACCATTTTCAGCCGTGAGATACAGAGTCACTCGTGCGAGTGGTTCAAACACACCAGTGAAAACAGGGGTACCCCCCCTACTGTAGCCTTGGTCTACCGGCGGTGGGGATCAACGCTCCAAGCATGAACCCCCCAAGCAAGGTTACATTTTTTACGAAGGGAGTTCGCACTCACAGCGACGTCACCCTGGGTCATGGTCTAGGTTCGCCAACGGGAACCCGCGCTCCCAGCGCCGTCACCCCATGCCGTTGCTCAAACTCCACAATGGGAGCACGCGACCCTAACGCTGCCACCCTCAATCATGATACAGGAGCCTGCACCTCGCACGCTCCCCTCAATCACGCGTCGCGCATCAAGAAGACTGCGGCGACGACGTGTCGCCCTTACGCGAACGGGTTCGTCTCCATTTCTTACTGACCGTGAAGCGGCGGTTGGTTTGAGGTGTGGGAAAGCCAACTCATTTACACCGAGATCGTTTAGGAGAGTCAATCCGGTCACTCCTCGCGATAGTAGCGGGCGCTCTATCATTTTTCCCATCACGGAGGAGCCGACAAACTTACCTACCTCGTCTCTCTCTTTCACGAGGGCAAACGGGAACGAGTCCCCTCGGGCGAGGAATTTAATTGTATTTACCCGAGCCCCGCTCTCGAAGACGCCCACAGGATTTACGGGCTCTGTTCCTTTTTTAGGCACGCTAACCCACGTGCACCAGGCTACGTCTGCCCCAGTAGCACCGGATCGAGATCCGACACTGCACAACGGGCCAGTGGTGACGCCACGGCCTCCAGCCTGATCCGCTGGACGCTATTTCCGCGAAGATACGAAACATCGCGCCTCTCGTCAAGCAGTAACAGCTCTGAGCCCCCTATCCCTTCATGTGCAGTGAGAGCAGTTCCTTGCTTTTTTACGCCAAAGAGCGACAAGGCCACGACGCGACCACCCGTGAGTTCGGGCTCGCGCCGTGCTCCCGAGGCCGGGCGTTTTCAGACGGGGACGCTGCAGACCGAAAGTGCAGGAGACTGGTGTTCCCAGTCGGGGAAATTGAAGGCTCATACTCTTAACACGGCCTCCGACGGGGTGGCACCGTCGACGTTTGACCCTTCCATCGAATACACCACAGACGAAGTAGTGTTGTTCTGCCAACCGTCGTCCTTTTCCTCTCAGTGGTCTCCTTCGTCGTTTGTCGTCGACGACGTCTCAGTTCTTCCGCGGAGCGGTTTATGATGGCTGAAAAGGCTCGCCGTTTTGAAGACCACCACGCAGTGGAGCTCATCATGTCATCGTCTGACCCCACCACACACAAACGCGGTCAAGGCGTGCGCAGCTTCGACACCGCTGTTTGGGACAGGGAGAAGATAAATGGGGTGTTATCTGGCAATTATGCCAAGTTTATGCAGAACCCAGCAATGAAACTTCACCTTTTGAGCACTGGCAACGAACGTTTGGCAGAGGCCAGTCCTCTAGACCCAGTGTGGGGTATAAGCCTCCGGGCGGACGACCCCCGCGCGAAGGATCCACACAAGCGGAGAGGAAAAAACTCGCTCGGTGAGGAACTCTCTGCCGTTCGCGAAGCAATTCGCAACAGCGAAACCGGATCGCCACACCCGGCCTTACCTCGTCGATTTTGCAGCCCTACCGGAAATGCTGGAATAGACGAAATCTCGTCCGCTCATCAGTCGTGCTTGGGGACCGCGGTCGGCGTTGACCAATGTTCTCCTTCGGCCTATTTTTCGGGTGCACTCGCCGATCAAATCCCGGAGGTTTTGGCGATAGCTTCGCGCGGCGCCTCAGACCTCGCACTGCCAGAACATGGCCCCTGCCTCGTCGGGGGTACCGTGACGATAGGCGACGCTTCCTGCACTACTGATATTGCAACACATAGCTGAGGGGACGCCATTGATCCCTACAGATGTACGGCTCTCCTCGAAACTGGCTCCCTCAAAACCTTCATGCGACTTGACGTTATGAATCGTATGCTATCGGTAGGCGCCGCCTCATTGACGTGCTAGCGGCCCAGCAGCCCTCGCTCCTGGGGTGGTTCGCAAATCCGCACATTTACGGACCGCGACCTACATCCGTCTGACCGTTCAATTCTTCCTCGAAATAAACCCGACGTGCTCTCTCGCAGTGTGGGCATGCGTCGTCGCTCCATCGGTCATGCAGCACCCTGTCTTGGTGGGCGGCGACAGCTGGATGTGCTTCAACACCCGTTCGTACCGCCCCCTGCCCCCTCGTCCCCTCGATAATCAAGGTTTTGGGCGAGCTGACGTTGTCCCACCACGCCACTACGGGAGTGGCGACTTATGTCGTCGACCCTGCAGCTTCGAACAGTGCTTTCTACATTCGCTACGATGGCACTAAAGGTGTCACTCTGTCGTAAGATCGACGAATGCTCGCGGTCAACTTGATGCGCAGTAACGGTTCCCGTGCGCTCACAGGACACTGTTTTGTCGACATACTGCCGCAGCCGAACACTCGTTCGGAGCAGAAACACTTTGTTGCTTTACGACGACAGGTGCTTCCCGTATTAGGTGTTGAGGACCTCAAGCCAGGCGACCTTGTCGGGGTGGCCGACGCCGCACTTTTGCGCATCCCGCTGAGTCCCTTGCAACACCCCCCCCAGGCTGTGGGGCCCCACCCTGGTCAGACTTCGGACAGCCAGGTCTCGGCGGTCGCGAGCTCGACTGACGCAGACGGCATAGCTCCCGCCATACCTCGCCGACGCTAATGGAACGTTTGAACCCAGCCCAGCGTTCTGCGTTTTTACGCATCTGGGCCCGACTCTCAACGCACCTGCGGGAGATCGCGTTCGACTTAAATGTCCCTGGCTGGGACCCCCTGGTCATTAAGCAACTGGAGGATGTGCTCTGCACATTTTTTGACGTGTTTTCCACCTCGAAGACGGGTTTTGGGCCCTGCTCCCTTATGCCCTTCGAAATCTCGATTCCGTTGGGCAGCGCTCCGGTCACTCCACGGCCCGATCGCATAAACCATATACTGGCCAAAGTAGTGGACGCGAACTTAACCAGCACCTCGCGGCTGGGTTGATTCAGCACTCGACCTCACCGTACTCGAGCCCGCTGGTTGTCATTCCGAAAACATCTGGCGGTGTGAGGATCACGATGAACTACATGAAGCTCAACCAAATTAGCAAGCTCAGCCAACTGCCGATTTTCCGCGTGGACCAGGTCCTGGACTCCTTTGGCTCAGGTCTGTTCGAATTGGTTTTCTCGTTCCACCAGAGAACGGCACACAAGGATACAGTTCCCCTTACAGCGTTCTGCACACCCACGTGCCTCTATGAGTGGCTCGTTATGCCGTAAGGCAGCAGCGCCTAGCCTGGGTGATTTGTCAAGGTCGTAAATTAGGTGATCAAGGGCTTGAAACAGGTGACAGCTTACCTCTATTATGTCATCGTGTTCGATTACGATCCGGTACCGCATGTTCGGACGATTTCTTCCCTCTTCGAACGCCTTCGAAAGCACAATCTCAAGCTTTCCCCGTCGAAGGCGCGATTGGGCGCCACCGATGCGAACTCTCTAGGCCACTACATTTCCCCAGCAGGCCTACGCCCAAATGCGGAAAAAGGTCGGCACTGACCAATGTGACGATGCCCACAGACGTTAAGCAGGTGCCCGGAATCATGGGTGGTAACAACTATTACCGCAAGTTTCTGCCCGACTGATCGAAGAGGCTTCGTCTGATTAACGCGCTCCTTCGGAAGGCGGTTAAGTTTGCCTTCACTCCTGCTATGGAGAAGTTAGTGTGAGAGATCTTGGCGGAGCTTATGACCCCGACGGTCCTCGTTTTCTCTGATTGGGACGCCGTCGCCGACGGCACACGCCCGTTTCACGTGTACTGCGAAGTCTGCATCGACGGGTTCGGAGCCGCTCTCGAACAGGAGCAGACGAACGGCTCCCTAAAAACCCATCGCGAACGTCAGCCGAGCTACGGTCGACTCGGAAAGTCATTGGACTCCTCTCGATTTGGAGGCTGGCAGCATCGTCTGGGCTCTCAAGCGCCGCGGCTACCTTAGGGGCACCAAGTTCCGAATATTCTCAGACCACAAGGCTGTGGAAAGGATTGGCAAAGTGGGGAACCACACCGCCCGAGTCCAGAGATGGCTCGAGTTTCTCACCGCATTCGATTACACCCTCGAATACCGAAAAAGAAGCGCGAACGGCAACGCAGACTCCCTGTCTCGCTTGCCGGAGCCTGCCACGGAACACGACCGCAATGGTTCAACGAGTCTCACCCCTGTTGAGGATGGTGGCATATACCTCATGAGGGTTTGCAGGCTGTGCACTCCATCCTCTCCTTTTTTGGGTGTCGGCTTAGGTGAGCCAATGCCCCGCATCGAGAGTAATACCTTCGGTGGGCTTCCTCTCAGCCTTTATGATTTTTGCGATTTTCGCGCACACGCGCCACGTATGAGGCTTGACAACTCACCCCTTCCACGAGATTCGTCGCTCGTGTTTCTGCACCTACCTACACTGTCGATAGCTCTCTCGGCTGGGGAGGGGGCTCGCGTGCAGACGACTACGATTTCGCTTCGGTTTTTGCTGTGCCCACCGTGACCAACGAGGACTCCGCATAAGCCCCGGCTGCCACAACGTCAGTGGCTCAAACGACTCATTCCCGGAGCTCGTTACAAGGGTTTGACCCTGTCGAGCCCACGGGCCTGATCGCGCCCGTCTCTACCTCGCCTGGCTCTCCGGCGCCACAGACGATGACCATTTTTGCAGACCGCATCTCCACTCGGACGCGTTGGCGTTCAGCAACAGCAGCTGGTAAGGCACCTCCTGCTGTCGACTATGGCTTCAGGCCCGGCGGGGCCTCCCGGCCATCTCCAAGACGAGTTACAACTCCGCCGCGAGCCGAGGGCCGCGGCCGGCTCCGCGCCTACTCTTGCCGACCCGGCGGCCCGCACAGTACCACTTGCGTCCGACCACGACCACGAAGAGCCTACGGCAACTCCTCTCTTACGACTTACGCCTTCTTCTGGTGACACGCCGACGCTGCTGAAATGCGGTTCGCGGATTCCGTCGCCCGATTTTCGCATGCCGATTGGAAGCGCGAACAACACGCAGAGCCGACGTGCCACGCCACGATACGTTACATCTCTATCGGCTGGCCGTCGGCCGTGCCACCCGACTTCTTGGCATGCTACCCCTCGCACAAGCGTGCCTCTCTTTCAGACATCCAGGAGCTGGCGGGTAAGGGTCGACTACATACAACCGACAACGACATCGTCATAGTCGTCCGTATCCCGACACTGCCGCCAACAAGGTCTGACAAACCCAACTCTGTGGGGCAAGTTGCTTGCCTGCTAACTGACGAGCCAGTTCGCATCTAGATTCCCCTGCTCATGCGCCCTTGAATCATGCAACCTTGTCACTCGACGACCTCTCATCACCTTGGCACCACGCGCACGTTGCGCACGATGGATCGTTTTTATTGGTGAAATGGCACGAATGTGTGCACCCGGTGGTGGCTTCGGCACTGCTTGAAATGCCAAGCGCGAAAAACCCGACATCTGACTGTCCGCTCGCTCATCATCACGATGCCTCTGCCGGAAGGTCCAGGTGTCGCCGTCAGTGTTGACTACTTCGGCGCCCTTCCGGTCACACCACGAGGCAACACCTACATCCTGCTGTTCACCGATCGCTTCAGTTTTCGGGTCGATATGTTTCCCGTCACTGCCGGTGAGTTCACCACGGAGGGTACAGCCAATATCCTGGTGAACCAATATATCCTCTTGCGGGGGCGCCCGCGCACCATACTCTCGGACAACGGACTGCAGTTCTGCTCCAACATTTCACAAGCTATATTTCAGCTGTTGAGTGTGCACAAGCTTGCTACAAGCTTATATCATCTCAACTGTAACGGGAGCATTGAGCGGGTAAACCACACTATGGCCGAAATGCTGGCTATGGTCGTCAACGAGCGACAAGACGATTGGGACTGGCATCTGCCCCACGTAGAATTTGCTTACAACAATTACGTGAGTGCGACGACGGGTCTGGCGCCCAACAAGGTCCACATTGTCAGACTCCCATGGCTACCCCTGACGGGTTTCGGGCGCACTGGTGTCGTGGGACACCAGAGTCTGACCCGCAATCACCTGGCCTATCGCGACTTGGCCACCGACCGGCAAAGGCGCGCGAACGACATTGTACGCACATGCCACGCCCTCACCATTTTCCGTGTTAACCGCAGAAACTCTGCCCTTTCCGACGCGCTGCGTCCAGCACCTAACTTCGCTGTGGGTGGTGGGGCATGGGTGTACATTTCTGCTTCTACCATCCACTAGGGTGTGAAGGCGAACACACCGACGCCAAGGTTCTCAAGCCCAAACTCGCGCTTAACTGGATGGGCACGTACAAGGTCCTAGCCGTCGGTGCCTGCTCCGCCGCCGAGACCCCGAACGGTTCGCCGCTCGGGAGCAACCTCCTCTATTTGGATCTCCATTCCGACCTGCCCGATTCAGACGCTTGTCGACGTGTGGCTATCGAGCGCTGCAAACCCTGTGCCAACCCCCACGATAGCGGAGGCATGCCCAAATACCTACGGGCGGGGCTGGCGCAGTACGTGCTCAACAATTTTTCCAAGAAGTCCCCGCCGTACCACGTCACTCAAGACGACGTTTCGACTCCCCTACAACGGCTGGAGGTGGAGCAGATCACTGGTCATCAGTCGGTACGGGGGCGAGCTGGCGTCATCGGGGTGCTATACAAGACGCATTGGGCGGGACTCACCGAACCTTCCTCGGAGCGAAAAATGGATCTTCACCTCTCCCGCTTCCACATCGTTCGTTATTGGGCCGGAATCCAGGACCAGCACCACCAAACCAATTGCCTGTACCGCCGAATGCATATCGGGCGGCACAGCGTGATCTCTCCTTCAACAACGGAGAACGTTAGCTAGCGCCGGGCTACGCCCGTGTTCCCCGCGCCAATTGGCTCCGTCGCTTACCACGACACAGTACTTCCTAAGAGGGCCAACGTTTGATACAAGGGAGACGATGGGTTATGGTGGCTTAGCAAAATTACCGCGAGCACTAACGGGGACAAGGTATACCTGGTCCGCTTTCTGGACGACCCGGGACCGATGAAACTTCCTCTTTCCCCGGCGTGCTACACGACTTCGATGGGAGCCGTTCGAGGCTTTTCGTGCTTGCAAGTTCATATCCCAGTGCATTTCCCCGGGGAATCCAACGTAGCGTAGACGAATCTCGAGGTGCGGCCGTGGCCAGTTGACTTCCAACCCACCACCGCTCCTTGATACTTGTTCAAGTCTCGGGGTCTGAGCTTTGCGTCTTTGTCTTTGGGTTGTTCGTAGTGTCCTGACCGTCTTCGTCGGGTTTTGAGGCGGTTCCTTCTATTTTTGTATTCTTTCTGTCCTGCCGAACCACCTGGTTAGTGCCTGGTCAGGATTCGGGTAAGACACCGCTAACTGAGGCGCAGGGCTGTCGCTTTTTCGTCGTTGTTTAATTAAGCCCTGCCGACGCCCTCCTCGGCCCAGAAGCGGGAGGAGACCAGGGTACCCTGTTCGTGCGTGACGTGGCACAAGGCTATATACGGGTCTGTGTGTCATCTTTTATCTTTCGTGTGTGTATTTGCTCTACTTTGTTTTGCGACTAAACAGTTTCTCCCCTAACGGGGCTGTAGGTGTTGCCACCTTCCATTCCGGGTATATGTCGTTTCCCATCTAACCCCCCGCCATGCCAGTGGCCCGTGGGTGGTTTTTGGCTTGACTTCTCCCTTGTGTTATCGCCTGTGTTCCCCTCCATATCGACGACGGCTCGCCTCGCCATAGTACCTTTTCTGCGATTGATTTGCCGTAGAGCCTTTCCTCCCCCCCCCGCCACACCGGCGGTATGCGGCAGGTTTTCGATAGGTGACGTTTTCCTCTTTGTTAGGTCTGCGTTACCTTCAACTGCGTTTCTTCGCGTGTTCGTGGCTCTATAGCCAGATCGTTAGAGGTGTGGGAGTGGGTTTTGAGGAGCCGCATCTTCGACTCATGGTCTAGTTCGCAGAACCGACGGTTCCCCGAATCTCCCATATTCTGCATATTCAGCTCATCAGGGTGGGCTAGTGTTAAAATACGGCCTCTAAAGGTCTGTAATATTCAGAATTTGATATAATTTGGATGGGTTTCGTATGATAAGGTTCGCGTTGTATATTCGAGGAAGTTAGGAGATGGGTCGGAGGCACATGCCTTCGGTCTCAGAAACTATCCGGGGCTCTGGTGGAATCGAATAAAGCGACGTCTCCAGGAAGGCAAAGAACGTGAGTACTCTCCGAGGACCTCGTCAATTAGCAAACCTGCAGGGGGCACTCTGTCTCACCACCCTATAACCTTACATGAGGTCGTTAGGCCAGGAGTGTGTTATTGAGACGCAATCGTGTCCATTCCACTTAATGATCGATACACCATGGAGACCAGTCCGGTTTACTATGCCGTTTATCGTGTTCCCTGGGAAAGGCGATGTGGTCATCATCGGGCAGAAGACTCTATGGCGCAGCTTAAGCCATCTGAACTGACGGCACAAGGGCGTCAAGATGGCACTGAGACAGAGCTTACAGCTCGTTCTGTGGGCAAGCCGCACGATGGTGCTGTGCTGCGAGCGGCGATGGCTGCCACAGCGTTCGTGCCGGGCGGTGATGCGCCAGGCGACGTGGACGATGAGGTCACGCTGACGCTGCCGTCTCAACGACCCATGATATTCCGGGATTCCGACGTGGAAATACAGGATCGTGTGGGCGTGTTGGTGACGGCTGACGATAACGCTGTTGTCATGGTTCCCCGTCGGAATGTGACAAAATGCTGCGAGATATCGTTTTTCGCACGCACCCTGACGAGTTACGTCGGGCGTTCGGGTGACCGACATGCACGCAAGAATCCTGGAGCGGTCCGGTTGCAGTCAGGGGCAAGGGTGGTGGCGGTGAAGCCCCCACCTGAACGAAATCTCCTGCGGTGAAGTGCGGCAGAGTCGTGCCTTGACTGCCGCTGGGTAGTGACGACGACTTTGCCGTCAAGCTGGCCTGGGGAGGGCCGGAGAAGGCGGAGAGCACCTGGGAGCCGGTGTCGCGCGTGTATGATAGCGCGACGGCCATTCTGCGACAAAAACTCAAGGCACTGCTGCTGAGGATTATCGCAAGCGGGGACTCGTACAACGGTATGGGCTGCGTTTTTTTTATCATACTGCGGTTCGGAGGGGGATCCGGAATTTGGCATCGCTGATTTTCGGTTTGATCGAAACGTTGAATTTTGAGTATTTTTCTCTGACTTGAAATCTCTGCGCCGGGCTCTGATAATACCTTACGCAGCCACAGCTGGCGTTTCATTGCCGAGGCTGAGTGTGGACAGAGCATGCCCGGGGTTGATACCTCCGTGTCAGACGTGACTGTTGTACTGAACTACGCAATTCAAGTGTGGCCTGGATTTCGGCAAGTCGATTGCGCAATTGGAGGTGTGACGCGTAGTGTGTGGCGTGCTTGAACATTCATTGGTGATGACGCGGCCGCTGAACGGTCCTTGTTCACGGCCAGTAAACTTGGTAGGCCCTAGATCGTGGTTTAACTGACAACCATTTGTTGGATTCGACCGTTGCTCAACGTGCGGACATACATGTTTATCAAAGCCACTCAGTCTGAGCCAAGTTGTGGTTGGTAGCCCGATATGGGCTTTTGGATTGTGCTGTATTGCTGTGGTCGTATCATTGGGCATTTTATCGTGCATATAATGGTTTGATGCAGATTTTCAGGAAGTTCCGTCGTCAGTATTGGCGTTTTTTGTTAGCTCTTGATACCCTTGTGATACGAACGGGAAGGTCCATAGCCGATGGCGTGTCACTTCTCCGTGCGATAACGAACGAAGTATTGCATCGTGGACAAACGCACTCCGAGCCCACGAGGAAACGTCCTCGGAACTGATACCACCGGGCTCGCGGTCGAGCGAGTCGGTACACTAGTGTATCGCGTATCAATACCCTCTTTTGCTTGTTTTTCTTTCTATATTTGGATCATTTCTTACACCTCACTTCTACAGACGCATCCACAGTCTCATGCGTACGTGCGGCAAGTGTCTTGTTTGAGTCTAATGCAGAAGGGGGCACCCAACACACTCTTGTCGTTCGCCATACTAGAGGCGACAAGAGCTTGACATGAACAGCGCGACGGTCTCATATTTAGAGCAATTAGGGGCTGTTTTCATGGTGGAGACCTCGGTAATCTGAACAGTAATGTAGCTCCGCGTCGATGATGGAAACGGCGTTGATGCAATATCAATTTGTAACGGAGTGCCACTCTCCCGCTGCATGGTGCTTATTTGATGCGTCGCAGGAACGCAACCAAACAGAGTTTGTGTGCTACTGTCTCTCTCATTCGTTTGCTCCAATCGACCGCAACAAAGAACTTGTTCGAGGGAGCAACTTTCGGGGTGAAGGTTTACTCGATCCTCGCCCATTCACGTCCCCACCACTACGCGGCCGTGTCTATCTTCGTTTTCGTCACCGGGCTGGTTGGAGTGGTGGATGTAAGGAATTGCTTCGGGTGCCGGGATGGAAACACGTCCTTGCCGGGTGCACGGTGGGACCTCGACGTTGGCCCGAGGGTAACCCTACCCTTGCGCTGGCTGCATGGGACCAACCTCGTCCGCGATGAGCTATTCCGAGTGAGGTCTCCACACCGTCCGGGATGTTACCGATCCAAGGGTTCACTGCTTCCATCCCTGGATCGTTCGTCTTCTAGATTCCTGGGATGATTCGAAATCCGTGGATGAGACGTTATCAAAACCAGGGGCGGCGGACCCTCCATGTTGTGCAGAGGGGAAACCCTCGCCGCGGACTGGCTCCATGAGCTCCGTCCAATCAACAATGAGCGACAGCGCAAGGTTTTCGCAACCTGCGGGGCGGTATCAGGGTAAGGTGTTCGCAACCTGCGGACGGTATCGACCCGGGGGGCAACTCTTGTAGTCCCGGGGGCTTTGGCGGTGCCGAGGAATGCTTGTCCTTACTTTATCGTATTTAGTCATCGAGCAGTAGCATCACTAATATAGATGGTGTGACATGCCCACAGCAGCCATAGTACGCGCGTAGAGCAGTTATCTGCCAACGGGAAACATTCGTATTGCCGACACCGCTATGCCAATACCACTGCTATTTTTTCCGCTACTGATATTGCTACGGCTACTGCTACTACTACTGCTACTACTACTAGTACTAGTACTAGTACTAGTACTAGTAGTACTACTACTACTACTAGTACTAGTACTAGTACTAGTACTAGTACTACTACTACTACTACTACAACTACAACTACTACAAAAACCATTACTGCTACTGCGACAGGTTATTCTTAATCTAGCAAACTTCCGCAGTCCCCGGTGCGCAGGTACAGCACGGGTTATTGTGAAAGACATGTGTGATAACAAATTGTGCACAAAATCGTCGAGAATATGTGTTGTTACGAGTTGAACTGGACAGAAGAAGTGATGGTCAATATATATGAAACAAAATTTTGATGCACACATTGTAATCACAGAAACGGTGAGGAGGGTGGGGTTTTCACATCGTGTGGGGAGGTATCGATCCTGGCGGTCACATGTTTTTTCCGGGAGTGGTAGGATTTATACATGTTGTAGGAAATTAATATCATCCGGGGATTGGATCTTATCTTGGGTGTCGTGGAACCTGGAGGATGTCTCGAGGGGCAACTCTGCCCGAGCGCGGACCCCACAAACCCCGTCCAACAATCAATACTCAGACGGGCGTGGATTTTCCCCGCCATTCGGGGGGGGTATAATGTAGGATGGTCGTTTTCTACCACGTCTGGTTGACGTTTTGCATTATGTCATGTGTAGATGGGTTGCCGATCCGGGTATCAGACTATGTCCTCACCTGGGCCGCGACATGGTCCCTACGGGCCAGTCCTGCAGCGCCCTGAATCTATGGCTTCAAGCCAATCCCCAAGGAGGCGAAGAGCGCAGGGTATGGGAGCATACGGACCCATGCCAAGATAGATCTAGTACGTTTTTTTGTTCATGGCAGAAGATATTGTGTTAGGAATAGAATGATTGTTGCTAGGCGGGTTGTATCGCGGGGCGTACACATGGGCACACATCTACTCTCTTATACCTCTCACATAATATTGCTGGCGGCGCTAACGCGCAGCATCGAGTGGCGTGTATGATACTTTCTATATCAAACCCATGTATGATCACGTCAACTCCGACAGGGCACAATAACCGCCGCTTTCCATCCAGGTAGTGCAATTGCGGTCGGACACGCTGATGCACGGTTGGGGAGTTATTCCAAGACGGACACAACGTCGTGTGTCGGGTGATCATTCCCTAGATCGCATTTCTTAGCCAGCGACATGCAATGATGGAGGTAGAAGAACATTTTGACAGAAATATATTGTGAACGACTGTGTCCCTTAACACCAAGTCGCCCCTAAATGTCATAGTTGTAAATTACCAGATGAATGTTGTATACACGGAGGCCATGTGTTTGTTGATAGGTTTCAACCTTGAGGTTACTATATATATATGGTTTCCTACTGGGTGAGGTATGGCGCTCTTCACACGAGGAGCCTACTAAGGCTAAGGCAGGGCGGACGCCTCTCTTTTCACGACAAGGTTTGGACTACTGCTCCGAGGGATTCTGTACGTCACTGTCAAAAACACGATTTAGGCTGTTCGCTGGTTGCAGCATATCTAAACATTATATCGCGGCATGACACCGCCCAAAAAGAGATAATGGCATCTTGGGGCTGCGAACGAACGAGGGAGGCACTCGCCGGGGTGATCCGTAGCCGTTGCAAAGAACGGAACAAAAGGTGCCCCAAGAACAATCATGCACACGTTTCGAAGCATATGTCCAGGGCGCCCTTCCCCTATAAAACATTCAGGTAAGACGAGAGTACGGACACAGGCCTGCAGTTCCGCAAAGGTCTGCTTGATCCAGATGTCTAAGTCACAGTCCACGTGACACGCGACTAGAGGCATCTGCAAAGTATGCCGTACATCTGGCCACCCAGCCTACGGTGGAGGGGTGACGGTTTGGGCCCTTCGTGTACAGTGGCTCGGCGTCCCTCGCGCGAGTGACCCCCATTTTCCCTTGCAGTGGTAAGCTTTGGTGTGGTTGAACGTCCCGATCATATTCCGCGCAGGAATGGTTCAGCTACGCGTAAAACCAATGACCTAAAGCTTTCTTTTCCGTGAGGTATAGAGTCATCAATGCAAGTCGCTCACACTCGGGGTCGTGAAAATGAGGGTACGCCTACCACCGTAGCTTTCGTCTGGCACAGACATACGCCTCTCTACTGTGATCGTAACCCGTCGGTACAGGAATATAGGACTGTTCGAAGAGCGTAGTTGAGCTTAGTTAAGATTGGTGAATATTTTCACAGTACATGTGAACAAATATGCACAATAAATGACAAAATATAGATCGGTTACAGTTTCCCAGGGGGGTTCAAGAAACATCTTCTTACGGAGCGCAATAAATGCTCCTGGCCGTGTCGGTGGCGTGAGGCGATATATGCTCGAGATGAACTTTTTCACCGTTGTCCATAATGCGTCACGTCGCAGAAGTACATGTTCAGAGTTTTTTTTTTACTTTTTGGAACGTAGAAAAATTAAACGTTTAGACCGTTAGCAAAAAAAAGACAGCAACAAATCCTCAGGAACTATATGTGTTCCCGTCACGACGACCGCAGTTGTTACCCCCAACAACCGAACTACTCGTCAGAAATAGAAACCACGTAACCAACAGAACCGCTGTTAGTACTGGGGAATACAATAGCCATGTTCGTGTACTGAAAAACGCCTAGAATACCGCATAGCTGCCGAAACGCTATGTAGCCGCGCAAAAGCTTTGCACCATTTCTGAACCACACAAACGACGTCGCAGAATACACCGCCGACTGACCAGAGCGATCGCCATACCGGTACATCTCGAAACGACCATCCATACACCAAGGCACAAAGAGTACCACATATAATAACACGGAGAACCAAATATACACCCCAGTGGCAGTTACGACCGATGACATGTGCGCAAACGCTCACCGATATTTCTATAAGAAACATCGTATATAAATTTTGAAAAATTCGCAGATACGCATACATACATCGAAAATCAATCAACTCATCATACTTCCTTTAAACACAGAGTAAAAAAACACACTCCGACAAAACACAGACCCTCTCGAACGCTCTACGGTTATATCACCAACTGCGCCATCATTATTGATTGCACACAAGAAAGTCCATCCGCAATCCGATCGAACTCACGAGCCCGCAATGGTTACACATCTTATCTATAGACTATGCAGCAAACACATAACGTTTACGGTACGATTGTGACGTTCAACGTGTACATGTCCAGGTGTCGACACAGAAGAATAATTATCCAGGAATTTACGAAACGGCAGCCGTAAGAGGACATTTCGCTTCTCAACAAAATACAATATACACACAGCTGTGTCATCCCGATAAACGCGCCTCAATAACTTGCATCACCGTTCGTCCAATGACATAAGCTATCGGCGATAAACATAAATTAAACAAAAAATCGGCACGCCGGCCACACAACGATCCGTAATATGGCCGGCTGCGCCTCGAGAAGAACCGTAACATGATGCCTTTGAACGCCCAGAGTTACTCCGCAATGGAGCTGCCCTCGGCGCTCGTCTAGCTGTTCTTTGGTGACGACTTCGTCTAGCTGTTCTTTGGTGACGACCTCGTCTAGCTATTCTTTGATGCCGACTTCGTACGTCCGCTACACAGATAGGTGCTCGGTGTCAAGCACATAGCCTTTGGTGTACGTGTCGTCCGTCATTCTTCAGATGTCCACTAGTCTGAGCGACAACAACGCGAGCACGATGCAGAAAGGAAGACCTTTGTCGTTTAGACGATATGGCCGAATGCTCCATGTGTATCATTGAGAGTATAGTGTCTGCCATAATCACGAAACGAGTAACACACGACCTAATACTACGATGTATGCCTGTTGTTGATCGAGCATGATGCCGCATGCCGTCGCCGAGAGAGTCACCTTTATTATCCATTTCACCTCCGTGCCGTTGACACAAACTATCAACAAATAGTCCGTTGCTTTTACGGTGTAGCCTATAAAACTAACACTTTTCGAAAATCTAGGACAGCTGCTGATCTTGTTTACGTGTAGATGGAGCGCAATCCATTGCCATAGCCCCGCCTGGCCATAATCGCCGCGGGAATTGTACGAGTGATCGGGCAAGGCGAAACGTTAATTTTCACCTGTTGTCGAAACCACGGAAACGACCGGACATATATCGCTCTAGAAGTAGTCAACTCTTGGCGCAATAGCCCTATACACGAGTCGACCACACTGGAACGCACTCGGAAACAACCGGGCTTCTCTCCATTAAGCGACCGAGGTCTGAACACCGTCCACATGAACAAGCAGATGACATATCAAGCACGGCTCACCGTAGTGGCAGCATGTGTCCGTGTTGCAACCAGAACTGCCGCACTTGATGCTCCCGGAGTCTTCCTTGGGGGTGCAATTTTTGGGGCACGTGTAGTGGGAGCATACCGCCTTGCAGCACTGGTCTTCGTCACACTTGTTATCCTCGCAAACGACCTTGTACGCATTGTCGATCAGGGTGTACCCGTCCGAGCACTCGATGGAGTCGCAGCATTGCACGGCTGAAGTGGCATGGCAAGAAGCAATCAAATCAGAAAACGGCTTGAAATTTCCAGGTATAGACTTCTTTATTTAGGGGACCCGGCATATCGTCTCCGTCGACAAGCGCATGAGATACCAGAAGTACGATGTGGTCATTGTCCGTGGGACCTGCGCTAGTCCTTGATATACATATATATATATATTTCTCAATTATGTTCGGATTGTGGCGTTAACATTCGACGCGTACTGCGAAGACGCGGGCTACGACAGAGGTGCACCAACATTTTTCTGAAGTTCCTCAATTCGGGAGCCTTAAAAGCTTTCCTGACCCAGGCTACGGTAGGGGGGTCCCCTTTTGGGCCTTTTATTTCAGTGGCCAGGGGTCACTTGCGCGAGTAACCCCTTTGCTCCTATGCAATGTTACGTTTTTTTTTATGTTTTACATTGATGAAATCAATCCGCAATGCAAAGGTGATCTAAGCTGCGGCAAACCAAGTTCCTAAACCATCTTCATCCGTAGGGTACAGAGCTACTCGTGCGGTGACTCAAACACACCAGTGAAAATGGGGGTACCCCCCTTACCGTAGCCTTGGTCTCCTCCAAACTCTGATTTGCGTAGAGAAAAATATAAACGACTCTATCGAATGCACAATTCCAAGACCTAAGTACACACACCGAAAATCATCATGCGAGACAAAATGGCGAATATCCGACGAATTTTGGGTTAAGGAGCCCCGTTACGCAGCCAGAGCAAAAACGTTTCAGAAGAAAAGCACTACCAATGTCGTGGCATGCGTCCGATAGCGGTAGTACTTTTTTGGGGAAGACTCCAAGATTTTGGAACTTAACACCTGTCCCAAACACTGCTTCAGAAAATAAATACGGCTCCGATACCGGATGAAAAACCCCATGGCCTAGGTACACGACGAGAGCATATCCTCAATATACTTAGACTATATATTCTGCTTTCAACAGGATTATTATTGATCTTAATAGCCCCGTCATTTGGAAAACATTTCAGACGAAAAGGGCTACTTCTCTGTCGTATCATGCGTCCTTTGCTGATGACGACTAAGCACATTGTAATTCAAGTTATGACGTACCTGGTAGGTAGCTATCATATTATGAAAATAGGAATACATTCCATCTAACTAAGAGATCGAAGATTTTGTCGAAACTCGTCTTTTTCGAGCTGTGTGTGACACTCCGATCGCGCGTATTACGGGTTATGTGTCCTCATCAAGGATATAGGTCGAGGACTCCCTTTTGCAACTACAGTGTAGCTGTTAGCGTCAACAGGGTGATGTTATGCTGCGATTTATCGGCCCCACTGATTGATGGGATCCCTTTGGCAATATGCGAAGCCCGCTGAATTATATCATCCACCCATAAATATCTAACCTCCCCCCAAAATATCTGATCCCCTCCTAAAATATCTGATCCCCCCCCTAAAAAATCTGATTCCCATCTAAAATATATGAACCCCCATTGAAATATCTGATCCCACCATGAAATATATCACCCCCCCCCTCCGCCTCAAACATCCAGATGATTACCTACGAACAAGGGTTAATTATTGCCCCCCTGTATTCTATCAAAGAGCGGGGAGATATGCGGAAGTGGGTGGGAAATCTCAACACCCTCCGCGCACCCCGATACACTGCATCAGGGGTGCCATTGCGTCAAATACGCGCGGCGGGGATTTAGATACTGCAGCCGGTGATATACTGTATCAGGTGTGATAAATCCCCTCACTGTATCACGGGGGGAGTGATATGTTTCACGGGGTGACCAGATATATCGCAACAGGCGGTATCCTGTATGAGGGGTAATATAGTCCCACTGTATCTGGGGGGAGTGATATATTTCAAGGGGGGTCAGATCTTTCAGCAGGTGATATCCTGTATCAGGGGGTGATATAGGCCCCCGTGATCAACTGTATCTCAGGCCCCCTTGATACACTGTATATCACCGTGGGGCATCAGATGTTTGAACCGGTTATATATTATAAAAAATGAAAATACACTCCAGCTGTGAGATCGAAGATTTCGTCGAAACTCATCTTTGCAAGCTGTGTGTGATACTCCGATCGCGCGCATTACGAGTTGTGTGTCCTCATTAAGGATATAGGCCGGCGACTCCCCTTACAACTACAGTGTAGCTATCAGGGTCAAGAGGATGAGTTTAGTCAGTCTGTGCGCGGAAACTATGAAACCCGTTTCTGAGGGGGACAAAATCTGACAGCTGTGAAGGGAAATGTATCCTTTTATCAAGTGAATCTTGTAAGTCGAATAACCGGTGAGGGGGGTGGGGCGGAATTTTGAAGGACGTGGGGGCCTGGTTTTGATCAAAAGCGAGCGGGTTTGGAGGGGGGGGGGGGGGGGGGAATGGGGCAATTTGTGCATGTAAGCTATAAATCCTTTCGAGGAGATATATCTGACGGTTTTGGCACCAGTATATTATTAGGGGCGGGGGGGGGGGCGTGTGGGGCAGCTCAATATGTGCCTGGAAACTATACATTATTTTGAGGGGATAAATGCGACGGTTTTGGAATAATACATAAGTTTATCATGTATATCCTGGGGTAAGTCGTACAATCAGTGAGTAAAGAGAGGGTGGAGTGTTCGAGGGGGTGGGGTTGGGATGGGTTGGGGGGGAGGTGGGGGGTGTGGGGGCGGGGGGGGGGCGGGGGGGGGAGGGAGCGGGGGGGGGGGGGAGGAAGGGCTTCAGGTGAGGGGTTTGTTATACGTGTGGTGCTAGGTGTAGGCGATGGTGCGGGTGATGGGCAAGAAGGGGGCGTTCGAGGCGGGGAGGGGGGGGGGGGGGGGGGGGGCACAGCGGCATGGATGGCTCTCGAAAGATAATGAGGTGATATCCTGTGCGTGAAGTGTTTACTAATGTGGCGGATTTCGATATTTGGTGGGGCCTTTGAGTAAGGGAGAGCAAGAGGGGGGGGGGGAAGGGGGGGGGGGGGGGGGGGGATTTTTTAGGAGGTTTAGGTCACAAATTATATTCAAATACACTTCGGCTGTGCGATCAAAGATATGTAGCAGCTTGGTATACGCGTGGTGCTAGGTCTAGGCGATCGTGCAGGTGGTCGGAAAAGAGGGGGCGTTGGAGGGGGGGTGGGGGGGGTGGTGGGGGGAAAATAATTGAAAACTGCGTCATGGATGGTCAGAAAGGTAATGACGTGATATCAACTGCGTATAGGTGTTTATTACTCAGGCCGATTTTGATTGTGAGTGGGGCGTTTGGACAAACTAGGCGGAAGGGGGGGGGAATTGGGGGACGGAGGGGCGGAGGGGGAGGGTTTAAGTTTTTTTTTGAACAAGAGAGGTCAGTGGAGGGGGAGGGGAGGGGGGGGGGGGGGCGGGGGGCGGGACATTTCAATATGTGCGCGGAAACTATAAATCCTCATAGGGGACAAACCTGACGATTGAAGCAATAAGACATCCCTTTATATTGTATCACGGGGTGATACAGCCCCCCGTTACACAACGTATCAGGCCCCCTGATACACTGTATCAGGTCAAAATGATACTCTGTATCAGGCCCTCCTGATACACTGTATCAAGCCCCCCTGATACGCTGTATCACCCTGATTCACTGCATTAGAGGGGGTTACGGTATTATGTTAAAGGGGGGGCAGATAATTCAGCCTAGATGAAATGCGGTATGAGGGGTGATACAGACCCCACTGTATCAGGGGGGGGTCATATATTTCATCCGGTGATAAACTGTATCACGTGGTGATACCGCCGCCCGTGATACACCGTATCAGCCCCCCTGATACACTCTGTCAGACCTAAATGATACTTTGTATCAGGCCCTCCTTATACACTGTATCAGGCTCCCCTGATACGCTGTATCACCCTGATACACTGTATCAGGGCTAGTTATGATATGTCAGGGGGGGGTAAGATACTTCAGCCTAGCTGATATACTGCATGAGGGGTGATACAGACCCCACTGTATCAGGGGGATCAGATATTTCACCCGTTGATATACTGTATCACGTGGTGATACCGTCCCCCGTGACACACCGTATCAGGCCCCCTGATACACTGTATCAGGCCTCTCTGATACTCTGTATCAGGCCCTCCTGATACACTGTACCAGGCCCCCCTGATACGCTGTATCACCTTGATACACTGTATCAGGGCGGGTTACGATATTTCAGGGGGGGGTCTGATATTTCAGCCTAGATGACATACTGCATGAGGGGTTATACAGACTCCACCGGCTGCAATATCTAAATCCCCGCCGCGCGTATTACCACCCCTGATACAGTGTATCGGGGTGCGCGGAGGGTGTTGCGATTTCCCACCTACTTCAACATATCACCCCGCTCTTTTGATACAATACAGGCGGGCAATAATTCACCCTTGTGCGTAGGTAATCATCCGACCGTTTGAGGCGGAAGGGGGGGGGTGATATATTTCAGGGGGGGAAAATATATTTCAGGGGGGGGTCATATATTTAGGGGGGGATCAGATATTTCACGGGGGGATCAGATATTTTTGGGGGGATCGGCTATTTCTGGGGGGCAATAGATTTTTTTTGGAGGGATGCTATATTTCAACGGGGTTCGGATATTGCCGAAGGGATCCCATAAATCGGGGGGGCCGATAAGTCCCAACAATGTCACCCAGTCTGTGCGCGGAAACTATAGAACCCGTTTTTGAAGTAGAAAATCTGACAGCTGTGGAAGGAAACGCACCAGTTTACCGAGTGAACCCTGTAATTCACATAACCGGTGATGGGGGGGCGGAGGGTTTACGGACATGGGAGCCCGGGTTTGATCAAGAGGGAGCGGGGGGCGGGGGGGGGGACGGGGGGGGTAGCTCGATCTATGCGTGGAAACTATAAACCCTATGCTGTAAGTCGTGCAACCAGTGAGGAGGGGGCGGAGCGTTCGAGGGGGTGGGGGGGGGGGGGCGAAAGAGTTTCCCTAAAACATCTGGCATTTTTTGTCGCAATGGTATGTAGTCACTACAAAATTATCGTCGAGGTGATACATGCGTGCACATGAGAATTGGAATGTTATATCCTACGGTAACTGCTTGGTCCATGTATAATAATTCAGTACGAAGCCGTAACACATTGTACACCACATCAGTTCTTCTAATAAGTACCCGCTGTAGTGGTACTCGTAATATGTTATGCGACAACGAGAAAACACTACTCGTATACATAACATCGTGTAAAGCCAACATCACGCAATAACAACTTCCCCCCTTCCACATCATACTATATATTTGGAAAATTGGGCATAGATCTGCATGTGACTCGCAGGTAAAACATTTGTTTTCATCCACCTCGGTTCCCCGCCACCATCACCACCCTCTGCCCCCCCGTTGATACACGCGAAGCACCCGCCGCCGCCCCCGCCCCCCCTCCCCTACCGCGTCACCGAAAATCAAATCTGCTTTAGTAGTAAACACTACCAGACAGGTGATACCACCTCATTACCTTTATAGCCATCCATGCCGTAGCTCCAAAAATACCCCCCCGCTCCCCACGCCCCTTCCTTCCTCAGCACCCGCACCATTGCCTAGAGCTAGCGCTATGCCTGTAGTAAGCTCCTACGGGGTATACATTCATGCCATCAAATTAAATCGGTTAAAACCCTCCCTTCCTCCTGTCCCCCCCACCCCCCCTCTTTCGAACACTGCCCCACCTGTCCTCACCGGTTGTACTATTTACAAGATTTACATAATATACTGATGCGTTCCTCCCACAACCGTTACATTTATCCCGTTCAAGAGTTTATAGCTGCTGCACAAGTTGGGTTGCTCCCTCCCCTCTACAGCCCCGACCCCCCCGCCCCCAGCCCTCACGCCTTCAACAAGTTTGCGTCCTTCCATCACAAGTTGTGAGACTTTCAGGATACACTTGATAAACAGATGCCTTCTTCTACAGCTGTCAGACTTTATCCCCCTCTGAAACGGGGTTTAGGGAGTCCGCGTACAGATTTGTTAAAAACACCCTGATGACCCCGGTACAAGCTACATTGTAGTCCCAAGGGGAGTCACCGACCTATATCCTTAATGAGGACACACACCCAGTAGTACGCGCCACCGGAGTATCACACACAGCTTGAAAAAAGGCGGTTTGGCAAAATCTTCGATATCACAGACTGGAGCGAATTATAATTTTAATAACAACGACAAGTAGGGGGCACGGTAGGACGAGCTTGGCACGATGTCAAAATACAAACCAGGTGTGTCGTGGCGTGTTCGTGAAACGGATCTTTCATAGGGTGGTCTGTTTCATTAACGTGCCGCTTTGATATAAATAAGCTCCAGCCGTATTGAAACCTCGCTAGGAGCGAACGAACTCAACAACGGAGAAACTAGAGCTGAGGCTCATGCCGCCAGGGATGTCATGCTGTACTACGTTTTCAGCATCTGCCGTTCGAAAGTCGACGAAGAAAGACGACTGCGTCGGATAAGACGAGACATGATGGAAAGAGATGAACATACGCTCGGTACATTCCACACAAAGCAGTCTGATGACTGGTGGCTAACGCAACCGCAGCCTCGAAAACGTAGTCCGAAGTTATGGAGTCCATCCTTATTTCAAATGCAGTGGCCCGGGTCGTATAGGTACTGTTAAGGCGCACGCACAAAAACGTTACGGTACGCCTATCGCCTCCTCGACACGATGAGTTTTAGTTGTGCAGTAGCATGCTGTAGCAGTATTCAACTCTGTACGGGAGCAACACAATGTAGGCGGTTTTATTTACGGCAGCTCACCGTCCTTCTCGCAGCAGAGGTCCTTGGTGCACCCGGAGTCCTTGCACACCGTGTCGAGGCAGTCTTCGATGAGCGAGTAGTTGTCGGGGCACTCGTAGCTCGAGCAGAGTTTCTCTGTGGTTCCACAACAAAGAAGCAAATATCAACGACAAATAGTGCGCGTATTAGCTGGGAGCACGAAAAAAATTAGCGTCCTTGCCTCGTAAAAGGCTTATAAAAACGAGACAAATGTTAAAAACCTTAGTACTTGCGACACCGTTCTCCAGCGTGGCAGGAACGCGGCGTTCGGGGCTCGACGAAAACTCGGGGACAACATACTCCTTCGGAGATGTGTGAAGAATCAACAATAGCACCCCCCCGTAACCCGACACCTTCTTTAACGAACGTATAAAGGCTGCTGAACACGGGGCAAGGATGCCATGAAAAGAGCACCTTGGTAGATTTTCTTCGCGAAATACTATACGGCTAGGATCTCAAGGGCCGCCGTGTTTCAGTTCAAGAGGTACGGCTAGGATCTATTTAACAAACAGGCTATTCTATCAAATAAACGTTGGGGCTACCGTGGAACGAGTCCAGAGTTCGATGATATGGACTGTGGACCCCGGCGACACTTCTCCGAATACGGCACTTTTAACTTGTCGGCTTTCACGCTATAGGGTTTGGTAAATAGAGTCAAGCCAGAAAATGTTGGCTGACCGATGTAAATCATAAATGGAAGCTAGAAAGGAATCGTACTACTGTAAAAATATGATAGGTAAGACTCAACCACGCCACCAGCTTGCCTGGCCGCTTGAGCTGCGATGTTCTAGTGGCTTGGAAGGCGTCCAAGATAACGCAATCAAGACCTGGTGCGCATTCTATAGTTATCATAAAATTAAATATACCGTTCATCTGTGAGATCGAATATTTTGTCGAAACTCGTCTTTGCAAGCTGTGTGTGATACTCCGATCGCGCGTATTACGGGTTGTGTGTCCTAATTCAGGATATAGGTCGTCGACTCTCCTTGCAATTACAGAGTAGCTATCAGGGTCAACAGGGTGATGTTAGCCAGTGTAATTATGTATGCAGATGCCAAGAAAAACGCTTCAATTGCACTCCAAGCCGTAAATTAATGTCGCGCACCGTCTTTGTCGCAGCAAAGGTCCTTGGTACATCCCGAGTCCTTGCACACCGTTGAGGACGCATCGTCTATGGCGCTGTAGTTTTCTGGGCATTCAAAACTCGAGCAAACCTGGCCTGTGGTTGGCGTAACAAGCGTCAGGAAAGCCGACGGTAGATTAATCATCGCCGGATACACACATATATATATAATAAACAGATTCACGAGCACAGTTAAGGTTGTTGGTAACGTTGCACCGAGCGCCGTTCAGCCAAGACCCCCATTAACCGTTCAGGTCGTCAAAGGAGGTGCGTTTTAAAGTTTTCGTTCGAACAGTGCTCATACGTGTACAGCGGCGGGTCCCTGTCGTACGTGTTGACGGTTACTCTGTCCTGTACGCGGCGGCGATCTAAGATGCGTCCGACGCTTTCGCAGTCGTTCGCACCGTCCACTGACGATATGTAGATAGCTGTTTCCTATATCGCTGTGTACGTGCTGTGTGACAGCAGCGGTACGTCTAGGCACTAAGCTCCAGCATTGCGCTGTACAAGTAGTGGCAAGATGTGTCTCTACTATACGGCAGTCTCACAGTCCTTGTCGCAGCAGAGATTCTTGGTGCACCCGGAGTCCTCGCAGACGACCTTGTCGGCGTCGTCCACTAGGGTGTAGTTGTCAGGGCAGTCGAAGCTGGAGCATACCTCGTCTAACGACAAACGGAAACGAAAACCGATTATATCCGCGAAGATGTGGTGCAGAACAAACGGTGTTGAAGAACTAAAATCTTCATGCCACGGAACCGCGGAAGTTTCCAGTTCAAGACGGCCGTGGACCAGGCATATTTTGGTCGAGAAATCATTCCCTTTTCGCAGTGTACGTGCCCTATGACCGCAGCACCACCACTTGACTCTAATTATCGTTAGAATTGCTCTAAATTTAGTAAGCAAACGAGCCTCTACTCTGCTGCAGCCTCACCGTCTTTGTCGCAGCAGAGCTTCTTGGTGCACCCAGAGTCTTCGCAGACTATCTTGTCGGCGCCGTCCACTGGGCTGTAGTTATCAGGGCAGTCGAAGCTGGAGCAGACCTCGTCTAACGACGAAATAAAAACGAAAACCGATTAGACTATATCCGCAATGATGCGGTGCAGAACTGGCGGTGTTGAAGAAGTGCAATTCTCGTGCCACGGAATCGGGGAGGGTTCTAGTTCAACACCGCCGTGAACCAGGAATTTTGATCGAGAAATGGGTTCCTTTTCGCAGTGTATGTGCTCTGTGACAGCCACAGTACCGCTGGACACTAATTAACTCCAGCATCGCTCTAAATATAGTGAGCGAACGAGCCACTACTCTGGGGCAGCCTCACCGTCTTTCTCGCAGCAGAGCTTCTTGGTGCACCCGGAATCTTCGCAGACGATCTTGTCGGCGCCGTCCACTGAGCTGTAGTTGTCGGGGCAGTCAAAACTGGAGCAGACCTCGTCTAGTAACAAAAGAAAACGCAGAAGAATTACCAATCCCGTAGTCAGGGTGAAAAATGAACGGTATTGCGAAACCATAATACAAATGTCATATCATTGTTGATTTGTTTTTCTAAGTTCAAGAATGACGCCAACCAGACATATTTTGGTCGACAACCTCGTCCCCATTTGCAGTGCATGTGCTCAGTTGCAGCAGTGGTGCGGTTAGAAACACACTACTTCAGCATCGAGCTAAATATATTCGGAAAATGAGCCTCTGTCCTCCGGCAGCCTCACGGTCCTTGTCGCAGCAGAGCTTCTTGGTGCACCCGGAGTCCTCGCAGACGATCTTGTCGGCGTCGTCCACTGAGCTGTAGTTTTCTGGGCAGTCGAAGCTGGAGCAGACCTCGTCTAACAAAAAGGAAAACACCAATAACCGATCATTAACCGCGTAGATGGTGTGCAGAGCGAACGCGTGTTGCGAAACAATGATCAAAATGTCACGGAAGAGGACAGTTGTCCAGTTCACGAATACCGTTAACAAGACATGTTTCGGTCGAGAATTTTTTCCCCTCTCGCAGTCTATGTGCGGAGCGACACCAGATGCAAAACTAGGCACTTGTGCACATGTAGTCTGAATAACAACGTCTACTCTACGGCATACTCACCGTCCTTGTCGCAGCACAGTTTTTTGGTGCACCCGGAGTCTTCGCAGACGATCTTGTCAGCGCCGTCCACTGAGCTGTAGTTGTCGGGGCAGTCAAAGCTGGAGCATACCTCGTCTAACGACAGAAGAAAACGCAAACGAAAAACCGATCCCGTAGTCAGGGTGAAAAATGAACGGTATTGCGAAACCATAATATAAATGTCATATCATTGTTGATTTGATTTTTCTAAGTTCAAGAATGACGCCAACCAGACATACTTTGGTCGAGAACCTCGTCCCCATTTGCAGTGCATGTGCTCAGTTACATCAGTGGTGCGGTTAGAAACACACTACTTCAGCATCGAGCTAAATATATTCGGAAAATGAGCCTCTGTCCTCCGGCAACCTCACCGTCCTTGTCGCAGCAGAGCTTCTTGGTGCACCCGGAGTCCTCGCAGACGATCTTGTCGGCGTCGTCCACTGAGCTGTAGTTTTCTGGGCAGTCGAAGCTGGAGCAGACCTCGTCTAACAAAAAAGGAAAACACAATGATCCGATAATTAACCGCGTAGATGGTGTGCAGAGCGAACGCGTGTTGCGAAACAATGATCAAAATGTCATGGAAGTCGACAGTTGTCCAGTTCACGAATGCCATTAACCAGACATTTTTCGGTCGAGAAAATCTTCCCCTATCGCCGTCTATGTATGTGCGGAGCGACACAAGATGCATAACTAGGCATTTGTGCACACGTAGTCTGAAAAATACCGTCTACTCTACGGCAGACTCACCGTCTTTCTCGCAGCACAGTTTTTTGGTGCACCCGGAGTCTTCGCAGACGATCTTGTCGGCGCCGTCCACTGAGCTGTAGTTGTCGGGGCAGTCGAAGCTGGAGCAGACCTCGTCTAACGACAAAAGAAAACGCAAACGGAAAACCGATCCCGTAGTAAGGGTGAAAAATGAACGGTATTGCGAAACTATAATACAAATGCCATATCATTGTTGATTCGTTTTTCTTAGTTCACGAATGACGCCAACCAGACATATTTTGGTCGACAACCTCGTCCCCGTTCGCAGTGCATGTGCTCAGTTACAGCGGTGGTGCGGTTAGACACACACTACCTTAGCATCGATCTAAATATATTCAGAAAATGAGCCTCTGTCCTCCGGCAACCTCACCGTCCTTGTCGCAGCAGAGCTTCTTGGTGCAACCGGAGTCCTCGCAGACGATCTTGTCGGCGTCGTCCACTGAGCTGTAGTTTTCTGGGCAGTCGAAGCTGGAGCAGACCTCGTCTAACACAAAGGAAACACACAATGATCCGATCATTAACCGCGTAGATGGGGTGCAGAGCGAACGCGTGTTGTGAAACTATGATCAAAAGGTTACGATACTGGACAGTTGTCCGGTTCAAGAATGCAGTCTACCAGACATGTTTCGGTCGTGAAAATCTTCCCGTGTCGCAGTCCATGTGCGGAGCGACACCAGATGCCAAACTAGGCATTTGTGCACATGTAGTCAAATTAATACCGTCTACTCTACGGCAGACTCACCGTCCTTGTCGCAGCACAGTTTTTTGGTGCACCCGGAGTCTTCGCAGACGATCTTGTCGGCGTCGTCTACTGAGCTGTAGTTGTCAGGGCAATCAAAGCTGGAGCAGACCTCGTCTAACGATCGAATAACAACCAAAACGTGGAAATGTGGGTTAGCGGGCGCCTGGAAACGAGATGAACGAGCGGAATAGCCAGTATTGATGTATTCGACACTATGACATCCCGCACGCTGTCGAGGAGACGCAAGAGTAAATCGAAACATGGGAGGTCAGGGGACACAAGTATCATAAAATATATTTATATATTGACCGAACCGTACGTGTGTAGAGCTAAGCTCTTAAGCCTTGACATGATCACCATCCCTCTTTCACAGAAACGTGTTTGGTGCATCGGGAATCCGTACGAGGTTACGACAGGTGGGGGGATACCCCCCTGTACAACCCAGTTTTGAAGCACTCGCAGGAGTGACTTGTGTCCGTCACTGCCGAAAGACCTTTGGCCATGCGTTTATGCAGTCCATCTCACCGTTCCTTGAAGGATTCCTACCGAAAAAGTAAAATTTTAGCATAAAAGTCAAGACCGCAAACGAAGAAGGCGATCACTTGCCCGAGCCACTGTATGAAAACGCCCATGCGCCCCCCCCCCCCTCCCCACCGTGGCTTTACTCAGTCCTCACATACCATTGTGCCGTCTACTTGGCTGTATTTGTCGGGGCACGTGAAGTCCGAACATAACTCGTCATGGGTACCATTCAAAATCCTAATTGGGTGACGTTACGGGTAGAACACTCAACAGTTATGATTGTGTACCCAATAGCTACTATGTGAACCGTTTCGGTGTTCTTGTCAGTGAGATTGAGAATGTGGTTTAGCCTCCCTTGTTGTCTGCAATGATTGAACCGAGTATGTCCCCGAGGCCTCAGCACGAAATACGAGGGGATGCTGAACGTCGTACCACGTGTGTAAAATATATGTTCACGCTTTTCTGGCAGCAGCTGGTTTCTAGCAGCCTCACCGTCCTCTTCGCAGCAGAGCTTCTTGGTGCAACCGGAGTCCTTGCACACGGTTGAGGAAGCGTCTTCCACCGGGCTGTAGTTGTCAGGGCATTCGAAGCTGGAACAGTACTCCTCTGGGCGACGATCGAGACAAACGATCACGTCGACACAAGAAATCCGCATTCGCGGTTAAATTCGCGCTGAGCAACATCTTCCCAGTCAAAAGGTATGAAAGTCGTACGACACTATCTTGAGCCTGTACTTTTTGATACCGTCCTGGCCGAGATTGCCTACGCGACTCGACAAAAATAATCCAGTCAAGCATACGAAAAATGGGCCGATGCGTATGGCCGGGCTCACCGTCTTTCTCGCAGCAGAGCTTCTTGGTGCACTCGGAGTCCTCGCATACGATCTTGTCGGCGTTGTCCACTGAGCTGTAGTTGTCAGGGCACGTGAAACTCGAGCAGACCACATCTGCAATTCAAATAGAACGCTTTACGGCGTTACCGCGTAAAATATTCCGTACATCCACGTGCATGTGCCACCAAGAAGAGTGAGCAGCTATTCAAAACATCAAATTCAGGGAGCTACAAGCAGAGCATTACGCAGAATGTATGTGTCGTACCGCGTCGTCATTAGGTCAAGACGTGGGTGTTTCTTTCTTGTGAGACTGCAAGTACGATTACGTCCCCTCCCTAATTTTTGAACATATTGCACAGGATACGCGCCCGAGAGCGCGGACGGATGTACGCGAGATGATATTGAACATCGCGCACCACATGCGTTTCAAATACGATCGTGTTTGTCTTTAGGCTGTTGGGTTCTAGCAGTCTAACAGACTAACCGTCCTTTTCGCAGCAGAGCTTCTTGGTGCAACCGGAGTCCTTGCACACGGTTGAGGAAGCGTCTGCCACCGAGCTGTAGTTGTCGGGGCATTCGAAGCTCGAGCAGTATTCCTCTGGGAGGGGGACGATCGAAATCATCAATCACGTGGAGAGGAGAAAGGCGAATTATAGGCTAAACGCGGGACGAACGACGTCGCGACATAACTTGAAAGAATGATCGAACGGTAGAGAGGTTGCATTGTTTGGGCCAAGCGTTTGTAACCAGTTGAGATTCTCAAGCTTGGAAGTATCGGATAATATGGTACTGCTATATAAACGATGGTTTCAATACTAGCTCACAGTAACGTCCATCACATTATTATGCGAACGAACGCCTTCGAAGTGTTTCTTCGGGTGAGATTCTGAGTTCATCGTGTCAGGAGCGCGAATGGAATTCCGCTGCTTCTTGAATGTGGGATGGCTCGCAAGGAAGACAGTACGGTCCGCCTTTGGGCTTAGGATCTACAGTACTATCCAGGTCGACATATCCTACACTGTCTGAAAAACAAACCCAGTGAGAGAAATAAAAGTTTAACAAACTGACCGATAATATATGGCGGTCTCAACGTCCTTCCCGCAGCGCAGGTCATCACACACGGCAGTGCCGCCTACCTTGCTCTAGATGTCAGGGCACGCAAAACTCGAGCAGGCCACATACGCAATTCGAATATAATACGTAGCAGCGTTACAAGTGAAATGTTCGTTAGGTCCACGTGCGTGTACCGCTAGCGCTATAGTTTTTCGTGTGAGATTCAACACACGATTTCGTGTACCCTCATACAATGTATGGTCCAGGTCCTCGAGTTAGCGGATCAAGATAACCCTTGGCGACACGATTACGCAGACAGTAAAGCGGCAAAGGCGGTCGAACCACGCGTATAGGAAAAGCTTGAGGCACCCGGAGTATCGTCATGTCTAATGCTTGCCATGCCTCACAGCTTCATGTGTTGCAATATTCATCGACACATCTCCTTCCCCCACGCATTCCGAACAATATGTACTGTTTCGCGGTCTCACCGTCCTTTACGCAGCAGAGTTTCTTGGTGCATCTGAGGTACCATCGACCGGTGGCGATGAATGAATATTCTTCGGTAAGTGAGCAAACAGAGAAGACGTTGGTCTGATGATTCTATGAGTGTCAATTACCCCGGGCAAACATAAAACGTGTGGCTCTTCATATCGGAGAGGTTACCTGTTGATGTGTATACCAATGCAGGAACACTAAAATAATAGAGCTCCGCGTCCAAGATAGCTGACCGGGTCAACGTCCTCGTTGCAGCACAGGCCTTTTGGTGCACCCAGAGTCGTCACACACGCTTCTGTGAAGGCGGCCCACTAATCAAAAGTTTTTTGAAACATTCGAATCTCGAGCAAGTTTTCTCTCACCATCCATAGTTTATACATAGAGAGGGACCGCAAGGATCACGATTAATCAGCTAAATATATTATCCAAGCGCGCACCAATAGACTATGCTTCACCTGAGCAGCGTCAGAGACGGCGCGAATTCCACTTGTTACTCGTTTTCTCTTCTATGTTAGCGTGATGTGCCGGGCGCGTGACTGTCCAGCACGTTATTAATAGTGGTACGGCGTGGTGCCTACGAGCTGTGTGTACCATTGACACCACCCTACACATAACCTGGTAGATACTAGACACAGCATAAATTCTAGCAGATATCATACCGAGACTGTATTGCGGCGTACACCTCACCGTCCTTGTCACAGCACAGGTCCTTGGTGCATCCAGACTCCTTGCAGATGCAGCTGTCCGGGTCGTCAATCAAGCTATAGTTGTCGGGGCAAGTGAAGCTCGAGCAATCTTTCTCTGTAGATCCGTACGAACGACGAGGAAGAGTACATCTTTCAGTGTTGGTTGATGCAATCTCATGGGAAAATTGATACAAAATGGTGCCAGGGACAGAGGCAGTTCATGTACTTTGAAAGATTCCTTCATTATTTTAACACCCGTACCGGGCACGCGATAACCACTACACTCAGCATAGCGCGGTTATTGACATCTCTCTGCATTTATTTGTCAGGGCAAAACTCTACCGCCACTTAACGTTGGTGACTAAGGAAAATTCGCATGAAAGTTAATTGGTCCAAATAAACTCACCGTCCTTGTCGCAGCACAGATCTTTGGTGCATCCGGAGTCCTTGCAGATGCAACTCTCGGGGTCGTCAATCAAGCTGTAGTTGTCGGGGCACGTGTAGCTCGAGCAGTCTTTTTCTGGTAAATGAGGGGAAGACGCACGGGGACTCCAAAGGTCGAGCCAAAGTTAATTGAAACCAATAGTGTAGGTGCAACGCAAACGCGGTAGCGTTATAGAGCAGTACACATCTGAGGTACCATCGAAATGACCGGTGGCGATGAATGAATATTCTTAGGTAAGTAAGCAAACACAGTAGACGTTGGTCTGATGATTCTCTGAGTGTCTTTTAACCAGGGTCAACGTCAATCGTGTAGCTCTTCATATCGGAGAGGTTACCTGTTAATGTGTATATACTATGCCAATGTGTAGGAGCACTAAATGATAGAGCTGTGGGTCCAAGATCACTGACCTCTTGAGACCTCCTTAACGTTTATATCGTGCACTACGAATCGGTAGTGTTGAAACAACAGTACCATCTAGTAAGGTTGCAGCTGTCTCCTTTGCAGCTTTTATTACTTCAGGAAATATCTATGTGGTATGGTTCTGTAACAACTAAAATTGAATTATTTGTGTCAACAAGATAGCAATGAATGGGGTAGTGGATATTTATATTTCCAACAAGACTATTTCACATAAAGCCCACCCATAGATTTTTTAATTTCATATTGTTTTTTTTGTTTTTCTTCATATTTGCTTATGTACGGTATAATATTTTTCTCTTTCCAAGGGTTTTTTCATTATTATTGTAATACTATGAATAATCCAATAGCGTACACTTGTTATGATATCAGAAAAAGGACGTTCCCCTGTTGAACCACCAGACATTTTAAAACTTTCTCCATTTTATAAAAATATATTATACTTTTCTTGTTTATAAGTATAACAAAATTATTTCTCATTCCTATTAAAATCTCATAAAATATAGTTACATAAAAAAAGAAATGTGGCGAATTTTTCTTATTATTAGCGAGCAGCGAGAATCGAACTCGCATCAATAGCTTGGTTTGTGTTTTTTCCTAGAGATTACGCATACGTGATGTATAATGAAACATATCGAGTTGAAAATATAACGAACCTAAATTTCGTACCTAAGAACGTACCTAGTGATTTCAATATATAGACTTATATATATATATTTTTTTTTTTCTCACACTTTTACTTTCCAGCTTCTCGACAAGCCGTGGTCATAGGTAGGTGTCGTCCTTTCTCCCCCCCGGTTCGTTCCTTCAATTTTTATAAATAATGAAAATACACTCCATCCAGCTGTGAGATCGAAGATTTCGTCGAAACTCATCTTTGCAAGCTGTGAGTGATACTCCGATCGCGCGTATTACGAGTTGTGTGTCCTCATTAAGGATATAGGTCGGCGACTCCCCTTACAACTACAGTGTAGCTATCAGGGTCAACAGGGTGATGTTAGTCAGTCTGTGCGCGGAAACTATAAAACCCGTTTCTGAGGGGGACAAAATCTGACAGCTGTGGAGGGAAATGTATCCTTTTATCAAGTGAATCTTGTAAGTCGAATAACCGGCGAGGGGGCGGGCGGAGTTTTGAAGGACGTGGGGGCTTAGTTTTGATCAAAAGCGAGCGGGTTTGGAGGGGGGGGGGGGGGGGGCAATTTGTGCATGTAAGCTATAAATCCTTTCAAGGGGATCAATCTGACGGTTTTGGAAGAAAAAAAGTATTTATCGCGCATAGGGTTCAGCAATCCCACTGCTCGTCGACTTTCATCGAGTGTTGCTAACTCACGCTCTCGCGCTTTCCGCAAGTCAATTTGTGCACAAGAAAAAGTCCCAACGAGTTTATACGAATATGCACTCGGCTGGGCTCAAACTCACGAAACTGACCTATACCACGCTCGAGGATAACCTGATACGCCACCGGGGTGACCGAACTTACTGTGTGTCGAGTCGTGTCTCTACTGAGATTAATGAGAATAAAAATATAAATTATTATATTGTAGCTACATTTGTAACTTGGTTAAGAGATAAAACTCTTGCCATTTTTGTTATTGCTACAGTTGATGATATTTATTCCTTACCTGTAGAAATATTAAGAAAGGGTCGATTTGATGAAATCTTTTTTCTTGGTATACCAACAGTTGATGAGAGAAAACTGATTTATGAAGTTCATTTACGACGTTTCCGACAGAAAACTTGGCGAACCTATGAGGGTCACCGTTTTCGTTGCAGCTCAGGCCTTTGGTGCATCCAGAGTGCTCACACACACTTATGTAAAGGCTGCCACCTAGACTACAGGTTTTTTAAACATTCGAATATCGAGCATGTTTTCTCCCACGATTCATATACATGATCATGGACGGGAAGGATCACGATTAATCAGCATATCCAAGCGCGCACCAGTAGACTATGCTCCCCCTGAGCCGCGTCAGAGACGGCGCGAACTCCACTTGTTACACGTTTTCTCTTCTATGTTAGCGTTATGTGCCGGGTGCGTGACTGTCCAGGACGTTATTAATAGTGGTACGGCGTGGTGCCTACGAGCTGTGCGTACAATTGACACCACCCTACACATAACCTGGTAGATGCTAGACTCGGCATAAATTCTAGCAGATATCATAGCGAGACTTTATTGCGGCGTACACCTCACCGTCCTTGTCACAGCACAGGTCCTTGGTGCATCCAGACTCCTCGCAGATGCAGCTGTCCGGGTCGTCGATCAAGCTATAGTTGTCGGGGCAAGTGTAGCTGGAGCAGTCTTCCTCTGTAGGTCCGTACGAACGACGAGAAGGAGTACATCTTTCAGAGCTGGTTGATGCAATCTCATGGAGCAATGTTTTACAAAATGGTGCCAGCGACAGAGGCAGTTCATGTACTTTGAAAGATTCCTTCATTATTTTAACACCCGCACCGGGCACGCGATAACCACTACACTCAGCATAGCGCGGTTGGTGACATCTCTCTGCATTTGTCAGGGCAAAACTCTACCGCCACTTAACGTTGGTGACTAAGGGATATTCACATGAAAGTTAATTGGTCCAAATAAACTCACCGTCCTTGTCGCAGCACAGATCTTTGGTGCATCCGGAGTCCTTGCAGATGCAACTCTCGGGGTCGTCGATCAAGCTGTATTTGTCGGGGCACGTGTAGCTCGAGCAATCTTTTTCTGGCAAATGAGGGGAAGACGCACGGGGACTCCAAAGGTCGAGCCATAGTTGATTGAAACCAAAAGTGTAGGTGCAACGAAAATGCGGTAGCGTTGTTGAGAATTGGTGTGGGCTCACGTTCATCACTCAAACGAACGCGTTGAGTACTTGTACGAATGGCTACATCGCCGGGTACAGAACAAACATTTGGAGATAAATGCATCCTGGAAGGATGAAAACATGTGCATCTGCTCACTCAGCGGCAATGGCGAGCTTACTGCCGATCGGTCATTCGTCGTTAATCGGTCATTCCTCGTTTAGGGGTTCGGTCAACGCTGCTCAGGCACTTTTCCGTGCTATCAATGATACGATTAAACGAAGGCGATCGTGCGGTGGACCCTCACCGTCTTTCTCGCAGCACAGGTCGGTAGTGCATCCGGAATCCTTGCAGACGATGGAGTCATGGCCATCGACGCTGCTGTAATCGTCCGGGCACATGTAGCACGAGCACAGAAGTTCGCAGCACTGGGCCTCGTCGCACTTGTTGTTTTCGCACTTGACCTCGGCCGCGTTAGAGATCGGAGTGTAACCGCCATCACAGCTGAAGCAGTCGCAGTACAGGTCCTGTTCGCCGACGAAATATTAAGCGAAAATGTGCTTGTTGACTGACGACAGTTGGTGTGTCCTTGACAGCGAGCGTGCTCAAGAGGAATTATGATCCTCCACGTCAGCACTTGTGACATCTCACTGAGCTGATCCAGCATGAATGGTTTGTTTATCAAAACGGGAGTACTTACATATATGAATTCAATTGCTTAAGACCAATAATAGTTACTGGTTAGTATGTGATTACTAATGCAATTTTTTCGGACAATTCTTATGGTTAGATAATATATTTCACTATTTGTTTAGTCTATGCCATTGTTACTGGTTAAGGTTCACTTTTTATGTTTCAGTGTTTATGTACAGATCCATCAAGAAACCCAAACCGAAAATATTTTGAATAAGACAGTATAAGTATAAAGTACTTAAGATACTAGTCGTAACTAAATATTTTTGTGGACCCACGTATCATAGCACTGCAAATGTAACTTGCTTATATCGTTGAATGATGATTATTGCGATAGCCATTCTCTGAGCCTAAGGGCGGTGGAAACGAAAGGTTCTTAAACACGGTTGGGTAATGTGTACTGCTTGTAGCCAGAAGATCTCCATGATCACGTGGTGAATTGCTTTTTTGCCAAAGCCGGCTTTGTTGATGGGATGCACTCGGGTCTAAACACACATTGGCACTCGCTTCAGGTTTGCGTTCGCCGACGACTTTCAGAAGGTGACATGGCCAACACTCAGCAAATGTTTCTTTCAACGTGTATCCCGGCGTTAACATTCATGGGTGTTTCAGCATGAAGAGGGGAGGCCACCTGGCCCGTGCCTAATCCGTGCCGATAGCCTTCAAGCAGAATTTCGATACGGTAGTCACGAAGCGAGCTCTTCTAACGATAGTGTCGCTCTACATTTGACTCGCCACCAAACACAAGATGGTAAGGAATAGAAGTGCAGCGCGAAAAAAAATCCAATTCGATGACCTGTACGTCACAATAAAGACCGAATCCTAATTTGGCATCGGAAGCTCGTCGAGTTGTGGCTCAGAAGAGGCGCCCCTTAACCCAGACCTGCTTTAGCCAGTACCACCTACCCCTCGTGTTCCACAAGCGCGTTAGTTTCGTACCTTCATGGACTCGGTCGTGCGTCTTCCGCGGAGGCCTTGCTCTGGGCCGGCCGCGGCTGCTGTGTGGAGGGCAACGTGAGGATGGACGTTATTAGTTGTTTTTCAATTTGAGGTATTTCGAACAACTGCTGCAATCAGCAAACGTCCTTCAGTTTGAACGTCTTGACGGCGACACATCATGGCGATTTGATCCAACGAACGTGAACACGTGAGACGCATGCGATCTACACTGCGCGGCTGCGGTAGGGGGCTCACTCTTGAGACACATTTTGTCGGTGTCTCGGGGTCACCCGTGCGAACGATCCCCTTGTTGCCTTGCGGCTTTGGGCTTCTGTGCTGGTTAGATTTTGCTGTATGTGTCAATCCGCCATGGAATGGCAAGCTGCGCGGGTCCAATCAAAAACCTCTACATCGTCTCTTCGTGAGTGCCGTATAGAGTCACTCGTGCCAGTGGCTGGATTCCCGCAGGGAAAAAGGAGGTTCCCAGCCCACCCTGGCCTTGTTGTCGATCAGTAAGGATAGTAGTCAAGGCTATTATTGCTATTATTCTGACAAGAATGCACCCTGGGTTCGCTGAGGCTCCTCATCCGAACGCAAAAAATCCCATATCTTCCACGGACTGGTATGCCATTGACGATCGCAACAAAACAAGGGAAACTACGACAACAACAGGACAATGACGGGCTCCGTCATGCAGAAAGCACGACGTCTTGAACGAGGAACCCGTTTCGTGGCACGGGCCTCGAAGACGCCGTTGCTGCGGACACACGTATCGTAGGCAATGAGGCTGGCCGTCGACGCCTTCGAAAACAGCTGACAACCCGGTCTTGGAATTCGCTTTCGATAATGCGCGTTTGAGTAAATTGTCTCCTAGATGGTGTGCTTGGAGGGAGACCAATGCGACGGTCGGAGGTTTTCCATTTTCGATGCATTTTCTTGCAGGGGCTCGGGGTCACTCGTGCGAGTGATTCACCTGTTTCTTGCGGCCAAAGACGTTCGTGCGGTGATATATTCTCAATATTAGTCCCCAAGGGAATGATTAGCGACACTGCGCGAAACCAAACGCTTGATGCGATTTTGCCAGTGAGGTGTGTGGAGTACGAAGAAGGGGATACCCCCTCTACCGAATACTTCATCGGGAATGGATCATCCCACGATAGGTGTGTCCAGCAGAGGTTGATGAGGTCCTGACATGAGGAGCTGAACATCTCACCCAACACATGGCTTCGATTACACATGGCTTCGATTACAACCTCGTTCGGGCAACGCAAGCAGCGTTTGAAGGTCCGTGCTACTCAACCACCAAATACTCTCCGTGAATGTTCATGCTGTTGTCTATTTCCACACTACTCGTGAGGAGTGCAACCGGTCGTTTGGCCCAAAACCTTGCCATCCCCGCCGCGAGATGACTCGAACAATAGCCCGGGTTTAGACATTGGAAGAGTAGATCATCCTATTTTTGTCATTGATTGTGCGTGGTGGATTGGTTCATTTTCACCGAATACGATCAATGAAATATTTATGCATGTTTTCTCTATGCTCATCAAAGGCCAACGAGGAATGATTGCCACCGCATATATGATATAAATATAAATATTAGCTCCAGCTGTAGGATCGAATATTTTTGTCGAACCTCATTTTTGCAAGATATGTGTGATACTCCGATCGCGCGTATTACGGGTTGTATGTCCTCATTAGTCTAAGGATATTGCTCGGCGACTTCCCTTGCAGCTACAGTGTAGCTATCAGGGTCAACGGGGTGATGGTAGTCAGTCTGTGCGTGGAAACCCTAAAGCCCGTCTTTGATGGGAACAAAATCTGACAGCTGTGAAATGAAATGCATCAGTTTATCATGTGAATCCTGTATATCGAATAACCAGTGAGGGGAGGGCGGAGATGTTAAGGACGTGGGGGGCTGGGTTTGATCAAGAGGGAGCGAGAAGAGGGGAGGGGGGGGGAGGACGGGCGGGGCAGCTCAATCTGTGCGTGGAGAATATAAATCCTTTAAGGGGATAAATCTGACGGTTCTGGAAAGAATTCACCAGTTTATCATGTAGACTATATCCTGTAAGTCGTACAACTAGTGCGGGGAGGGCGGAGCGTTCGAGGGGGTGGAGGTCGAGCTGGGGTGGGGAGGGGGGGGAAGGGGGCGAAAAGTATTTTTTCAACAACATGTTTAGGTCGCATAGATGTAGGGATTTGCTTTACGCATGGCGCTTGGTCTAGGCTATGGTGCCGGCGGGGGCCGTTGGAGGGGGGGGGGGGGGGGGTGTGGAAGGGTTTTCAAGAGGTTTAGGTCACCTATAATATAATAATGCACTCCAGCTGCAAGATCGAAGATTTGTTCGAAACTCATCTTTGCAAGCTTGTGTGTGATACTCCGATCGCGCGCATTACGCATGTATGTAGGGGCTTGCTATACGCGTGGTGCTAGGTCTAGGCGATCGTGCCCGTGGTGGGGAAGGGGGGGGGCGTTGGGGGGGGGTGGGGGGGGTGAATGACAGCTACGTCATGGATGGCTAGATGGATAATGACGCGATATCAATAATTGCGTAGTGAAGCGTTTATTACTCTGGCCGATTTCGATTGTAGGTGGGGCGTTTGAACTAAGAGGCGTGGAAAACAAACGACTAAAAAACGGGTGGGGGGGGTCGGAAATGGATTAGAGCTACGGCACAAATGGCTAGAAATAAATTGAGGTGGTATCAGCTGGCTGGTGGTGTTTACTAATCCGTCAGATTTTTCTTTTTAGGTGGGGCGTTTAAACAAGAGGGATCGGGGGGGAGAAGGGGGGGCGAAACACTTCAATATGTGCACCGAAACCAAAAATCCTTAAAGGGGACAGATCTATCTGACGGTTGCAGCAGGAAGATATCCCATTATATCACCTGCCTGGTATTGTTCATTATTCTAGGAGAGTTGACGTTAGATGTGGTATGCAACACAGTCTTCAGGTGTGTTAAACAAAGTGTCTAACCTTCATTACATATTATTGCATATATATAAATGTTTGTACATATATATATATATATGTCTCGTCGATTGCACACCAGTCGATCAACCATGTTATTATCTTATAATGCCGCTTGCTCACGAAACTGTCGCCGAGGGGTCCTCTACAGCCAGCAAGCGCATAACAAGCTGCTGAACATCGACCCCGCGTAGTCTAACCCAACACCTTGAGTATCTAGTGCCATTTTGCAATCACATGTTGTCGTCTAGTGCCATTTTGTTGTCGATCTATCCTTTGGTCCGCGATCAAAGTTCGTCCGGAATACGAAGAAGTTGCGCGCGGTCAACAGCTCGAATGTATCGTTTGAAAATGTCAAAACCATACACTTTTTACCGATCTATTCCTACATACACTACTTTTAACGAAAGTTGTGCCGTCCTCACACTACCTCTTCTGATGACATCAATATGCAGCATGTCATTGAGGTATACGGACATCCCACTCACCCTTGCGATTGAGCAATCCCCAACCATCCTTATAGGAGGGAGCACCGGCTGTGACACCGACCGTCGCCAAAGCGGCAATTAAGGCCAGAAAACGCGTCATCCTAGGCGATGGGGTTGTGTTCTGGTGGCGGTAGAGGAGAGCTTCCTTGGTGTTGTGGCTGGTCGGCACTGACACGACCGGGGAAAGTCACGAGAACGGCAAACAGGGTTTGAGGTTTTTAGTTAGATGGGCAGAAATACTCGTTTGTTGTTGCTCTAGGGTATCAAGTTGCTCGCCTGGCAGAGCCAGGTCCGATCATGGATTTACCGGAAAAACATCCCCCATTGCTTGTCGTAAGGAACTGAAAATCGCCAGTGCATAACTGAACCAATTTCAGTAAATGGTATAGTTAAAACGCATGACAGGTGCTCTAGAGGCAGCCGGACTCTGTCTGAAGACGCACCTCGACCCGGTAGCTGGTGGCGTAGTTGCCTATTATATTCCTAACCAAAGCAACAAAGAGAAATACTGGAGATGCTGTACAGACGGCAGAGCCAAGCGAGCCACCAATAATCGGGGGAATGGAGTAGGATGGAATAGCCAGGGCGGGTGCACTTGTCAAATGTTGAAATATTTGTTTTTTTCCTCTTTATTACCCCTGCTGCTGCGGTTGGGTACGCGACATGCGGCGAACGCGTGCCATTGTTTGCGCAGTGTCGAATTTAATAGCTGCTGTCGCATACGATGGATCGCATGACGTCGTGGGTTTGCAATATCGCTTTTGACGACCTGCGAAGGTTCTTCCTACTCGGACACTCGCAACGTCTACAACGCCTGTTTGCAGTTACCACCGAGCATGTGCCAGGTTGATCTCATAGATAGGGAGAGTATATGCAACTGATAGCCGGCCGTTGCTGTGACAATTATCAACAGCCAATAGGGTCGACAAAACCAAATAATTTGCAACGGGTCTGATTTTTAAGCGACCCCCTAGTACTCGCCAGTCGGTGCGGACACCCTTCATACACCCGGGTTAGCACCAACGCCAGTACCCTCTAGGAGGCAGGCTAGACGTAGGCTGTTTGGCCGTTGTTCGGGCTCGTACATCACACCAAGTCTATATTTACGTATTTTGTAGGTATGAAGAAGCAACGTCACAATAAAAATAAGAATTATACGGCACAATGTACAAGCTTGAAACTAGCATGACTCAGAATAAGTTCGTTCTCACCGACGAGAGTTGCTGGTGAAGAAGGACCTGAAGACGAGTGATTCAGGTTGGCGAGGTAACCCGAGACAAATTATTGAGCACCTTCATGGGGGCGTGTTTGCTTAGAAGGGAGAAGGGGCCAGGGCGGACGGACTAAAATTCTTCATGGAGAAACATGCCCACCATTTATCCGGTATAAACCATGGGAGGCATGGTGTCCGCCGGCTTGATGATGTATGCGCTGTAAGTTGAAGGACGCGAACAGTTAAGGACGGGAATTCAACAAGTGGGTCCGTCACGCTACACGCTGAATCACATGCATTTGTCCGACGCGGGTCTTCGTGGGTCTGTTACATATTGTTAGTCGCGACCGGCAGCACGCTGCAAGCAGACGAGGATGAGGTGTGATGTATTGATTGTCCGCAGTGGGGGGGGGGCATTCAAACTTGGTATCATAAAGTTTGCGTGGTATGATACGGCGGATAGCACTGTTTGAGGCCACACCGCTTCTAACGGACACGGAGCTGGCCAACTAAAAATTGCCTCAGCCCAACGTGGCTCTGGGTTGCTAATATCACCACTACAAACGGAGAGGACCTCTTAGAAAATAGAACCAACAATATATATATATATCCAACGACATGTATATCCCCCCGTATTTTTCTAGCAATACTGAGGCTAATATTTGCTATACTCCACAGTCATACTAGAGTAATCCCAAGGCGGGGCGGTACTTTTTGTGTTAACTGTTTGTTCCAGGTAGTGAAGAGTGGGGGCATGACACTACCAAAATACGGTATACCTTTTTTAGCTGAAGAGCACGGTAGGGGTTGCAGCTGTTGGATCCACTAATGATGTTCGTGTCGAACTCAGCCCCTTAAGTGAGTGTGAACTAACGGTTAGTCACGGTTAATATATTGCACGAGTGCACCTTCTGTCCGAGTGAAACATGCTGCGATAGAGCTGCACACGCCGCATCAGCTTATTGTCTAAGTCGGCTAGTCTTCGGAGCTCTGAACATCTACCGTAAAATACTCATGGGGTACCTATAATAAGGATAATCCTATCATACCATCACATCCATGGCCTAGGTACATATTGAACATTGTTGCGCGAACCAATAAATGACGTCCCATCGATTTGGGGAAACAGAGGCGCGTCATTCAGAAGCCAAAAACGACGTCAAGTGTGACCTCCGCTTTTTAGAACTCGTCAAATACCTATTAGGGCAAGCTATTATTTTTCTTCGGTTTCACGTTCTCGTTTTTTGGCTTTCAGTCACACGTTATAGGGCTCGGCGGGAACCTCCCTCACCAAAAAAGGGACTTCAGAGCATAAACGTGCACCCTGCCCGTAGCAGTTCCCCCTTTCTGAAGGGCAAACTCTGTCGTTTGGATCTTTGGAAAATCGAACGGCGGAGAAATAATTCCGCCAACCATCTGTTGGGGGCATGTTCGCACTTCACTACTACAGTAAGTTTGAGTCTGGTTCAATGTTCGACCAGACGTGAAAAAGAAATCACCGCATGTAATTTACGTCATCACTTCGTTCAGTTCCTCTTTTCCTCACGTACACCTATGTGCCTTGGAATGATGCATGTCGGCCCGGCCCTGGGGATAGTTCAGCTGTAGTAGTTCTGTGCGAAAATACTCCCAAGTGTCGGATATAGATAAATACCAAGCGGTGCCCAGATGGTTTCGTTGGACGAGCCCAACGCCCGTCGATATTTTGCGCGCCAATCGACCATCCTGTGAGAGCCAAGGTACTGCCGCGCTGAGAAGCTAAATGAAACCATCGCCGCGCATACACACTCCCAGTATATAGCCCGGTCAACAAAAAAAAACACGGGGCGTTTTCACGTTGCAATGGTTAGGCAGTGTAGAACTGGAATCGTCTCGTCCTTTTTCCACCACAACTACAAATCGCGCTTGTCTAAGAAAATATGGAACTATGGTTCTTCCCAGCAACTGCAGCCAGCCAAGGCCCAACATGTTTCAGAGTCTTACGGCTATATCACGAGGCCTAACTTGACTATGCATGACACTAGCGCAAATATGACGCACCCACAGGAGCGCCCGACATTACCAGCCTCAAGGGTTCTGCACCAATGGAAGGGTTCCACACAGAGTGTATACCACCCGCCCTAGCTTTCCCTGCCTTGCCGCAGCTGTCCCCGGCAGGGTTGTCTTGACAATGGGGAACAGCCCGAGCCCTCGCCGGAGTTCCCGATCGTCGGGGCAACCTCGTCGAGGTTTGTCAGTGTCACATCGTGTGATGATGGGAAAAATCAAGACATCCAAAGGTGCTCTGGCGTTCAGTAGAGTATCAGGGCCGGTATGGTTTTGGTGGTCACTCGGAGGACTGTACAGTCCCACCCGGTATGGGTTTAAGCTTGAGGTGGTCGCCTTCGCGCGTGCAGTTTACCATTGCAGGCCTGGGTCCAATGACCAAAGTAAACAACTTTTTGTGATAGAATTTCGCCGACGACGTGCCGTTTACTGCGGCCACTGCATCAGGTCCCATGTATACCGACAATATGTTGGGCACATGTAGAGGGGCAAAAAAACTAATGAAGGCAACTGCTGAACGGACTAAAAATGACAGAGTCTTCAGCAGATGTGGTCATCATGGTTTTAGCGCCTCCACACACAGCGGCATAAGCTCGTCGACCTACGCTTGCTTTCTCGAAACACACTCTCAAACGGTCGACAAGATTGACATTCCTCTACGCGAGTGCGTCGTGGGCCGTGAACTGGACTCAATATGACATTATCGGTTGACCACCGTTATTTTGCATCATCGAGGTGTCGCCCTGCTGTACGGATTCTCGATCACCTACTGCAACGATTTTTCCGAGACGGCTTCTCGTGTGCCCAGGTCTGGTCCGGTGTACCAAACCAAAGCACTTGCCGTAGAGGGCGATTTAAAGAGCCCATTGGGGGGCGGGTACAGGGTATATTGGGAACAGTGAGATGTAAGGCCCGGTGTATTTCTTACCGTGGTGTGTCCATACACAACAAACGGTGTACTAGAATTCAGTATCAATTTGGCTTGGGTGCTACGAAGCATATAGATATATAGATATATACAGCAGAGGGGGGAAACGTATGTGCAGGTAGCATGCAGCACATGACAGTTTAAGCGAAACTGTAAACCAATAGTTCAACGTCGACGTCGACCATGTGTACACGGCGACCTGCAAACACGCCTTAAGGCATGACTCTGGCCATCTTTACCTTGATTTGTTCCTCGCTCGGTGGTACTCCATAGCCAGTGCACAGATCTATTCTGATAGTCTTATCTTCTTTTCTTGCCATGTTGATGGGATTTACCTCACTGTTGTCGTTCAATATTCGTTTCCTTCACGCTACAATTAATGTGTTTTGGTTTACGGTTACTGTATTGGGTATTTAAAATCGGTTTGTCGAATATCCACCGCAATTGCTTGCGCTGCCGCGGAGAACTACTATCTACCCATCATTCGTTTGCCGCATCATTCGTTTGCGGACCCCCTACCTTGCAACTACGCTCATTGGTCTGTTTACGTGTGTTCGATGTCAGTTTCAACTCTTCTGTCAGAAGTCCACCCTCGACATCACGTAAGACCTGCGATACATGACTGACAGCCACACGCGCGTTCAGCATTGCTTGCTATCAACCCCTAAGCAGACAGAATATTCACTAGCTGGGTATAGCACTCATGTTTCGATTGTGTTCTTTGTTTCAATCCGTACAGTTCGCGGTACTTGTTAGGTAACTCCTATTGGGGCTAGAACTACAGACTCCATCATTCTCCGAGACCGACATGAATGATCTGATCCATTCTCGTATTGTGCGAAGGCACTCTAAAAGCGAAGTGCTCGACAACAGCTTGTTATTCCGCCAAGGCGAGAGTAAAACGCATTTTTTATTCAAAGACCGGATTCCGTATTGTTGGAGACGCACAACGCGACATCCTTTTTCTTGAGCAGCAAGTCCCAAAGAGGCGCTAAGGCAATCAAAACCTTGTCGCATGCTAACGGCCTGCGACATGTACCACATGGAAGAAGATACATATATTGAACTGGCAGCCAAACGGATGCCTCCATCAACTTCAAATGGAAGAACATGCACGCGTTGCCCGATGACGTTCAGCTTTCGAATCATGTCCCACGTTAGGGTTTGCATATTTTTAGCCAAAAAAAGATATACCTCGGTCCGGTGGAGCTCCTCGAGCAAAGAACTACCGCTTAGTGGGACACTATGTACGAGTGCAATTTAGTTCAGAACTAGGGCATAGTAACAACAAGTGTTGGGTGGGTTGTACGAGAACGAATGCCTTCGAAGTCATTTTCCGGGTGATGGTGAGATATTTAGCTTCTCGTGCTAGGAAAACCGCGAAATTTTCTGCCGCGCCCCCATACCGTGGGATAGATTCTTCGCTGTGCGGACATTGGTCCCGTAGGCTCTCATTTAGTATCTTCCCACGTGAAACCTTCTGGAACTGAAGAGGTGCACTACATAAGCGACCCACAACAGCTAGGATGTTGACGTTCGTGGGTCTTTCCCCGAGGCGGGGAGCGGTGACGTAACGTATTCGATGTCATGAAGAAGGCCGGTGTGAAGAATGGTCGAAGGTCCGTCCAGCAACAATGTTCCGCCGACGACAGCCAAAGTCTCCGCGTGACATTAACCCCTTGTTCCATTCTTCCTTATATCAAGTATTCTACTATACATAGCATCCATCCGGCATCGGCGTAGTTTCGGAAAATATTTCTCTGTACATTTCGGCGAATGGAATGTTGTCCCCGTTCCGTGTAGTACAAGCCTTTGAATGTGGAAGGCTCGACACGACCTGCCAAAACTATGAGCACCCAGCGCGAAGCAAGTGTCGTCGACCGGAAAACCCAGGCCCATTTGACGACGCCCATCAACAAGGCAATGGGCGGCGGAGGGTCTTCTGTTCAAGCTCTGCACAACAACCCACGCTCATCCATACTTCCTATGTACAGCCCGGACGACGAAGACCAGGATCACCTCTTAAAGAATCCTCCATGGTTGAATAAATTGTTTAATTTTATAACCTGCCCCCGTTTTCAACCCCAGCCAACACGACCATGCAGCCCAGATGTGCGAACATGCTCACAGACTACAATCTGTTGCGTTCCATCGAATTTTGAAAGTTTGCGTTTATTGAGGGCTACCTTCAAGCGTGTCACGAACACCCGCGGTACTGCAGGAATTGGAACGCTCGCGCCCGAACGCCGAATACCCGGCCGAATATTCTCTGGTTGACCGGACACAACTTCCCCAAGCAGGTACCGTGCCAGTGGGCAATGAATTGAACGCCAACAAGGGTTCCAAATAGCGGGAGAAACATCTTCTTCGAATGTAGTTTGGCTGTGTCACCGACTATGCGGATGCGCAGCAGATAGAGGATCGACATTTCTGGGGGAGTCTACACGATGACGATGCGGTATTATTTGCCAGTCACTGGAAATACACCAGAGCCCTATGCATAAGTTGACATTCAGAGTGTTTGAGTCCCGGGCCCCAAACGTACCATGTACTTTGCATCATAGTGATGTGTGTCGGGAAAATCAGGGCATGTCATGGCATGTTGACACCCAGAGTGTTTGAGTCCCGGGCCCCAAACGTACCAGGTACTTTGCATTATATTGCGCCGTGTCGGGAAAATCAGGGCATGTCATTGGCCGAACGTGCGGACCGGGCCGGGCCGGGCCGATTTAAAAGTTGTCATGGGCCGGGCCGATCCAGGCCCATGATTTTTAAAATGTGATGGGCCGGGACGGGCCGGGCCGAAAAATTGAAAATGTAATGGGCCAGGCCGGGCCGTGCCGAGAGCTTCAAAAATTTGATGGGCCGGGCCGGGCCGTGCCAAGAGGTTTGAAAAAATGATATGCCGGCCGGGCTGCGGCCCATCGTGTGGAAATTTGATGCGCCGGGCCGGTGTGCAGCCCATCATCTCAAACTCTGATGGCCCATGAGACTTGGGCTTTATCTGCGCCGCTCGGCCGAGCCCATGAGGCGGCCCACAAGTTTTCACACGCCGGCCCGGGCCGCGCCCCATGAAATGGGGCTCACTATTGTTGCTATATTATGTGTGATGGCGAAGTCCACCCTGCCCATGAGATGGCCCACGCGTTTTTGCGGGCCAGCCCAGGCCGCGGCCCATCATATGTAGTGTGCGGTAAGTACTACTGTAACGACTTCGACGTCCGCCCTGCCCATGCGAGGCAACTAACCCACACTTACTGGCCGAAAAACGGGCCGGCCCGCGTGTGACCTGACCACTGTGCAAATAAAGGCCGCAAAAGAACGGTTTACATTTTGTTTCGTAGCAACAAACAGCAACAACAGGTGAGGAAAACAAATGAACTCGATACTCGCGGTATGCATACTGAACGAAATATGAAGATAGTTCAAAAATCAGACGTATCTCTGCATACCAAGCACAACTCGCTATTTCTGCTGCCAGCGCGAGAGTACACTATACTCCGGACAAGACGCAAGCAGAACCAAACAAAAACTGCCGTATAAAAAAACATCTGCTGCTGTGCACACTGCCCCATAAACAACCTTGATGAGAGCGCAGCTTCTCATCCACGGGTTGTTGCCTATCACATCTCACTAGCACCACACTCTTCTAGACTACATATCCTACATCCCCTTCAACGACAGCCTGCGCCTTTGCAGCAAGGCTTTGTATTGCCTTCGCGCGTACGTGCTTCATCTCTGGCTGTTCGTTAAAGAGGACGGCTGAGTGGCTAAAGCCCCCCACGAGAAAGGACGCACCCTTCCCAACCTGCATCTTGCAGAGAGGGGGTGGGGACTCTTACAAAGCGCCACCCACATGATGACTGTGCTGTTTACTCGATGTCGACGGCACCGTGACCTGCGCCAGAGGAATTCACAGAAATTCAATCATGAACGGGTGTTAAATGGAAATATTTGATGCGTTTCGTGGTATCAGCTGTTGCTTGTTTATACAGTAAGAAGCATCAGCCAGATCATTGAAGTGGTCAGATTTTCCATCAATTTTTAACTTTAAATGGTTGCAATGCACAGCAGCAAGCAGCACTTTTACCAGGAATTCAACAATTTAGGACCCCTCCAGCAGTCTGTCGTCGTATAAGTCTCTTGGGCCATTCTTATCGGAGATGTGAATTTCCAAAAAATTCCTCTTTTTTTTTTCAAGATTTCCAAGAAAAAACGTCTGCATTATTTTCGAGCGCGGGGTTGTTTGCCATTTCCCCCCTTAATTTGAAAGCCAAGCCATGAAGCAAGATCACCATCACCCACACCCACCCACGCCAGCAGTCACGCTTTTCGTCACACGGCAAGCATGATCGAACATCCCGGAAGACCGCAGAGGGAAGCATCCAGGCCAAGTAGATTCGCGCAATCCGGCGACAGCAGCCCCTGGCGTCAGGAACATGCCAAGCACGACGAGGACACCAGCGATAGAGTTCTTCGTGTTTCTGCGCGTCGTGTCTGGATCATTGAGAAGGCTGAATCGTTACTTCGTCCGACTCGAGGATGAGTCTTCCAGAGGCCGAGGACGCTTCCTTCCATCGGCCATAATGTTGGACCACACTGGTCAACGCTCAGAGCTACCCGATGGTCCCAGAATTTAGCCACGGCGCTTGTCGGAGCACTGCCTTCGTAATATGGACATCGACGACAGTATTTCCTGATTTGTGATTGTTGACTTTTCAATATTTTTGGGGGCCGAAGAATTTAACAAATTATGACAGAATGACTCCGTGTTTCAAGACACATACCACAAATATGCAAACTTACGAAATTTAGGAAATGTAAGACAAAAGTAGTCTCCGATCAGAACGGCCCTTATTTTATTTTTTTTGTATCATTTCTTGTGTCGTAGACTGTACCTTCTCCTCTATTCTACAGCCGTCTGTTGTCTACGGCAATATATGACATTGTGATGAAATCCATGTTAACATTTTTTTTGTGTCGAGTAATCCGTTGTTTTACCCAGCGAAGTCAGTACACCCATTGCCCGTGCTGACTCTTCATCATTTGATGGAGAGTTACAAATGATGCCGTCAAAAACCGCTGTGAGACAGTATGAGTAAACCAACATATTAATTATTTATAGTTTGGGTGCATGCCTTCGTTTCCAATATCTGCGTTCAACTGTCCCAGGCCAGCCCATCCCAACTCTCCGACCCTCTCGTCCTGGCTGTTGTGGTGTTTGCGTACCCACGCGATGTCCAACCATTCCTCTCCCCACGCTGCACCTATTACGCTCTCTGATGTGGCGATGCTGCCCCTTTGCTTGGCAAGCAAGAAACACGAACGAAATGAAGAAAGGAAAAATAAAGATATACCATGTATGTCATAATCCAACAACGGAACCAAAATAACAATAAATATGGTCTAAGTTATACTCCAATTTATAATTTTGAGCACAGCACGACAGATGATGAAAGTTTAGTCGACTCAATATCGGAACGACACCTGCGCTAGATACACTCACTATACACTACCTCGTACATGTACATTCTCGTATGTTCACAACTTGCCTCCCCGTCAAGAGCATTTTGTGTCCAGCCATGGAACTCTGGCCCTCTTTCTCAAAATATTTTGAAGCACGATCCTCACAACTCCCCACCTGATGCCTGGACGAACGCCTCTGCGCGCTGACTCGTTCCTTTTGCGCTGATGTCCTAGTCGCGGCGACAACTAACTTCCACTCTGCGTCGTCGTCCTTTTGCAATGCCTCATGAAAGCCTCTGTAAAGTTGTGAGTGCACAGGGGACACTCCTTGCCTTCTCCGAGCTTCAGAGGGCAATTATTTGACTTTCTCGCCATGGTTCGGCCCAGACATAACCGCCGGTGAACACTTAATTCGCGAAGCAGGGGCATCTTTTAGCCGAAACCTGTATTTTTGACATTCGCCTTTGTGGGTGTCGTTGTCGAACCAAGAATGAATCTTGCTGCTGCTACAGTCGCATGACAAGCCGCCAAAAAAAAAAAATGCCTCTACCAGGTAGAGCGTTATCTTCGTTCTCTTCGGGTGAAAGACCGTGACCACGTGCAGGCGTTGCACCAGCTGTTATATTAGGTGTGGGTATCGCAGCAGCAAGTCATGCTGCTGGTGTGGGCGTCGCAGGAACAGAGGGAGGTGGTGGTCCACCAACCAGAACATAATCCATCGGAGCAGGTATTGGATTTGCTTTACGTTCTAGCTGGTTGACGATTCAAGACTGAGTGGGCAGTGGATGTGCGTGCCTCATGTGCCCGAAGCAGCTATAACAGGACTTATGATGATGGTATATCCCTAAAAAATGGGGTATCGCGCAGCTTGCAACGATAAGTATCGACACAAATTTTCAGTCACAGCTGATGTGTTGAGAGTATTTTTATTTTATTTTTTAAAGGACGTCAGCTGTGAATTCGACGAATTTCGGTTCAAAACTCATCTTTGCAAGCTGCGTTGTTGGTACTTGTAATGTACTATGTGGATGAGTTTTTCATAATGGGAGGGGTCTATTCAGGTATAGTTGTTACACCCTGGACAGGTGGTCGCACAGGCGGGCACAGGCAGCAGCATGCTGCCAGGCTGGTGTTGGACAAAGATGATTCACCGATGATAAAAACCCCGGAAGAGTGATGTTTTGTATAAGGGCCGCTTGTTGGGCAATCAAACTTAGAGAAAAATAGACATCTGTGTCTAGAGATGGTGGTGAGAGGAGTGAGAGAGGGTGGGGAACGCCCGCGCTCTCTCTCGTAGCTACGTACTCAGAGCCCGCTCTTTCGTTTGCTACAACAATAGTACTTGAAGGACTCCGTGTACAAAAACAAACAAGCAACAACAACTCGTCCGGGTCCTCAAAATAACTGGTCGTAGTTACGCCGCATTTCAGTCGAACCGTAACTTAGCACACCGTGTTTTTCTATTGCTGCCTAAAACATCACCGATGCTACTACTGTTGTGCTCGGCTACTGCAACACGCTATTGACGACCCAGTGCTACCTACGTTGGCCGACGAATAGCGGTTAGCCGATCCCAGTTCTGGCCGGTCGTAGCTCGGGTAAACTTGCTTCTTGACTCGTCGCGATGCCGAAGCTACCGAGTGGTACTTCGTTACGTATTGTGACTGCTGCTCCCTGTTTACAGCAGTATTACAGTAGTGCTACGTACTGCTTCCCCCGGCTACAGCTACCTGCTCTCCTTTGCTATAGCAGTACTGGTGCCAACTACTGCTGCCCCAGGCAACAGCAGTGGCGATGACCATTAATCAGAGATGTAGGTGTTCACGCCCTAATATCTTTAACACTCCCCCTTAATGGAAATCGCAATGCTGTGGGCACTGAAGCACCAACTAATGTTAACCCTGTCGATTGTCGATACTCGTTTTAACTGTCGACGAAGTCAAGTAAGCGAAAGCAAACTTCTAAACTATTCTGGCTGGAATTCAAACATCTTCCCGATCATCAACTAAGGCCGTCGTGACAAGGGCTCTGCCCGGTAATCCAACGACCATCGACGTCGTGAAACAGGGTCCAAACAAGCAAACCGCACTGTAGAATGAATGTATTTCAAGACCGCTCATGGTCCTATAAATGTCAAACAAATGATGCCTACCGCCTTTGTCGCACCAGGAGCGCCTCCGTGCTGCTTACAGATTGTCCTTAGGCCTTGAAGTTGTTGATCAGCCCAATGAGGTATCGGTGGCGGTGTTTGCTGAGGAACTTTGTCCCGATGTCGGCTATGTTGAGCTCGGTTGGGACGTAGTGGATGCTGATTTTTTCCTCCTGTATGATCTCACGCACATAGAACAGCGTCAGTGCCACGTGTTTCGCACGCGAGCTGTAGGTCTCGTTTCCAGCCACGTGCAGAGCCGGAGTGTTGTCGATGTGGATCGGGATGCACTTATATGCCTCCTCGAATCCTAGCTCCCCCAGCATACCGGCACAGTAGACTGCTTCCTTTATCTCCAGTGCTGCTGCCACAAGCTCGGCCTCCATCGTTGCCTGGGCCGTCAGCCCTTGCATGCCCACTTTGAAGCTCACAGGCCCGTTGCACATCGTCATGACGTACGATGAAGTTGACTTGCCGTTGTCCGGGTTGTTGCCCCAGTTGGCGTCTGAAAATGCTGTCAGCTTAAACCTTCCTTGCGAGTAGGTGATATTGAAGTCGATGCTGCCGGCGAGGTATCGTAGCTGATGCTTAGCTGCGCCCATGTGTGCTTTCGATGGCTTCGACCTTGCCCTCGCTAGCTGGTTGACGCCGTAGAGGATGTCGTAGCGGCTAACTTGAGCTAGGTACATGACGCTGCCGACGATGGAATGGTATCTGCTTTGCTCAGAAGGTCCCTTTCCCCCTGGTTGATCGATAACTCCGGCCCGGCTTCGGTCGTGTACACCGATTTGCACTCCCCCATGATGTATGTCTCGAGTACCGACTTGGTGTAGTGCGCTTGTGAGATGGTGAGTGTTCCTTTCTCGCGGTCGCGAGTGACTTGCATTCCGAGCACAATCGAGACGTCCCCCATGCACTTCGTGTCGAAGCGCCGCACCAGCTTCTCCTCCACCTTCTTGAGCAGCACTTTGTTCTGCCCCACCAGTAGAAGATCATCGACGTAAATATTGAGAATGACGGTTTCCTTGTTCCAGCTTGGAAACGTTGGCTCTCTCTTGGTTTTGGGGTTGTAGATTCCATCCTTGTGCGAGTAGGTGTAAATCCAGGGGTCGGATTTGAGTGGCTTGAATCCTTTGGCGATCACGAAGTCGTCGATGGCACCATGCCAGTTGGCTGGTGCCTGCGGGATTCCGTAGAGGCTCTTCCGATGCCTCATGACTTGGTGGACTCCGTTTTCGTCTGTCTTCTCGCGTCCAGGGGCCATTTTCACGAATATCGTTTCGTCGATAGGAGAGTTTAGAAATGCCGTGGGGACATCGTACTGTGACACCTTGAGGTTTTTTCTCCGCCGCTAGAGCCATGGATGCATTGAAGACGACTCACAGGAGCAAACGTGCTCCCGCAGTGAACCCCTGCTACCATCCCCCAACCCAGGACCACCACTCTAGCTTTGTGTGAGTCATCAGCCTTCACCTTGTAGACCCACCGTGAGCCGATGATTTTGGATCCCGGAGGAACCGAGGTGAGGGGGACGAGGTCGTAGACCTGGTGCTTGATCAGGATCGGTATCTCCTTGTCTTCGGCTGCCTGCCACAGAGCAGCCTCCGGCAGCTTCCTCGGCTCTGAAAACGTGTTCGGAACTATTTTCGCTTTCGTCTCCCCCTCCGAACGCATTTGAAGTTGCGTTTTAGTGGTGGCATAGGCGTACTCCGCGAAGGTGAGCAGTTCCTGCTTATGAGCCATGTCCGGTAGATCTGCGCCGGCGTAAAGGTTGAGTTGTTGTAGCTCGCGCAAAGTACACTCGGTAACCAGGGAGCTGAGTCCCCCGGCAGCAGCCGCCGCTCGGCGCGTCATAACAGGCGTAGCCTCCAGCGTTCCACCAGCCTCTGATTTCTCCTGTGGCGTCGCTCCTCCAGTCCCTACGGCGGGCGCCCCTTCGGCGCCGCCTGCCTCCGGAAGCGGGCAGTTGTCGTCAGCAGACGACGGCGGAGGTGACTGGTGTCCGCTCAGTATTTGTTGTCCGCTCTGCGACTGCGGTCCACCGCGTAGCAGTTGTCCTCCCTGAAGGTCACTGTGGGTGAGTTGCCGAAGCCTTGAAAAGATCTCGACTAGTTCCGGGCTGCGGGGTTCCACATTGGAAGTTGTGTGGCCGTACGCCGCGTCGTTGTTGATGTTGATGTGCGATGTGTAGTCAGTAGTGGTAGAACTTGTAAAGCAGACGAAGAAGCTGAAATAGCTGATGAAACGGCTGAAGTAGCTGCCGCTAGTCCTGCTGCATTCACTGCTGTACGTAGTAGTTGCCTCTGCTTCCTGTACGGTGTGTAGTAGTCTCCTCGGGAGACGTCGCTGCTGTCGTAAGCGTTGCTGTACCTGTCGGTGCTGTAGTAGTAGACGATGCTGTAGGAGTAGGCGTTGTTGTAGTACCAGTCGTTGCCGTATTCCGGCCCTTGCCGTACGAGTCGTTGCTGTATCAAACCAGTCGTTGCTGTACGAGTTGTTGCTGTACCAGTCGTAGCTGTACCAGTCGTTGTTGTACCAGTCGTTGCTGTACCAGTCCTTGCTGTAAACTCGGTGTGTGATGACAATGATGATGGTGGTGGTGGTGACGACGATGCTTGCTCCGTGTCTTGATCGAGTAGTAGTATACGTAAAACGCGGAGTAGTTGCGGTAATCTCAGCAGTAGTAGTTCCCGCTGAAGAACATATACCTAGGCTGTAGAGCTGTTCCAGGCTCCGATCCCCTTGTCGATGTTGCCCTCCAATGAACCGCCTCCGGTAGTTAGCTGCATGACGTCTGGAAAGTTGTTCGAAATTTCATCCTTTTCTCCCCCTTCGAACGGCTTTTCAGTCGTCGGGGGTCAGGCGAAACAGCGCCAGCGTCGCAGCTGTATCTCCCCCGTTCGTAGATAGTAAGAAGACAATGTAAACGTTGGTGTTGCTGCGCTGCCACTCGAACCAGGTTGCTGCCGACTGCCGATATGTGCTCTTCCTGTCCCGTGAGTATGTTGTGGATAGGAGAGGTCGATTCGCTGAAGTAGACCTGGACCCGCACCTCCCAGCCGCGGTATGCGCGCTCGTTCTCCCCATCGAACGAGGGAGGCGTTTGGCTACCAACCTTACTTCGCTGTAGTTTTCCATCCTCCTTTTGGTTGTTACTTATTTCTTTCTTTTTTTTTTTTTTTTTTTTTACACCGCAACGGTATTATATTGCAGGTATATTTTCGCTTTCTTCCTTTACCGCAACAGTATATTACGGATATATTTTCGAATTCGCCGCCCATTGTGATTAGCTTGGACTCTCTTACGTAGCGACTTTAGTGTTCTTGTTTTTTTTTTTTCAAATCTCAACGTACGTATGACGCAGTAGGCATTCTTATGTTGATATATACTAGCTATTTCTACCAAACGAAGTAGCATATGCCCAACAAAGTAAAGTCGCCATCGTGATCAATAGTGGTGACATTGCATGCCCGCATCACCGCATTTGTTGTATTTGTAAGATGTATCTCTTTTTTTCAATTGGCAACCTCAGAGCCCTGCATCGGCACAGTGCAAATCATGGGCGCAAAATATCAAATAGTACGTTTGAGACAATAATATCATGATAAGGAAGTACAAGCAGATATGTTGAAATTGCGGTAGACCACACTACCAACCTATTACGTATGGTATTTCGTACATACCGTCTGCATGATCACCTCCCAGCCTATGCCAAACGAAGTATGATTAACGAAATAACGCAATTGAGCGCGGGTACACCAAGCGTCCCTTTCGAAACACTGACGATTCGCACTTACTTCTCCATCTCGTGCTCAATGGTGGTGGCATTGCATTACCACATCAGGTATTTTGCAATATGTATCTCTTTCATATATATACTTATCGATATCAGAAAATGATGGTAACTACATGGTTTATATTCTATCTCGCGATCCATGTACAACAACAAACTATGAAGCTTTAACACGATCTTTTTACCACACCTATAGATTGCGTTACATTCCACATCTAACATCAAATCTTCTAGAATAATAAACAATACCAGGCAGGTGATAAAAAGGCATGTCTTCTTGCAAAAATCGTCAGATCTGTCCCCTTTAAGGATATATAGTTTCCGCGCACATGTTTTAAAAATAGAAAACACTCCATCTGTGAGATCGAATATCTTGTCGAAACTCTTCTTCGCAAGCTGTGTGTGATACTCCGATCTTGCGTATTATGGGTTGTGTGTCCTCATGATGAAGGATATAGGTCGGCGACTCCCCTTGCAACTACAGTGTAGCTACGAGGATCAACGGGCTAATGTTAGTCAGTCTGTGAACGGAAACTATAAAACCCGTTTCTGAGGGGGACATCATCCGACAGCTGTGGAAGGAAATGCATCAGTTTATCAATTGAATCCTGTAAGTCGAATACCTGGTGAGGGGAGGGCGGAGTTTTTTAAGGACGTGGGGGCCTGGTTTTGATAAAGAGGGAGCGGGGGTGCGCGGGGGGGGGAGGGGGGGGGGGAGCAGCTCAATTTGTGCGTGGAAACTATAAATTCTCCAAGGAAATAAATCTGACGGTTTTAGAAAAAATGCACCAGTATATTATGATGGGAGGGGGGTGGGGGCGGGACTGGCGGGGCAGATCAATCTGTCCGCGCACATATTGATGTGTCCCGTCCGCCCCCCCGGCCCCTCCCCGATCCCTCTTGTTCAAACGCCCCACTAAAAATAAAAATCTGCCAGAGTAGTAAACATTACCAGCCGCCTCATATCACCTCATTATGGTTCTGTCCATCTAGATAGAATCAAATCTTCTTGAACAATATACAATACCAGGCAGGTGACATAAAAGGATGTCATTTAGCTAAAAACGTCAGATTTGTCCCCCTATGTATAGTTTCCGCGCATATTATATTGAAGTGTTCTCCCCGCCCCCCCGCCTTTTCCCCCCCGATCCCTCTTGTCCAAACGCCCCACCTAACATCAAAACCTGCCTGAGAGTAGTAAACACTACCAGCCAGCTGATATCACCTCAAACTCTTTCTAGCCATCCATACCAGAGCTCCAATTCACCCCCCCCCCCCTAACCCTTGTATTTTTGCCCCGGCCCTTTTGTTCAAAACGCCCCACCTACAATCGAAATCGGCCAGAGTAATAAACACTTCTTCTACGCAATTGATATCACGCCATTCATTATCTTTCCAGCGATCCATGACGTAGCTGTCATTCATACCCCCTCCTCCCCCTCCCCCCCCGCAACGCCCCCTCCGTCCCGACCACCCGCACTATCGCCTAGACCTAGCACCACGCGTATAGCAAACTCCTACATCTATGCGACCTAAAGATGTTGGTTACAAAATCCTTTCTGCCCTCCTCCCCCCTCACCCACCCGCCCGCTCGAACGCTCCGCGCTCTCCTCACTGGTTGTACGACTTAAAGGATAGGATTTGTAGTTTCCACGCACAGATTGACCCCCCCCCCCCCCCGCCCAGCTCTTGATCAAACGCAGGCCCCCACGTCCTTAAAAACTCCGCCCTCCCCTCAACGGTTATTCGACTTACAGGATTCACTTACTTGCTGAACCGATGCATTTCCTTTCACTGCTGTCAGTTTTTGTCCCCCTCAAAAACCATTTTTATAGTTTCCGCGCATAAACTGACTAACATGATCCTGTTGACCTGGATAGCTACACTGTAGTTGCAAGGGGAGCCGCCGAGCTAAGCCGGTCGCCCCGGGAGCGTATCTGGTTATCCTCGAGCCTGGTATAATATAGGTCAATTTCGTGAGTTCGAGCCCCGCCGAGTGCATACTCGTATAAATTCGTGGGGACTTTTTCTTGTGCACAAATTGACTTGCAGAAAGCGCGAGAGCGTGGGTTAGCAGCACTCGATGAATAATCGACGAGCAGTGGGATTGCTGAACCCTATGCGCGATAAAAACTTGAAAGCAAGAACCGGGGGGGAGAGGGGACGACACCTGTAACCACGGCTTGTCCAGAAGCTGGAAAGCAGAAGTGTGTGAAAAATATAAATAAAAATGAAATGCTCACATAGGACGCACAACCCGTAATACGCGCGATCGGAGTATCACACACAGCTTGCATAGATGAGTCTCGACAAAATCCTCGATCTCACAGTTGGAGTATATTTTTATTTTTACAATATAAGCTACTTCTAATATAATCTGCACTGTATTCCCAAGGGGATATGGACACATACCCAGCAATACGTGCGATCGGGGTATCACATACAGCTTGCAAAGATGAGTTCCGACAAAATCTTCGATCTCACAGCTGGATTGTATTATTACATTAAATGTACAATATACAACATAGAGCCGGCTCCGTGTGGCCGCGTTTGGTGATCCGCCGCGTGTTCAGCGCGTTTCTTCTATTATTCCATACCTGGTCGTAAATAGGATGCTCCGATTCTGGGTACCGCTCTCTACGTGTAAGGTTTGTACGCTATTTTTTGTGTGTTTTCACGGGTGGAGTAGATAGATCACGGGGGAACATACATACCCTGGTAATAATCAAGACCATGTATTTTATGAAAAATCGTGGGCGTTTAGTCTAGACTACAGGTTTTTGTATATGTTGTGGGTTTTGATTGCTATGGTTCTCCCCAATAGTCTATTTTTCGAAAATGTCGCATACATTGAGTTGATAGACTCCCCTATAGTCCTCGAGGATACATTCGTTTCAGAGGGAGGAAAACTGAAATGGTATGTGATGCTACGTATATTTCGCTATGATGTTCTACTACTACAGCACTACCATAGTTTAGAACATAACTGCAACGGCTTGTCAGCTGGAGTCGTTTGTCGAAATACCTACATTGCGGTTCACCCCACCTACCTGGGGTCTGGGGCGCAATCTGATAATTCAGACAGGATGCACCTCGATGCCAGGCAGGCAATAATAGAAGAAGAAAAAAAAAAAAGTAAGACAACAACTACAACCCGTGAGTGTAGTGTTTCGCAGCTTCCAGTACCGATGTACTCCACCGTCCATTGCTTTCTGCGGAGCTTCTTCGCGAACCTTCTTCCTCACCCTCCACCGCCCACTTCTCGGTATCTGTCGCGGCCTGACTTACGGAAGTGCCACGTTACCTCTGATTAAGATTTCTCCTAGCGAGAACGCTGACGATACTTCCGTGTGATGCCTACTTCATGAAACAATGGTTGAACGCCAAGCAATGCGCGATACCTGTCGCCAGGTCAGTAATGTTTCACTCACAGCGGCCGTGTCATGTTGACAGTTGACCTTGCTGTCGTGATCAGCCAGCTACTGCTGAAAGTCTGACCCTCCCTGTAAAATGCACGAGACGCACAAGTATGTACAAACTATGAACGCACAGCAGTGAAGGTATACGGCAAGAGTTTTGTTGAGCACCCCGCTCTAAAAGCCCACAACGAGGCGAAAAGTTCAGTGGCATTTACACCTTGTATTTTCTAAGGTGTAGTCTATGTCTCTTGCAATGCAGCGACTTCACGGTAAACCATGAAAATGCACACACCGTGAAGACACCAGTGACGCTATATCTTTCCTGTTCGATTCTATTGCAGACAAAGGCTACGATGAGGGGATAAACCCCTTTACCAAACCACCATATTTTCACTAGTCTCATCCCCGGGTGACTTTGTAACCCACTCAAGAGAATATTCGGCTACTTCTTGGTCGAATCGCACGTAACCGCGTTGTTTGGCGGCATCACATCATGGAAAACAAATAGCAGGTGTCACGAAGAAGGGACAGGGGGTGACACGCATGAGCGAACCTCCGAGACACTGGCAAAACACATCCGGAAAGTGACCCCCTCCCCGTGTCTTTGGGGTGCAATGTGAAGGAAACCCACGGGAAGCCTGTTTGAGGGCACCTCCCCCGTAAAACCACAGTCAGTCAAACAAGGAATCAGTTTTGTTAGTAGTAGCTATTATTTTGGGCCCATAGTAACTTCAAGTGCAACATATTCCATGTCACTAAAGTGTGTGACTCGTCCACGGTGGAAGTCAACGCGGGGTGCAAACTTCCGCGCAGCACGCATTCATTGCTTCCTGGATCGACTGTGTATAGGATATAGTATGGAATACCAGGAAACGTCAGTACAGCTATTGCCTCGTATATTCAACATGGTAAAAGTGACCCGTACATCGTGTGCTGTGGGTGCGACAGACCCAGGCTACGGTAGGGGGGTCCCTTTTTGGGCCTTGAATTTCAGTGGCTAGGGGTCACTCGCGCGAGTAACCCTTTTGTTTCTTTGCGATCTTACGTTTTCTTCATGTTTTATATTGACGAAATCGATCCGCAATGCAAAGGTAATCTAAGCTGCTCCAAAACAACTGCCTAAACCCTTTCCATCCGTGAGGTACAGAGTCACTCGTGCGACTGGCTCAAACACACCAGTGAGAACGGGGGTACCCCCCCTACCGTAGCCTTCGTCGACAGTGTAGTAGCATGTTCCTGGTGCGTAAGGACAGTGCAATGATTGAGACGATAGCCATTTTTAACTAAAAATCTGACTGACAGCAGACAGAGCTGCTCAACTAACGCACGTCTGAGATTGAGTCATCCCACGCTAGCGGTGCAGCAGCAGATTCCAAGACGTTTCTTTACCTCCCAATTCGAGGGGCTAGCTCAATATCTCACCCGATCTAAACATGCCTTCGACGGCAGTCACCAGCGCAACCCGACGACCAATTCTATGCGCTCTCTAATGCTGTACGCTCTAGTCCTGAAACAAAAACAAAAATAAAGTAACCGACTAGAGTAGTTCATATTAACCGATGATAGGTTACCCAGTTGAAGAGCTCAGCGGGCCAGGAACAGTTGGCCCCAAAAATTTTCGGGGAGAACCCTGGTCAAACAGTTTTCCGTGGCTTACATAGCTTTCCCTAACATTGGTTGAACGCCCCGGGCGCGCGCAATTTGTTGATCGGGTTGTACATTCATCACCGAGAATCGTGCTACCACGTATAACACGAGTGATACTGATGAAGTTTTTTTTTGCTAAGAATTATTGTCTTAGATCAAGGCTACGGTAGGGGGGTACCCCCAACTTTCACTCCCGGGTCAAAGCCAAAAAAGGGTATACCTCTAGATCAAGGCTGCGGTCGGGGGGTACCCCCAATTTTCACTCCCGCGTTAAAGCCGAAAAAGGGTATACCTCTATATGAAGGCTATCTGGCAGGCTTTTTACCCCCAATTTTCACTTCCAGGTCAAAGCCAAAAAAGGGTATAGTCTACTTTGTTATTATTTAATTAAAGTATACCCGTTTTCATTTGTTATAATAAAGTATACCCTTTTCTGGCTTTGACCCGGGGGTGAAAATTGGGGGTACCTCCCTACTACCGTAGCGTTGATCCTTAGCGACTGCTGTGCCCCCAAACCCCCTCCCTACACAAATTTGAAGTGGAATTGTCCCCACCACGGGGTGTTTCCTGTTGAAAATGGGTTAACCCGAGATCGTCGGAAGGTTTGTTCTTGTTTTGCAGTAATAATTATTAATTTTTTGGTGTTTGATCGGCTTGCACTTTCAGCTTTCTCGAAGTCAGTTTCTTGCCGTGTGGAGGTGTCTAATATATTCCTTATCTATACATGTAGGGAGGATATCTCCTCGGAAAAAACAACCGTCCACCTCAACCGCATAGCAAGAACCCACTCAATGGTCCCCCTTGTTGTTTGGTGGTATGTGGGCCTTGAGCCATACCACGGCAGGCGTGCACACACGAAGGTCCCGAGCTCCCGACATAAGGAGCTAGCTCCACATCTTCTCGCCCAAAAACACGGCGCCGAGAAGGCTTTCGTTCGCGCATCCCCACCAACAGTTCAACGCGGTTAGTTAAAACAAAGACACACTCACGCAAATTAATGCACTAACCGATCGTTCGACACATACATCCATCCATGGGCAGCCCAACCCGGTCACAAACGTTTGGCCGAAAACCTTCAACCGCTGCCGTGAGATTACCCCCCTTTCACCACGGAAGAGCCTCGGACAAAAGGGTCTATACGACCCATATTATGCAGCATGCGCCGGGTATTTGGCACTTGATTGGATCTTCACGTCCGGAGAGCAACACATTCTTAGTGTTCACACTCCGCATGGGCGAGAAGTGGAAAAAGGAAACGTAGATGTCGGAATTCTGACCCCTGCGAACGACTGAAAAAATGTTCACGACAAGTGTGTTGAAGTCTTGTCCAGGGAGGTTGGCGAGTAGAGTTAAACGTAGCACCGAGACGGTACTTCCAGGTGGCAAGGGTAGGTGATCATCATGGTAGATCCAAGATGATGGCTGCACTGCATGATTTGGAGGGTCTCGTCTTTGAGCTCGTTCTACAGTAAATCGGAGTCACTTGCTCTTGTATCTAGCTTCCAACTTTTCGGGTTGACGACATACAAGGCTAAAAAAAAAAGCCTGTCATTATGTTCCATGAGAACTGGGCCACGCGCGCGATAGTCCTGACATTTGGCAGCGCTGGTGGTGCTATCCTCGCGCAGGTGGCAACCCCCCCCCCTTGCCTCAGGTGTGTTAACATGCGAACCTCTTGTTCACCCCTTTTCAGTCTTCACTCTACATGTATAATATGTGTGCTGCCACTTGTCCCAAGTTTGCACGTTCACGGCAAGGCACAAATTTAGATTAGGCACAAGAGCGTCGTTGAGATACACATAAAAGCAATAGTACGAGTGACACATTTTTATTGGGTTTTTTTTTGACGGGCGAAAACGGTCTGAGCAGATTCAAACAAAACCGACCAGGTCTGATCGTGTCAATGCCCTCTTGAGGTGCAGTGGAGGGTATCACAAGAAGGTTGTTAATGGTCACGCTTTGGCAGGCTTGCCATTTGGTGTCGGCCGAAAAACGAAAATAGCGGAAGACATATATATACGCGATCGGAGTATCACACACAGCTTGCAAAGATGAGTTTCGACGAAATCTTCGATCTCACAGCTGGAGTGTATTTTCATTTATTTTAATATATAGTTCATCCGTGTTCCGCCGGCTTGTGTATTTTCACGACCATGTTTTCCAGATAGTAGGAACCTGACCAGCAACGATTCCAGCCAAAACAATCAATTTCTGAAAGAATTTTCTAAAACACTTGTTCATCGTTTGTATTTCTTCTAGTTTATCGGGTCCACCATCATCACGTCACGCGGCTTAGCTTCACAGGCAACATATACACCAGCTCAGAGACTTCGGGAGACTAGGGGAAGTAATTGCAAGCGGACGGTATCATCCTCTTCTGCGGCAACCTAAGCGAAATTGTCATTCCGCCTGAACTTCGGATGAAAGCACTCCTTAGCGTTCCCTTGGCCCAGACCTAAAGCTAGGCTATACGCTTGTTGTAATAATCTAGACTTGGAAGACAGGTAGAGTCGGACGCATCTTCCATATGTTGGTGTGCATATGGGCGCGCCCAGTGCATTCCATAGTAGGTCGAGGGCAACCCATGTGATTAAACTACGGTGGGCCGATGAAGCCGGAGGCACCTATCTGCCAATTTATGTGACGAGGACAATGTTGACGTACGGGGTTGAACTTCGAGCGCGCAGAGCACATACTAATGGGCAAGACCATGGTCACTTCTCAGTGGGTCGGGGTCACTGGCGCGTGTCACCACCCCGTCTTTTGCGGTCTTCGGCTCTCGTGCTGTTTATCGATTTTGCGATATGAATTAGCGATGCAGAGATAACGAGACGCTGTATCAAAAAAATGTCCCTCTCCAATTATGTTTGTCGTTGAGGTAACGAGGGACTGGAGCGAGTGCCTGGAAGTCAGCAGTGAAAAAGGTGGATATCTCGCCTGCGATAGACTTGTGACTTGTAGGCTAACATGAGTATTATGTTGAGGGATTATTGGGGAGTAAGATAGTATAATAATTAAAAAACACATAGTCTAAAACAATTATTATACAGTATACAGCAGTATCTACTTTTTTTGTTTTTTATGGCATTTATTATGGGGCATAGAAAAATGTATGCCAACAAGGTGTTGCACATAAAGTGGTCCCGCACCCTCATTGCACTGCCGAGTGTAGGTGCCTTCACACTAGTGGCTCAGTAGCTCCCTCAAACGGACGCTTGCTCGTAAATTCGGTCAGGCGAATCGACGAAGGCGCTCATTACGATGACGAAAAGAACACCGCTGGTAACGACTCGCGGGACCGTCACTCCGCGCCGATGACAATCGATTTAGTCCTATACGTGGCCGCCCCTGCAATACACTAACGAAGTGAAGGTGCTACCTACGATAGAGGGCAGCATTTCCGTATAAAATATTTGTGAACAACGGGGCTCCGTAGACCCTAAATCGTCGGAAGTAAAAGGTCATTCTGCTTTTATTGTGAAATATTCGTACACCCAGCCCATGCGTTTGGTGATCATGGTTTACACTTACTTCCCGTTTAGTTAAGTTTAAAGACGTCGTTTTATGTGAGGCGTTTGACAGAGAGAGCGTGTTCCTCATGCGAAGAACCTCACAAAATCAACGGTCCATGTGTACGGCGAAGCATGGGGTCTAAGGCAACGGCGGGGCATGAGGGGGATCCCTTTTTACGGGACCATTTTTTGCATTGCGGGCTCACTCGCGCGAATAGCCCCCCTTTTCCTTTGCCGACCTGGGGAATTGATATTGTTGTTAGTTCGCCGCACTCAATCCCCCATGAAATGAATGATGAGCTACTAGTAGTTGAGATGGAGGAATCGCACGCCAATTGCTGCAGTTTCTGGGTTAACTTATAGCGAGGAACTAGCGGTTGTATACTGTATTCAAGCAACTTCACGAGTGTACCTATATATATATATATTACTCTAACGCGTACAAGCTTGGTCGAGTTTGTGCGAACGAATGTTTCCCAAGCCATTTCTCGGGGTGAGACATTGAAGTAGCTCCTCACGTTAGGAGCTTAAAGAGTTCTTAGAATCTGCTGCACCCTTTTCGTGGAATGGCTCGCTGCGCGAAACAAACACCAAAACCTCTTGTTGTCCGTGAGATGTACTGAGTCACTCGCGGCAAGTGGCCCAAACCCGGACGTGAAAATGAGGGTGCCTCCCCCCGTATCGTAGGCTTGAGGGGAAGGGTACGGTAGGCGGAGCAATTTTGGCGGGTGGTTTTGCATTATCTCTGGTTCCTCGTGAGAGTGGCCTCCCTGCTACGTTTTTTCGGTTTAGAGCTGTCGTGCCGTTCTTATTCTGCGAAGTGAACCCTCAGTGGAATGGTTACCTACGACGCAGCGCCAAACGTATCGCCTAAAGGACTTATGGCCGTGAGGTACAGAGTCTCTCTCGCGGGTGCCTCTAGCCCGGTCAGTGAAATTTGTGTTATGTCATAACATCATCATAACAACATCTTAACATAATCATAACACTGTCGTAACATCCCCCCTACTCTCTGTTTTGTCGATCCATGCTCACTGCTGGGTTTGGGAAGTCGTCCGAGTGACTCTGTACATCTCCTCAAATGTTTCTTGGGGAGATTTGTCGGGCGCAGCGTGAATATTCATTTCCTGGCGGTGTCATATCATACCCCCAAAAATACGAAATGAAGAGCCTAACACCGCGAAAAAACGGCGGGGTCAGTCGGGCGATGTGACCCAGCAACACAGTGAAGAGGGGGTCCCAAACGATATCGCCCTACCGTGTTTTTTTTTTCTCACGTGAATATCTTCGACTTTAGCCATAGTTGAAGGACGTGACTGTGTATGCCTACGGGCACTCGACGTGATCGAAGTAGTGCTGAATGTAACCTGCTGCAACATTTCAGTCTTCCCGTGCTCAAGGGTACCTCACAAGCAGTAGTACATGATTTAGTCGAAGAAGGCTGAAGACATACCAGGTACACATCAAGCTGTCGGTTGTAGGGGTAAGTGCCTACAGGCATAGCGAAAAAATCGCGACAGAAGAAGAAAGAGTATACTGAACACGGCGCATGGTATGAGGAAAGCACGCTATAGAACGAAACTTAACATTTCTCAAAAGTGAAAGCCAGACCGGGCCTAACTAGGCACGGTGTTAGCTGGTTATAGCTCTTTTTGCTCCGGACGTATGTGTATTGTACCCTACGATATGACAAATGTACACACCATCATGATGACAATGTGCCTGTTCGACCATAATTCCAACATGATCAAGTACACATTTTGTTTATATATATTAAGGCGTAATCTCGTCGTGTTTTGTATGCTGGGTTATGGTATTGGTAGATGAAAGACATTCTGGGGTTCTTCCGGTCTAGTTACCCACAAACATGAGGATTGTCGTTCCGTTGCAAAACAGTATGTCTTGTACCCATGAAACAAAAACGTTTGAAACGTTGTGTGTACTCTAATAAATTGAGACGCGGAACATTTTCACATAAGGTATATGTACGGCAAAAATTAGGATTACGGTAGGAACCTCATAGACCGTTTATGTCCAAATTGTTCTTGTTGTCGTCGAATTGGCGCCCTAGACTAAGAGACGGCCTAGCCGACCGGGTACGGTTGCGTAAATTCTAGATCGAAACAGCTGTTCCACTTCTTTGTGCCTGAGCAGCGAGCCCAGAGGCTATAGAAGGTACCCACATTTCCCTGCGTCGGGACGGTCGCCATAGGATATATGAGCACAACTAACCGGCTGCATGCGTTCGGAAGCATCGCTACCTATCGCGAGTCTCTGAGATATGACGAGTTTCGCCTTATTACCGTATATCCGTGGTAAGTTCCACTCAGCCTTTGCGGTGTTTTCCCCAGATCGTTGTATGTTAAACTCAGCCTTTGCGGTGTTCCCAACAGTTTTTACGCTATCGGCGGGAGCCGATGGGACACCCTTTCCAATACGGGTTTTACTCCTCAAATATGTTTCTTCCTCGCGCCTTGGTTCGAGCCTGGTTTCGAGCGACCAAGTTAAGTGCGCCACTCGCACAACAGTAAAATTTGGTCTACAATGTTATATTTCCGCACACACATATAATAGCAGAGTCGATTGTCCATCTTGGTAAGTGATGCCCACCGTTCTCCCGCGTGCAGCCCGCCATAGATACGACAAAACAAATTGCCCTACACAGAAACACGTGGTGCTTAACGCACCTCGCCTCGCACCCGCCCGCGACGGCGCAACGCTAGCGTTTTTGTTCGACATGGATTCTCGTTAATCTCGATAGCTGTTGCCTGTCGGCAGCATGGCGTACGCGCAATAGACGAGTGCTACGATAGAGGTATCACTTTTCGTCTGAACTGGTTTCTGAATGACGGGGCTCTTTAAACCAAAATCGTCGGAAATCGGCCATTTTGGATCAAGGCTACTGTAGGGGGGTACCCCCAATTTTCACTCCCGGGTCAAAGCCAAAACAGGATACAGTACTAGAGGTACACCTTTTTTTGGCTTTTTTTGTACCTTTTTTTGGCTTTGACCCCGGGGTGAAAGTTGGGGGTACCTCCCTACCGTAGCCTTGATCTTTGTTTCATAATGCTTGTTGTGCACACCTAGGCCGTGGCATTTTTCATCCGGTAGAACCCGGTAGCAGTTTTGATTTTTCTTCAAATCAGTTTTTTTGCCTTAGAGAGGTCTTAATCTCCCACATTGAGGGGTAGTATCGGAATGAAGTGGGTCACCTCTATTGCGGCACGCGTGAGTGGTCTGTCGGGAACTGGAAGTTTTCTTGATCACCTCTGAGGCAGGTTGTGTCCGTGCGCAGGTGCCCTCGGTGTTCGCGCCTGTGTAGTGCTCCTTATGGCTCATTTCTCCAGTCCTAGCCTTTACGGCAACAGGTTAGCCGACACGATACACTGGCAAAAGTAGCGTGCTCTTTCGTTCCGGACGCTGCCAGAAGACATTGCCCACGCCGTAAGCTCCTAAGCTGAGGATCCTTAGGAAATAGCTGCTGCGCCTCTACCGGAGCGCGATCGACCACCCTCTGGCTATTCCTAATGCGGTCTTTTCCTTCCTTGCTGTCACCTATTTTCAACCTAAAGCTGCATTGTGGAATGGCAACCTACGCTGCGCACAAAACATAGCCCAAGGTTTTTGTTGTCAGTGCAGCACATAGTGACCCGTGTGAGTGGCTCAGACCTCGGTAGTAATTACCGGTCGCCCCGGTGGCGTATCGGGTTATCCTCGAGCCTGGTATAGGTCAATTTCGTGAATTCGAATCCTCCCGAGTGCATACTCGTATAAATTCGCAATTCGTGGGGACTTTTTCTTGTGCGTAAATTGACTTTGGGAAAGTGCGAGAGCGTGATTTAGCAACACTCGATGAAAACTCGACGAGCAGTGGGATTGCTGAGCCCTATGCGCGATAAAAATTGAAGGCAAGAACCGGGGGGCAGAAGGGACGATACCTGTGACCACGTCTTGTCCAGAATTGGGGAAGTAGAAGTGCGCAAAAAAAAAGTAAACCTGGGTGTATCCACTCCTTGCCGAAACCTTGCTCTCACTATCGCATACCCAACCGTGCACACAAAACCCTATGCTGGTTAAAAGTACTCAGCAGAACGTACTTGCCATCTCCGTTAACAGAACACGGTACGATTTCTCCGACTATCCTTCCTGTCAGAGCATCCTCTGACATCCTCCGGCAATGTCACCTTACATCAATCTATCATTCTGTAGTAGCAGCAGCAGCAGCCCCATTCAGCTCGTGTATCTTGCAACGAATCACTTGTATAATCGTTCACGGTAGTGGGCCGCCCATCCACTTCACCGACAAACTTGACGTAGATACCACGTTTTTGGCGAATGCTTTATTATGTAAGAGTGCTCCCCGCAAGAAGCGCGAAATGTGATGGCGTACCCACAGCCCTCATCGACGACCCAAAGTACCGCCTGTGTCGCATCAGCGGCGTAAGGGGGGTGGGCTGCAAGGACTCCTCGAGGCGTCCCAACGCGCATCCATGAGGCGTTATACTCTACCTGCTGGTGTCGTGTCTGATATCATGTACATGAGTAGTGGAAAACAGAACACCCAGCGAGGGTCATCCCGATGACGATGCCATCGCAACGAGGACACGCGTAGACGAGGAGCGACAACGGCAGCAGCACTGCCTCCGGTAGGTTAGTTGGGCTAGGTGTCGGTAGAACCTCCCCGAAAAAACTTGCATTTTCCGATAAAGCAAAAACTGCAAAAACTGCTCTGACCGGGATGAAAATCACATTGCCTCATAGGATTGAACGAGGATCGTGCTAAAATGTAACCTATTTCCGACGACTTTGGGTTAAGGAGTGTGCCGTAATTCAAGCACTAAACCAGACGAAAATCGCCACCTGTATGATAGCACGCGTCTATATCTCACCGGGGCCCCAGTGAGGAAATCCAAAATGCAGCACGACGAGAAAAACGATGCCTCAAGCATACAACCCAACGATGTTTGCAACATAATATACGAACTAGTTTCCGTCGGTTTTGGGTTAACTCCTTCAGAACTGCAGGCCCAATTTGGAGACAAATCGCTTGGAATATATGATCAGGTATAGATTTATGTACACTGAAGCACCAGTGGGGTTAAGGAGCCCCGTCACTCCAACAATATGCCAGCCTCAACCTGATACCTCTGCCACAGATTGCATTGGGTGTAACCCGGATTCGCCGCGAAAAAGGGCCGAAGAATAACTCTCCTACTACGGCGTTGGTCGTGAGAAAGTTCGCGGTTTTGCTGTTGGCTTCAAATAGTATTAAAACACGGGGTTTTTCCGGCCTGTTGCTTTTGGCTCACAAAAATATGTGCACACGCGTCCCGTGTTAGATTTACAACAAAAAAAAAACATTCCCGGAAATACAAAAAACACACACAACAAGTCAGTCAAAAATGAGGTAAAAGTAATTAATAATGTCCGCGCTGGTTTTTCCCCCCGGAGTTACCCCTTGTTTCGGACAAAAAGGTGGTGGTTCCGTTTGATGATTTAGTCATCCCACGGTACGGGTGCAGAAGATTCGAAGAAATTTCTGAGCTCGCAACACGAGGAATCTAATGAATGTCTCACCCGATACTGCACCACCTCGAAGAAGGCATTCCTTCACGAAACCGGGCCAGTAATACTTGGCGTTTGTCCTTAGACTATTTCTGGCCGTTCCTAACACGAGGAGCTCAATGTCTCGCTCGAGGCTAATTGACTTCCAAGGCATTATTTCACGCAACCCGACCAGTATATTTTGTCGTTCTAGTCCTTAAACCAAAACATACTCGTAAACCTATCATCAAGATACCAGGTAGTTCCGGAGTCATCGCGCGGTAGGCGTTGCCGTTGTTGGATTATCAGATAGTGTACCTTTCCGATTGAGCTCCTCAAGTGAGGAACTACCGGGGGTTAGTCATTGATCAAGTCATTTCACCACTACATATTTGTTTGTAGGACTATGTACAGGGAATAAATAGAAGATCGGTCGGTCGGGTTTGTGAGAACGAATGCCTTCGAAGCTATTTTCTTTGTGTGGTATATTGAGCTAGCTCCTTATGTGACGAGCTCGGGGACTTTCTGCTGCACCCCCCACGGTTACCATGGGATGACTCTACACACTTGGGGAGCTCAATCGGTCCGAAAAACATAATCAGTTCAAAACTGTTTGCCCAAAAACCTACAACCTTCACCCAATGTGATGGCTTGGTTCCATTCTTAGTCCCCTGCCCGTCTGGTCAGACCAACGTAACCTCAAGCCGCAACGAAAACCTTTATTTTCCATACAGCAACGGAAGCTAGAACACACAGGCGTCCTTGGGCCCCGGGCGACGTTTTATGATTTAATCGGGGATGTGAATCACCCTCAAGAGGACACAGAAATACTGGGTCGTGACCGCGAAAGGCGTGGAGCACAGTAGGGAGCAGAGACCAACCGGAAAAGCCAGGGGAATGAGTCGCCCTTGGCCCAGCCTACGGTTAGACGCAAGCTACGATGATAGAGGCGCGACACGGTTGTTTCGGAGGGTATATTGTATTTATTTAAAAACTTTAAGACCTATATAGTATCTAAAAAAACGGTTTTGATAAAAATAATAATGCTAGCCTAGTCTAGACCAGATGAAAAAAAAGTCCCATGGCGCCTAGGTACAAAACGAGAATCAATCATGTATGAACGAAAAAATCGGCGTATTTCCGACGATTTGGGGTTAAGGAGCCCCGCGATTCACGGAAAACATTTATGTCAAAAAAGGGTATAGCTTAATGCCTCGATCGGTAGATAGAGGGTTCAGCATTGGCCTCTTGTTGCTTCACAGTAGCACGGTGTCACCGGCGTTTGAGTGACCCCCCTGTTACTCTGGGGTGTTCAACTTTCGGTCGGATAAAAATTTTAGATATGAATGAGTCGTTCTACGGCAGCCCCCCCACCATTTCGTTAACAATATCGTCGGTTTTCGAAACCAGCTCCCGGCCGCATCTCCTGAGATACGGTGCCCCTTTCCCCCCGCCCCCGCCCCCTTACGTCACCATTCCATGGTCCTTTGCAAGCAAAAGAAATATGATGATTGGATTTTTCATACAACAATATCCTTCCTCATGTCGAACAGCCCTGAAACGTCCGTTAAAGAAAATCGCTGGTTGGTGACGGGGCAATCATAGAGTCAGTCGAATCCGCAACATAATGATGGTGAGCTACGCTGCGCCGCCTTCGAGCTAACGTGAGGGGTGTGGTCCATGAAGAATAGTCACTCGTGCAATTGGCGCAGACACGGCGGTTTAATTGGGGGTATCCCAGTGTCGTAGCCAAGGTCTTCCTAAGGAAGAGTCAGGGCCATGCCAGTCCGCGTCCAGGATATAGATAGTTGGAAACAGAAACACATAGCAAAGTTCAGTGGGAAAAAGGCACGGACCAAGGCTACGGTAGAGGGGGTACCCCCGTTTTCACTGGTGTGTTTGAGCCAGTCGCACGAGTGACTCTGTACCTCACGGATGAAATTGGTTGAGGTACTTGTTGTGGAGTAGCTTTGATTACCTTTGCATTGCGGATTGATTTCGTCAACATAAAACATGAACAAAACGTAAGAACGCAAAAGAACGAAGGGGTTACTCGCGCGAGTGACCCCTAGCCACTGAAATTTAAGGCCCAAAAGGGGACCCCCCTACCGTAGCCTGGGTCCACGGTGGGATTGGTAAACCGGTTGAGTTATTCTTTCGCACAAAGTCAATACCATAAAGGGGCAATTGTGTATGATCAGCGATTGTCGCAACGTATATCTACTGGTAAGTACCTAGGCCAGCATTTTGAAGAAGAGGGGGCAGGAAAACAAGATCATAACCCAGTATAGACGGAACACCGACAGCACAACGTTTCGAAAATGCTAGCCGGGTTATTGAAAAGCACTGCTTCAAGTTGTAGGCACACCTCTCGTGGCCAACCCCAGGTTGACACACGGGCAAAACAAACAGTGCGTATAATCTGCTTGAAACCAAGTTGTCCACCACAGCGCAAGGGACCACCTCGTGGTAGACGATGCATGCAAATTATTGAAATGGAGGAGTTGATATTGTGAACCTGTATTGGACGCAGAAATCGCATTCGAAGCACAGGCATGAGGTACCCTTGGCGGTAGCGGGGAAGCACAAACACGTTAACAGCAAGATTGACGAAGCACAAACCAGTAGTAACAAAGAAGTTTGTTTTTATAAGTGTGTACATAGTAACGGTTTCTATTTCATCAGGGTCACGATATGTTTTATAGGCGACTCAGAGTTAGAAAGTTGCGATTCACGCCAAACACTTGAGGCCTTGAGGAAAAACCGGTACCTAGTCGGTGTAGGCTCCAAACGATAGTTACTGTACGCAACGCAACGTACGTGACGGCGCGAATTAATTTTCTTCCACAGTGTTTGTAGTAATAGCGATCGGGACTCGAATCGAACAACCAAACTCGCCTGCATATATGCGTTAAATTCGAACAGGCACGGATGCAGGCAGGCACGTATGGGTTTGGCTAAAAAGGAACCGATACAATTTTCTTGCGAAACCTACACAAACGCGGCCGTAGACAGCGCCTATCGCATATCAAAGAAGTGCTTCACCTTCGTTCGGCTTAGCATTTCAAAGCATTCTTCCCGCCGCACCCGTGGTCTTTATGAAGTGCCAAGAAGAGTATCCACTATATCGCTGGTTATTGCTGCCGTCAATCTCACGCGTATGTATGTTGGCCATGTTTCCATTCCGACGCAGGTCCCCCGATGACGTGAAGCTAGAATGCCGCCGACGCCACCTTCATCTGGTAGGAGCTAGAATTTTAGGTTGCTGGTCCCAGCCGGGAGGGGCTAAGAGACCGTCGTCGCCCTGCCTTCATATATAAGGAACGGACTGGATTGGTCAAGGTGATTCGACCGAGACTTCTCAACCCTGATATATATATTCTTGTTGTCGTCGAGCGCGAAAATGTTTAATGTCCAGAAGAGGAGGATTCCAAGGATACGGTATGCGGTGTATGCTCACATTCTCCGTCAATACCTGGGGGAGTGACTCACATATCTGGCTACCGTGAGCACGCGGTCTTGATCACCTCCCAAAGGGCATGGCGCATTGTTTGTCAAGGTTTAGGTGCACCTTTGAAACCGCTGAAATACGTTGGAATCGGGGGTTGCTGAGGCTCGCCCAAGAAATATCTTGATGGCCCGTGAACAATTTGACACAGGAGCGGGTGCGGTGGGGATCGATGTTCAACGCCAGGCATCACCCATAACTGGGCAGGGTAGTGCATTTTCTACGGGCTCTTCACCTAGTGGAGAAGGTAACACCAAGTGACAATGAACTTCGATTGGTTGGGTGTAAGAAAGTTTTCCTCGTGATGCATATTTCCTCGAAACAGAAACAAATGCGGAGCAAAAGAAAGTCCTGATCGACGGCGCTGCGTAGCGCTGGCCGACCAACGTTGACGCGCTTCACACCTTTACGACATTTTCCATCATGTGGGCTGCGGCGTAAAAACCAGTTTTCTCCATTTGGTAACGTCCCGTGAGTTCGATTGTGGCACCAAGTGCGTTTGTACACTTGGTTCCTGCATGCCGGCAGTGAATAAATCGGCAAAAAGCGGCGTTGGCGCGGTAGAATTTTGTTTGACTGCGAGACACTTATGAATATTTTTTCTTTTGCGCCGCTAAATACATGTAATCTACCAAAGTAGCAACCAAATCGATACGTACGTGTGGACCAAAACGCATTCGCCATACAAGATGCTCGGTTCCTCGTTTGTGTTTGATCGGCTTGTGTGGCTATCGCACTAGCGCGGCGTGTTCATTTGCCTCTAGTTGCGATGTTGGGTTGACTTTGTGGACGCGTGCTACGATAGAGGAGGTATCGCTTTTGGTCTGAAAAGTTTTCTGAATGACGGATATCCTTGACCCAACATCGTCGGGGGTTTTTTTGCCATTTTTTTTTCATGATTCTCGTTGTGTACCTAGGCCATGGGATTGTTTCATCCAGAGTAGCAGTTTTATTTTTCTCCCAATGAGTTTTTGGGTCAAGACATGTCTTAAGCTCCCAAATTGAGGAACCTCAGAAAAAAAGGTGGTGCACCTCTATCGTATCTCGCGTCTTTGTCCGAGATTCAATACGAGAAGTTCTGACATAGTACGCGCAAACAACAGTCGTCCCCGAGGAAGCTTTGACAACTGTGCAGCAGAGTAGCAGATCGCCGAGGCTAGTCATCAAGAAACGTTTTGTCGACCATAAGGCTACGTTAAGGTGACACCCGGGGATAATTTCACCGCCCCTACTTTTGAACACTCCCACGCGAGTCAATATATTCCACGTGCGTACGAACCTAAACCATATTATTGCTGTTGGTCTGGAGGGGCACCGTGGCTTAATTCCATCACATGACTGCTTCTACGATAGCCCCCCGCCAACACTAGCGATTTTCTTTAACGGACGTGTCATGGCTGCTCAGCACGAGGAGGTATGTGTTATTGAAGAAAGTATCTTCCAGTATTTTGTTGTTTGGTAAGGACTATCGAAAATCGACTATGTCGGGGTGCCGTATTTCGGGAAATTACGGCCGGGAGCTGGTTTCAAAACCGGCGATTTCGGTGAAAAAAAAGTTGAGGAGGCTACCGTAAAACGACTCACAGCGCGACCCCATATGACGAGCGTAATCCGCATGGAAGCTGAATACCGGAAATGAGCAGAGGAGGGGGTCAATCGCGCGAGTGACACGAAAATAAAAATCGAAATAACAACGCGACCCCCCTACCGTAGCCTGCTGGGGTTATCGCGACAAAAGTGGCGGAGGGGGCGGTAATTTTCGTTTTTCACTGCTGGGTTTTCGAGGCACTTGTCGCACGCGTGGCTGTGTACCTGCCTCTAATGCCCAGGCTGCAAGCGCGATGTGCCTGGAGTAGCGTGTAGCTTACCATTCTATATTGTGGGTGCGAAAGGCAAAATTTGAGCATCACCAAATCTCAACGCCGCAAAGTGAACAGACAGGGGGATCACTAGCGCGAGCGACACTGAACTTGCAAAGTATACACATGACGAAAGTGACTCCGGCATACCGTAGCTTTGGTCGGCACTGTTGCAGATTGTCAGGCCAAGATGAACCGGGTGTTCTCCCCGAGGTTATCTGGTGTCGACGCGATGCCGTCTGTCTACATCATTTCCGCGTTACACCAGGTTCAAGCGTACCTTCCCAGTCATGAATATCTCGGGCAGAGGAGACTTGCTACTGTAGAGGTGGACCGTCTTTTTGAACGAGTCCACCCTTCAATGAGGAGCTCTGCCATTACTCCCCCAAAACCGATTTTGAGCAAACCTTAAGTGCGACCCGATCACAAAACCAACTGCCTCTCTCGAAGATATCCCACGGTAACCGTAGGAGTTGTAGCATCAGTCCCTGAGCTCCTAACACGAAAAGCTAGCTCAATATCTCACCCGATGCCACACGGCTTCGAAGGCATTCGTCATCACAACCCGGCCAAGCTGCTGTGCCCTGTAGTCCAAAAACCTAATATGTACTGGTGAAATGACTTGATCGATGGCTAACCTATAGTTCCTCTCTTTGAGCAGCTCGACCGGACAGGTACAATATTAGTTAATCTAACAACTGCAACTCCTACCATGGGATGACTCAATATGTTAATAGTGTCCTGTCATAATGACCGGTGTTTCGGTAAGAGGGGGCGGGGGGGCATTGGTACTAGTACTAGGTGTTCACCTCCCGCACGAGTGATTCAATGCGTCTCCGGCTAATTGAGACGCGTGCTACACGATCTAGAAGCAGATATATTTTTTCGAACCGTTTTCTGGGTGGACGAGGCTGATTGACCCAAAACGGTCGAATCGTCCATTCACTTCCTTCGTGAAAAAAACTGTAATCCTGGACCACGGGTTTTTGTCCATCCGATTGCGCTTCCAGCGTGAAGTATACTCTGGATAACGAGAATCCTTTAACCCACAATCGTCAGAAATAGACCATTTTGTTTTTGCACCTTTTTTTGGTGTATGCCCGGGCGCCACGGGTTTTTTCATTGGATTGCGCGTCCGGTTTTAAGTTTGTGGTATAGACCTGTAGTGCGGAGCGGCAGGAAAAAGAAATAATGCACCTCTAAGGCAATTACTATCTCGACTTTTCGTTGTCATCTTGGCGTTTGTAGCTTACCATTCCAATACGGATGCGTATCTCGCATTTTTTTACTCAGCGCAAAACGGTCAAGGTTGCAAAGGAACAAGGGGACCACTCGCCCGACTGACCCCGAGTGACAGCGAAGAAGGCTCCCAAACGTGACACCCCCTCCCCTAGCCGTGGTCCAATAGCAAAATTCAATATCCTTCTGACCATAGAGATATCACTTTTCGTCTGAAATGGTTTCTGAGTGACGGGGATCCTTAACCCCTTCACCACTGGAAACCCGTTTGGGGGACAAAATTACTTGGATTTAGTATAGAGAGGGGATTGGGGGCTCTAAAGGGGTTAAGCGATATCGCCTGAAAAATAGGTCATTTTTTTCCCACGATTTTCCTTTTTGTACCTAGGTAGTAGTGGAAACTTTCATCTGCTAGCAGTTTTAGTTCTCTCTCTATCGGTTTTTGGTGCGATCTCAAGCTCCTTGACTGAGAAAACCCTTCAGAAAGAAAGTGGTGCACTGTACACCGTAGCGGGTGACCATTCAGACAATGGTGTAGCCCAAAAGTGGTCGATCTTAATATCTCGACAGTGGCGCCCGTCAGAGAGGGGTGCACTGAAGAGCAGCTTCGTGGCACGCCCGTTGCGGGTATAAAGAGACAATGTGGCGACACATTTAATACACGGTTTGGTCAGCACGACGCATTTGATGTCCGATGCTCTTGTAGGCTGTATTGGCACTGTCATATCGCCAGATTCCGTGTTCTTTTTCGTCGCAACCAAGACCAAAATGGCCATTTTTTCAGCAGGCGATCAATCATTCTATGCAAGAGAACGTTCAAACGCCAACCCGACTTGCAACATCCAGGGATATAAGCGTACAACTGTAACCGACGAGGCAAGCTAGTGAGATCAGTCGGTGGCATGACGAGAGTGTTCGTGTTTGCAGAGCGAACCGACAAGACACACTCCATGTTCAACTACCCTTCATTCCGGAATCTTCCACGTCGAGTTGGGCAATTTATCTTTATCTGGAAGCTACGTGTACATTCACCAACATCCTTGAAGCCAGTTCATCGGTACAGCATGGTCAGCCCACACATATTGCCTGGGCTAACCACGCTGTCTTTTCTGTGTCAAGCTGTTGGGAACACTACTGTGACGTGTTACTCGTTGTACTCTACTGGAAGAATGGAGCTGACATAACCTGTAGCTGTAGACTTTTGTCTCAAGGATACATTCGCGGCCGAAAGGTGGGTGGGTGCGTGCTTTATCACTATGGTGCAGACTTCTTCCTGAGGCGTCTTCACGGGATCCTCGCGCGCGGTAGCCGAGATGCGCCCGCGGGCGTTAGAATCATCAAGGTATATTCTTGTTCTCGTGTAATTGTACTCCTATTCTCGTTGTCTACCTATACCTCAAGGAGGTTTACCCTCATCGACGTTGTTGACAATACGTTGTGGCAGGTGTTTGACCGAACCACCCTTGTGCATGTGCGTTCATTTTCACGTGAGTTGGCGTCCTAATGGTCCCCGCTCGTGGAATTGCAGTACCGTTTGCTGGCAGGCGCAATCGAACTGTCGGCGCAAGCACCTGTATGTATGTCTTGCCTCCACATTAGACCGTTATTTTCTACCCAGCGACATCGGTACAGTCAGAGCCCGCGGCGATTGTTCATCCTGGAGAGATACAAGTTCTGCGGTCACAGACTGTTAAACAGGGTAAACTAAACAGTAGCAGTTTGTGAAAGGTAAAGCAAGTAAACGTCTAACGCACAACGTGTGCTGGGATATATATATATATGTGTGTGTGCTACGGCATTTGGGAGCATAATACCTCTCCTAGAAACGGATTTGAACACAGGATTAAATTACTGCAATGAAACCGGATGAAAAATCCCATGGCCTAGGTATACAACGAGAGTCGTCTTCATAAATCACAAGATGGTCTTTTTCCGATGGTTCTAGGGTTAAGGAGCCTCGGTATTTATAAAACAAATTCAGCGAAAGCAAAGGCATGCCTCTATCGTAGCACAAGCCACCGAGTACCAGAACACAATAAATTGAGGCAGACCACATAAATCGGAGACAAAAAAAATACGAGAACAAAATCAAGAAATTCACAATAAGAAAAATGAAAGCAAAGGAAAACAAACGACAGATACTATGGATGTTCTGGAGAATGTGATGCAAGAAGAAGATCGGAAAGGAAAGGCTGCAAGAACACAAATTATTTGTTGAATAGTATCATGTTCATATTTCCAAATTTGTTACTTTCATATCGGACGAAAGTTTGGTTTTGGTTGTGAAAACTGCGTCTACCGGTTAGACTGCAGGATGTACACTATGGTACAACAGAAACAAATTTACCCGGTCAAGTAGTGTTCTACTTAAATTTGGTGTATGCACCTGCTTTCGTGTTCAAGTACGCACTGTATTGCTGATACTCCGTGGCCATTTAATCTGGTCGTCACAACTGTGTATCTATTAGTAGCTCGAGTGCTGGCTTTTCCTCCAAAAGTCGTGTTCTAGGCAGACGGTCTGCAATACAATGTCATGTTCAGGATTATCCACCATTCAACCGTTCCCCGTTTCCGGGAATGTTGCCGCCAGTTGTGTCAAACATCCCGTAGCTCCACCGTACCTGATACATCCAGATTGTTGTAAGCCTTACCTTTCGTGGGCGACTGTTTATCGACCGATGTTTGGTCGGTTTCCCGCCACATAATATAGATTTTTGACCTCGATCGTAGACATAGGTCTGGGATTGGTCCTGTACGTCAATTCTCACGTAGCCCTAAGCATCATGGCAAAAAATTGTTGAGGATACCCTGCCATGGAATCATGTGTCGGGTCCAAGCGTGGCATGGTCGTCGTATGGGTGGGGAAGTTGCGCGTTCACGGCACTGCTCGCTCTTCCGCTTCACAGCCGTACGAGGACCTACATATCGCCTGCTTGCTCGACAAAATACTGGAGCACATGAACGTACAAATTTTCTTACGACGCACAGCTAGCGTATATCTCCCGACAAGCATGGGTAGGCTACCCGACGCCTCTCGAGTGCATCGAAATCGGTAGGGCTCCGCTGTGCTTGGCTGGAGCAGCATCCGCCGGCTGTATCTGCGGCGACCACGCTTTAAATCCCCACAGAGTGCTCGCTTGGCGACATCGAACTCATCGGGCCACGATGAAAAGATCGACGGCCTTCTGGGCCCTTAACCAGGCTTCGCTGGAGGAGCCGTTTCTGTTGTACTTTTCTTTTTTTTCCGATGGCCATCTTGGATGAGAGTTAGTCTTGGTATATCGCCTTCAGGAAGTTGTGCCATCTTCAAAACGTTGAAGTGGTGATACGTGGCATCGGCGAAACGTATACAGGCGAAGCTAACACAGACTGCGCATGCCAACAACATACACGAAACAGGGAAGAGAGGTTACGTCGGCCCCATCGTATTCCCCAAAGGTAAACTTTAATGCTTAGACAGCCAGATAGAAACGATGCGATATATTCTATACACATGAGGGGAAGTACATGTTGTCTTTAAGTGCAGTGTCAAGTTTTGCAGGGCTTTGCTATTGGACGGCTTCACGAGCTCTTCTCTGAGGCTAAAGCTATTCTCCTGCTACGTATGGCCCTGTCTCCCCTAATGATTTATGCATTGTATGGTTCATATTTTATTGGGCATCATGGCTTCATCGACGGCGTACCAAATATCACGAACATTTCTAAGATGGGTATTGACCCTAACTATATTATAAAAATTAAAATACACTCCAGCTGTGAGATCAATGATTTCGTCGAAACTCATCTTCGCAAGCTGTGTGTGATATATCCAGCTCACAGTTGAGTGTTTAAGAATACATGAATACAGCAGTAGGGCAGTGTCTAACGTTGAAGTGGCCCGGCGGGTACGATGCTTGGGTACCTGTAGGCTAATACCACCCACTCGAGCACCTTCCGTACACATGCACATTGTTATATATTGGAGCCCTCGGCCTTCTCGTCCTTGTTGAAAACGTTGAGCTGTGGAGGCTGCATCATATCACACGTCCGTCACAACCCGTCCATCAACCAAAGCTGCGGTCGGGCGGGTACTCCCATTTCCGCAACCGGATTTGAGTTACTCCCAAGAGTTCACTGACAAAAACCTTTTTGGCGGCCTGTTCGACACGACATGTCTGAGTATTGCTTATAATAATCATACCTCTAAATGTCAACAACAAGAAACCTCACGACCGCAAAAGGGCAGGGGAGTAACTCGCGCAAATGACCCCACGCCACTGCAATACAAGGGTATATAAAGTTACCCCTTTATACCGTACCACGTTCCATACAAGCCGTATAGTGTCGGTCGATGGGCACGTTGCCATGGTGGGCCTGGCCTGCCGATTGTCGATTCCGACGACATTCCCCACCGCGACGGGACTTACCAGAGCGGCTAACCCTTGCTTATGTCGTAGCCCAGCTGTTGTTTATGATACTCAAAATGGCCCTCGCCCGAGGCGTGTTTTCCCGCCTCATTGTGTCTCGCTTTAGCTAGACTAGAGTAAACAATAGATTTCAACGACCAACCACGCGATCCGTTACCTGCAGTCGAAATGACAAAAATAATGACCACAGTATGCTCTATGGCAGTACTATTGAAAACGTTTATGCAGACGCGTCGTCCTTGGGCTTGTCCTATGGTCTACAGTAAGGGGCTTGAACGAACTACAATCATGAAAACAAATGCATGGACACGGTATCACACAGTGAATTATGTGGATCACGGCGCGTAGTACGTAAAGCTGACACGCAGTGTTGGTTCAAGGGGAAATGCTGGCGAACAACCTTGAGGCATATACTACTCTCACTCACAGGCCGAGTTTCGTATTTGACAGGCTAGAGGTCGTTTTACACTAACCGCAGCATATGGGTAAAGTAATCCAGTGCTAGGGGCTGCAGCAGAAGTTTCTGCCGTGGACAGCGTGCCAGGGTATGAAACCCCAAATATGATACATCGTGTGTTTCATGTAAACGTAGTTGTTAAAAAATAAGACACACTCTGGATTCTGTGAGCTCGAAGATTTCGTCGAAACTCATATTTGCAATCTGTGGGCGACACTCCGATCGCGCGTATTACTGGGTGCATGTCCTCATGAAGTATAAAGGTCGGCCACTCCATTTGGCAATAGCTTGGAACAGGATCAACAGGGATACTTTGGCCAATCTCCACACGGAAACTACCAAACCCGTTTTTGAGTGAAAGAAAGTCTGCCGGCTGTGGAAGGCCCAAGTGTATATTGCGCAACTCGTTTAGTCGTATGACCGGTGAAGGGAGTCTGTGCATTTCATATCATGAAAGCGCTACCAGCCATTGGCTACGGACGACAATGCAAGGGCCGTTGACATATAGTCTAGAGCAATATAGTAGTCCTTGCATTTTCGTCGCAGCACACTACGATACCGGTACTGCCGCAGTACTCCCGTTGCCACTACCGTACACGAGAAAGGAAGATCTGTCACGGCGAGCAGGAAAACTTCTCCCATACATATGGGATGTAAACCAACCGGAGTTGCAGGAAGTTCGAAGGGAGGAGATCGATCACACGAGCGAGGGCTCGAAAGGATTTTTTCGGTAGATCGATCACTTGAAAGCACGAAAAGTTTGAAAAATTGAAGATCTGAACCCTGTAAACCTGTGAATTGATCGCATGAGACCGAAACTGCACAAAACACCTGCGCCGCTCACTGATTCTATCCCCCGGAACGATTAAGTTTCTTTAACGAACGTTTCATGGCTGCTAGACACGAGGAAGGATGCCATAATGAAAATTTCTTCAAATATCTCGCTTTTTTGGAAGAGACTATCAAACGATGACATCGGGCTGGCAAGGGGCACCGCGTATGAGGAGATACGACCGGGAGCTGATTTCAACACCGGCGACTTTGTTAAAGAAAATCTGGGGGGGGGCTACCGTAGAACAACTCCGATGACGCCAGAAGCTCTACCTGCATCCTTGTGCACTGTCCCGCTGGCCAAATCTTTCCGCTGCAACAGGTCGGCAGCCCCGCTGGTCAAATCGGTCCGCCCGCTTGAATGAAGACACAACAGGTCAGACTTAAGCAGCAGTGAATAGGGGGTTGCTTTTTTCGAGGACGTCACTCCCCTTTAATGCATGTCTTCCGTAGCAGATATCTGCGCTACTGGCGCAGGCGTGGCCGTACCGCTAGTGCGCACAACGTGTACACATTATGTGCCCAACCCGATATATTTTCGTGCTCTCGCATATACACAGCCCTTGAAATATATATTACCATCCTGTTGTGGGTACTTTCACATATACTACGTGTGTAATTTATAAATTACTTGGTGTCATACATAATAAGTGCTCGTGAAACAATGGACCAATTTGAAACTACAACGTAAAGCATTCCGACGTTGGGAGTTGATAAGGCCTATTTCATCCATTATTTTGTACTTACCGGGTAAAGGTGAGAAGAACTCCATGAATCTACAGCGAGATGTCACCCCGAAGATGATCCAATAGCAAAATGAAATGCTCTGCCGCAGCCGCATTAACAGTTCTCTTGCTTTCTTTAGTGAAAGTATATATATAATGATTATGTTTACGGAGGGTAGACTACAGACTACAGTACCCCGGGTACGTTCGTCCGACACCGTGGTCGCAGCATTCTGACACGTAACGCATTGTGCTTGTTGCCGACGTACGCCACCATGATGTTGGTGTCCGTAGATTCCGTGTGCTTGGTGGGGTCCGGTGGTGGCCAGTCTCACAGCCATGGAGTTGGTTTGCGCCGCTCGGATCAGGGTGGAACATGGTCTCTGTTGGCAACGGTTTCCAGAGAAGCGTCGAAACACGTTAGTGTGTTCATGTGGCTGTGTGCGTTCACTAGTCGAACATGCCGAAATATCAGTTGGCCGCAGCTAATTGGTCAACCTGTGACTGGTAGCTCATGTTGTGAATATTGAACCCACCGCTGATATGGCCCGATGCGCGTACGCTCCTATAGATTATAGTCTATATCGATAGCAGAAAATGCCTTCCTCCACGATCCAGGGGTCGACCAACCCGGCTAGAAATTATGGACCACAAATATCAGGTGCACGTGAACTTCATGTTGGATTATGCCCGCGCACAAGTCTAGTGTATCATCATGTGTGTGATGTGTATGATATAATGTGTATGATGTGATGTGTACGATGTGTATGATTGCATAGGATATACGGAGATGGTAGAGTAGAACTATTGATATGATATTGGCGGTCCCAATCTTCGATATGTTCGAGGTGAGCCCCCTCTTGTGCAGTGTCTTAGTACTACCGATGTTTCTCAGTTTTCTATCTTGTAATCTTCCGGTGTGCATGTTCAGAGTGGCCTCCGGGCCTCCGGTACTTTAATACTCCGGAGTACATTTTTTACGTTGTCATCTTCTCCTCCGCCTGATGGCCTCTCGTCGGGTACCGAGAGCAATCTCCCCGTGAGCAACCCTACGCCGGGAATACACATTGTCGATCATGCTAGCATAATCGTACGACAAGACAACTTGTGCCTTTGGACGTAGAGTGCTCGGCGGAGCTCGGGACGAGCATGATTTTCGACTTGCAGCTGCTTTTGCGGAGGCTACAGTTGAAATGGAGGAGAACCGATTTGCTGGGAAGGTTACTCAGTCTCTGAGGACCACAAGGTCGAGACCCAACGCTTAACTGACAAGCAAATGGCTTCGTTTGCTGCATTGCAAGTACAGGATATTGCCAAGACAATCCTCCGTGGAGAAGAGCGAGTGTTCGAGGAATGGACAGACGCCCAAGGGAACGCTGCATTCCCGACACCTCAAGAATTCCTATAGGGAATTCTTTCAGACATCGTCGGCCAGTTGAAATGGCAGCTAAGGCATGGGTTCCATGGGCAGCAGCAAGAGCTACACAAAGTAACGGCTTCAGTAGTAACGGCATGGACGTTGGAGGAAAAGCGATCGGAGGAAATTAGCGCAAACCAACCCGATTCGGGAAGGCTGGAAGAGGACTCTGACGCGGCAGAGCAGAAACGCCTCCGCAACCGCCCGACCCGCTACCGCCGCAGCAGTCGCTGGCAGCGAAGCCGCTGGTCCTCCTGTCGCCACCGGAAGAAGTTGGCCGAGATGAGCACGAAGGGGTGATGGTATCTGAGAACATGGTTGAGATTGGAGGAGTGATGGCGTGTGATGGGGGAAAAGGGATGATGGAGTCTATGCAGATGGACAAAGAGCCGCCTCAACAGCATCCAACCAGCAGCAGCCACAACTACCAGGTGCTGCCGACCCAGACCCGTGGCCACCCCCAATGGCCAGCAGGTCTTGATAAGATCAACAGCGATTGGGAGATCGGAAGCCATGAGTCTCAGGTTCTAGTTTTGGGAGGCAGAGAAACAGCAGAGTCGTTTGCGTTTGGGAAATGCGAACCACAACCGAAGGAAGGCCAGAGCGATCGCGAGCAGGAGAGAGAGCGATTGGAAGCGAGAAGGCATTGGCACTGGTTGTTCCCTTCAGCATCTTCGGGGGTCGGTGGCAGGAGACGCCTATTCGGCGCCTTACCCGTCCGCGGCGAACACGTGTACGCTAAAAGAAGTGACACCACTAACTATCGGGTGTCGAGATCGAAAGGCATGGATTATTTTTAAGTACAGTAGGTGGCCCTATATGGTGCGGGTACGTGTCACGAAAATTACCCGCACTATACCGGGCACCCGCACCATATAAAAACCGGCCACTATAAAGGGGTCTTTATTGTGCCAAACGATTTCACCCGCACAATATCGGACACACGCACTATATGACCCGGGCCACCTGAGTATCAAAACACGCTTGTTCGTCGAATGAGGACATACTGCAACTGGTATGATTAGCGGTTCATAGCGATCACAAATTGTTTGGTTGGCATAGTGCTTACTCGAGGTCGTAGGGTCAGTCGAATGATGTTATACTACAACTAAAAATACTACAACTAAAAAAAAAAAAAAAAAAATACTACAACTGGTATACTTAGCGGTTGATACTCTGCGTATCAAGCGCAACTACGAACTGGTATGCTGGTTTTTTTATGGAGGAGTTATCGCCGATCATAGTACTGTTGTTGTTTATGGATATGATACATAGCGCTTGCCTGTGATAGCCGAATTTTCTGTCGTATATGATATGAGTTGGCACTTTCCTTAAATTTCATTTAACCATTTTCCCTCAGTTCCAAAATATTTGAGAGAAAATGGCTACTGCTGAAAGAATGACTTTTGATCCTGGTCGTTGGAATTTTTTTTTTGTTTTTTTTTTTGCATCCTTCGGCGGATGGGGAAAAATAAAGCTCACCACACTTCCACGTATTTTCATACGCGTCGTGTGTCGATTTAACTCTTTTTATAAAATATCATTTATTGTTTCGGGTATCAGCGGTCTATACCTTTATAGAGGGTACTTGGTAGGTGGTCATGGTGGTATATTTATGGTTGGCCGGAGCAAGTTCACATGTGATCGTATACGTATGCATCCGTGCTTATTTTTTTTTGGTTGCAACAACGAGAGGTGATGGATAGGGTGGTTGCGCTTTTATCACACAACTGAACTTCCAACCCTGCCTGGAGTTATGACTGCATTAATACACCACCTGTCGTACCAGGCATGAGAGTCGTATGATAGTGTATTGACGTATTTTCCTGGCATTAGTGGATAATAGGATTGTGTTCACCCCCCCCCCACCCCCAATGGCGTACAAAACCGAGTGATCTGGGGGGAAGAGTAGACAGATATAGACCAAGGCTTATACTATTCACGGGTGACCATACGTCAAGTATATACGAACAAATGCGCAGCAATAGTATATTACGAGAAAAATATTTGTTGTTTTTGGGAGCGTTTGACAGGGAAATTTGAGATTTTTATCACTGAGCTGGTGGAGCGGAAAGAGATATCGATCGTCCACGTGACACATTCTTTTCAGCTCGCGTAGACATTAACACCGCCGTAGCCTTGCGATGAACTCCTGGTGATATGGATTGGCGGTCGAGCTGGCAGGATGCTTGATTTCTTTGAACAGGGAGAGTAGGTAGGACTGATGAATGTTGGCTTCCATAGTTCGTTGAAAGAGCACATACATGTCCTAATAATCAAAGTGTCCTGTGATAAACAATAACGACGCGTGTTGAGAGCTTGGTCCGGACTAATCAAGAGTGGAACTTGTTGGACTAAATGTGGCTTGACTCCTGAGTGAGGGAGTTTGTCTCCGGAGTGGGGGAGTTGTATGCTCATATTTTGGGCACGCAATGAAATAATAGTCAACAACAAGGCGATTCTTACATTTTTGTTTGAATTTGAGGATGGTACTTTTGAGTTCGCAGGAAATTCAATGTGAGATGGCGTGAGCATGAACGTGACAGTTGTCACGAGCAGGAGGGATGTAGAAATGACTATTTGCTCGTATCGATGTCCGAGAAACAAACTCGGGTCTGCGTTGATACTAATTATAATTATACTATTTTCAATTTTGCCCGGCGCATGTTGAAAATGAGAGTATCTATATTGCCATTAGAATTTTGGTTGATAATGGAAGGTTTGGAAGCATATTGATTTCGGGAACAGTATTTGTTGTTTTCGAGTAGTGGAAGACGAAATTTGACACCTGGTATTTTTTATCTTGATCTCAGCATCGAATCTGCTTGATCAAACATGTGGAAGTGCAGAATATTATCGAAGTATGAGAAAATATGGGTTTTGCACGTACGTAAGACGATTGCCCTATCAGATCAATCAATGCGGTATTTCATATTAGTATGAGCGATAGCATTGGGTACACCTGGCCCAGCTGTGTAGGCGACGACCTGCTCGGGGAGCGCGTAGGGGAGCAGAGTCTGAGCTACAGGTCCAAAGTGTGATTCAGACTAATTTAAGTTCCCACCCACCCGCCCGGGCTTTTGACGGAATCAGTTGAGGGGGAGTTCATCGGTCGCAGTAACGTTGCGCCTGCTTGTTACTTTTTTGGGTAAGCGTACCCGTTTTCGCTGGAGATGCGACGGGGTTTCATAGATTGCGCAGGTTTGCGGTGGGGGCTAGCCGCGTCAGTGTTATAGCGTGGTGCAAGGGGTGTTCGTTGTGTGTGATTTTTTTTTGGAAGTAATATTACTTTGGGGAAAGAGCAGTATTGTTTGGTTGTTTTTGAGTAGTGGATGACGAAATTTGATTCCTAGTATTGTTAGACTATAATTATATTGATTTCAGCGTTGAATTTGCTTGATCGAACGCTTGGGAGTATGATAGTTTGAGGTGAAATGTTGGTGGTTCCGGGGTTGTTTTAGGCACAATTTCGATAGTTTTCATTTTTGGTGTTGCACGGATTAATCCTTTACTGCACTCTTGATCACCCATATTTTTATCAGCGATTTCCGTTACGATTACTGCGGTTCAACTCCGCCAGCTACGGCGTTGGGTATCGATATTCGGGTTTTTGGAGCAGAGTCAGTATTGTTTTGAAATTTCCATTCAATATTTGACTTATGTACTCGTACCTTGCTTGAATAAGCAAGGTTCCGTATGGTGCGCCTTGGTTGAACGTTATCATGACGTGCACACAGGCAGGAGGAATGTTGGTTTATGCCTGCGCACACGTTTGATGTATGATGTGATTGACTGCATAGAATCTACGGAGATGGTAGCGTAAAACTATCGATAGGATTGTCGGTCCCAGTCTTCGATATGTTCGAGTTGAGCCCCCTTTTGGCGCAGTGTGCTAGTATTACCGCGGTTACTCAGTCTACTATTTTGTTATCTTCGGGTGTGCATGTTCAGAGTGGCCTCCGAGCCATTCCACGATAGGGTTGCAGCAGAACGTCCCTGAGCTCCTCACATGAGGAACTCAATACCTAACCCCCAAAATGACTTTGAATGCATTCGTTCGCAAAACCCGAAAAAGCTTCTATGCCTTAGTCCAAAATATAATGTACTCGTCAAAATACTTCCTTGACCGGCAGTTCCTCACATGAGGAACTCAATCGCCCCTAGGGACTTTTTAGCGCAAAACGTGCAACCCCTACCGTGGGATGACTCCTCCGGGACTCCGGCACTTTCTAACATATATTATATCTCCTTGTCTTCTCCGCCGGATGGTCCCTCGGCGGGTACCGATAGCAATCTCCCCGTGAGCCACCCTACGCCGGGGATACAGATTGTCGATTACCTCTCATGTACGCGTGTTTGAACTCGGCAGCAAAACGAACGCTTCAATAAGGTATAACGCGATTTATGTCCCTAAGAACAGTTTCCTGTGTCGTCGTTTCAAGGATGGTTTTACGGAACGTGCAGGTTCGCACCTGATTTGGGAATTCCATGATGTTCGGAAAAAAACATTATCCACATACATGCCGGAAACAGTTAGTTGTTCATCCCGACAAAGTAAGGTAGAATTGTACGTAGTTGTGAAACATTTGAATCGAACAGTAAAAGCTGTACGCAGGGTGTAGTCTATGCCCTAAAGCTATACGCAGGCTGGCCATAATGCGTGTGCATCTCATCAAAATCAATTCCCGTTTACAGCAGCGACAAGCTCAGCCTCCATTGGATTTGATGCTAATCGCATGAGCTGCGGTGTTTCTATTGGCTACAAAGACCCCGCCGGACATATAAACCACTTCCGCGATTGTCACACTTAGAGCGGTTGTTAACGAGCACACAAAGCAATACGGAAATCACGACGAAAAAACGTGTTATATTCTCGGACCATCTTTCCCGTCGGTAATCCGGAGTTTGAATCGTTGTAATATTTCCGACCGTGAATAAAGTGATGTCATCGTAAGAATTTCTAACAGAATACTCAATATTTTTTCGAAACCGCAACATTTCAGATTTTCAGACGGTCGAAGGATTCATGTTTTACTTGTGTCTCGTTCGGAAAGACCATCAAAGCGATCCAGGTTGCGTGTGCCCGTAGTATGTGTTACTTTGTTTTGCCTGGGTTGGAATATTCAGTCCTCAACGGTGCGAATGTCCGCTACCTCCTTCTTCACCGGTAAAGGGTTGTCTCCCCATCATCCCTTTACCCGATGTTACGTCGGGGGTAGTTATGTTCCACTCCAAGGTAACTGGAGCCTGTCCCGCGGCCAAATATTTGAAAATGAGATATATTGTTGACAAACCCACCATCAACACCACCACCGCCACCACCGCCACCACCAACACCACCAACAACAACAGCAACAACGACAACAACAACAACGACAACAACAACAACAACAACAACAACGACAACAGCAAGAACAACAACAACAACAACAACAAGCAGATGGATAAAGCAAGGTACTGAAGTAAACCTAGTTGTGATGAAAAGGTTTTCATAATAAAATAAATAACACACGCCGGCTGTGAGATGGAATATTTTGTTTAAACTCATCTTCGCAAGCTGTGTGTGATACTCCGATCGCGCGTTTTATGGGTTGTGTGTCTTAATTAAGGATATAGGTCGGCGACTCCCTTGGAAACACAGTGTAGCTATCAGGGTCAACAGGACCAAGGCTACGGTAGGGGGGAACCCCCAATTTTCATTACGGGAATTGAGCCACTCGCACGATTGACTAAGTACCTCACGGACAAGAATGCTTTAGGCGATTTTTTACGGGCGGCGAAGATAACCATTCCATTGCGGACTTATTTCGTCAAGGTATATCATCAAGAAACCCTAGCACCGCGGAGGAACAGGAGGGTTACTCGCGCGAGTGACCCCGAGCCAATGAAAAAAACGGACCTAAAAGTAACCCCCCTACCGTAGCCTGGGTCACAGGGTGATGCCCGTCAGTTTGTGCGCGGAAACTTTAAACCCGTTTCCGAGGGGGACAACATCTGACAGCTGTCGAAGGAAATGCATCAGTTTATCAAGTGAATCCTTTATGTCGACTAACCGGCGAGGGGAGGGTGGAGTTTTTGAGGACGTGGGGCCCTGGTTTTGATCGGAAGGGAGCGGTGTTGGAGGGGGGGGGAGGGGGGGGGGGGGGGGGGGGGGGGGGGGGCGGAGACGGGTAGGGCTGCTCAATTTGTGCGTAGAAAACTATACATCCTTCAAGTGGATACATGTGACGATTTTGGAAAGAATGCTGCAGTTTATCATGTATATCCTGTAAGTCGTACAACCATTGAGTAGAGGGCGGAGTGTTCTAGGGGGTGGGAGTGAGGGAGAGGGGGCGGGCGGGGCGAAATGTGGGGGGAAATGTGCCGGGGGGGGCGGGGGGCGGGAAGGAGGGCTTTAGGTCGCATATATGTAGGGGTTTGGTATACGCGTGGTGCTAGGTCTGGGCGATGGCTTGGGTGGTGCGGGAGGAGGGGGCGTTGGCGCCGGGGGGAGGGTAGGAATTGCAGCAGCGGCATGGATGGCTCAAGAACGGTAATCAGGTGATATGCAGTGCGTGGAAGTGTTGAATAGTATGGCGGATATCAATCTAAGGTGTGGCGCTTGAGCAAGAAGAGGAAGCGGGGAAAAGAAAAGGCGGGGGGTGGGGGGGATGGTTTTCAAGAGGTTTAGGTCATATACCAGGCATAATATCGAAATACACTCCATCTGTGAGATCAAAGATGTGATCAAAACTCATCTCTCATCTTTGCAAGATTGTGTGCGATACTCCGATCGCGCGTATTAGTTATTTATGTAGGGGCTTGCTATACGCGTGGTGCTAGGTCTAGGCGATCGTGCGGATGGTGGGGAAGGAGGGGTCGTTAGAGTGGGGGGGGTATGAATGAAAGCTACGTCGTGAATGGCCTAGAAAGATAATGACGTGATATCAATTGCTTAGAAGTGTGTATTACTCTGGTCGATTTCGATTGTCAGTGAGGCGTTTGAAAAAACTGGGACGGATAAAAGGTTTTGTCACATTCCCCTGTTTGCAAAAAAATGCATTCCTGATTTGTGTTCCTGTTTTATTTTGGGTGCCAACCCATCGACGGCAACAATGGTGCCGAGAGTGGAACCGCCTTTTGATGCCAAGGTCCACTAGGTCCCACGCGGCACGGGCCCCATCACGGGCGATACTAACCAACAAAAACATATACCAGATACGTCCACGCACTGGATATCACCTCGTTATCTTTCTCGAGCCATCCATGCCGCTGCTCCCCCCCCCCCCCCCACCCCCTCCTCTTCCCCCCCGCCGCGCCCCCAACGCCTCCTCCTCTCCCACCACCCGCACCATCGCCTAAACCTAGCACCACACGTATAGCAAACCCCTACATCTGTGCCACCTAAGGCCCCTCCTTCCACCCCGCACCCCCCCCATCCCCACCTCCCCCCCTCCGTCACTCCCCACACCCCCATCCCCCCACCCCCCGACCCCTCTACACCCCCACCCCACCCCACCCCCAGCCCCTCGAACACTCCACCCTCGACTCACTGGTTGTACGACTTACAGGATTTACATCATAAACTGGTGCATTATTTTCAAAACCGTCCTATTTACCCCCTTAAAATAATGTATAGTTGCCACACCCAGATTGAGCTGCCCCACCCGCCCCGCCCCCGCCCCAACCCCCCCCGTGATAAACTGGTGCATTTTCCAAACCCGTTAGGTTTATCACCTTAAAATAATGCATAGTTTCCACGCCCAAACTGAGCTGCCCCACCCGCCCCGCCCCCGCCCTAACCCCCCCCCCCATGATGAACTGGTGCAATTTCCGAAACCGTCAGATTTATCCCCTTGAAAGATTTATAGTTTCCACGCACAACTTGAGCTGCCCCGCACGCCCCCCCCTTCCCCCCACACACACCCTAAACCCGGCCTTGTTTTGATCAAAACCAGGCCCCCACGTCCTTAAAAGGTCCGCTCTCCCCTCAAACCGGTTTTTTTACTTACAGGAATCATCTAGTAAACGGATGCATTTCCTTCCACAGTTGCTGTCAGGTTTGGTCCCCCTCAAAAACGGGTTATAAAGTTTCCGCGCACAGACTGACTAAGATCACCCTGTTGACCCTGATAGATACACTGTAGTTGCAAGGGGAGTCGACGACCTATATCCTTAATTAGGACACACAACTCGTAATACGCGCGATCGGAGTATCACACACAGTAACAGCTTGCAAAGATGAGTTTCGACAAAATATTCGATCCCACAGCTGGAGTGTATTTTCATTGTTACTAACACACCAGGTATCATTTTTACTGACAACATAAAAACGACTCCTCACAACTTCGAACTTGTGAAACGTACTTGTTTTTGCCGAAAAATCACATATTTTCGTTTGCCAACAATAATCCTAACGTCAACGATTAAGAAAAAATCGAAAATAGTTCCAAATTAAACAAAATAACGATAAACATCACGCGTATCGAAAACCTTTTGTTTGTGCTTGATGACAAGTCTGATCCAATGTCCGGTGTTCGACGTGGGTAACGGTGACATCTGCGAAGATTCAGTGGAATTAATGGGCTCAAAAACCGGTGAACTGCTTGGTATGTGATGGTGTCTCCGGGTTCACGTATAGGTCTACACCTGTGCTACCCACGTATGACAAGAGGGCAACGTTCCACACGTCAGTATGTTGACTTACACCAGCTTTCTATATATTTCGATATATCTATTTTCTCCGCCTGATGGCGCTCAGGGGATAGAGAGCAATCTCCCCGTGAGCCTCCGTGGATCCCGCACCGCGATGGTCGATTGAAAACGCCACATTAGTCTAGCTCCGAGTGCTTGCATTTGTATTGTTCGTTGGAAACGACCCTACCGCACCCAAACGACAGCTCATTGAACCAGACCAGCCGGCCGCGTGGCCCTTGTCGACATGCGTGTTTTCGGTGTCAGGAGAACACTGTGACATTTCTCCGGGTACAAAATATGTAATCCGAGTGTGTGGGTTGAGAACGGCGAGCTACCTCGCGGCACCCGGGAGGGGGAAGGTTGGGGCATACGGTTACCCGCGCGCGAGTGGAGCCGAACGGTGGAATGAAATATTCTACCGCACACGTATTATCTGCCGGAGTTTGTGAAATTTTAATCTTCATAGGAGTATGGATTGCCATTTATGTTGAACTTGCCAAGTATTGTGAAACGTCAACAACACGCTATCGAGTTCATACGTCGCTACATCGTTCGGATGAATTCGCGGTATAGGTGCACTGGAGAGTACGGTGTGAAAAGGATAAATGCAACCACCTTCGGACTCAACACGAAAAGGGGTGCTCAACTTCTACAACGTGAAAAAATGGCGCCAGAATACAGTTGGCATAGGACGCCTTCACAAACAAACGTAACTATATGGGCACATGAAAGTGCCGCAGTCTTAGTTGTCGCGGATATTTCATTTAGCAGCGATTAGAACGCCATTGTCGGTGAACTTTGATCAAGACGCGCCTCTAACAGGTACATGATGTCTCACTTGAACTGGCCATATTCCTACCCCCATTTCATAATATACCACGTTGCGATTTGACGTTCCTCCCGATTTATGGGAACCATTCCGCAATATCCGGGCCCCACTTCAAAGTATCACCCCCCCCCCCGTCGATAGTATACAACGCGGCTATGTTTCGCTCTTGATATAGGAATTCATGCTGCTGTTTGAGTGGGAGGGGGGTGGCTATAAACTTGATGGGCATGTTATGTAGTTCAGGAGGGGATGATATATTTTAGAGGGGATGATGATATATTTTGAGGGGGGAAGGGGGGGATGATATATAGAAGTGCAAGTATCCTTAATGAGGAGACACAACCCGTAATACGCGCGGTCGGAGTATCACGCACAGCCTGCAAACAAAAGTTTCGACAAAATCTTCGATCTCACAGCTGGAGTCTAGTTTTACTAAATAGTAATGGAAATGGGGTCAGGATATTGCCGAAGGGATGATAAATCGGGGGGAACAACAGATCACAACACCTGCATGACATATATGTGCAAACAAACTTGTGTGTACAAAATGTAATCGTCGAACACACGGCTGACGTCCTCAAAATATAATCAAAAAATCAAAATACACTCCAGCTGGGAGATCGAAGATGTCGTCGAAACTCATCTTTGCAAGCTGTGTGTGATACTCCGATCGCGCGTATTACGAGCTGTGTGTCCTCATTAAGGATATAGGTCGGCGACTCTCCTTGCAACTGCAGTGTAGCTATCAGGGTCGACAGGGTGATGTTAGTCAGTCTGTGCGCGGGACTGATTCTACGATAGCCCCTCCCAAAAAACAGCGATTTTCTTCAACGAACGTTTCATGGCTGCTCGACACAACGAAGGATACTGCTGTTGAGAAAGAAAAGTGTCCACATATATTTTCTTGTGTGCAAGGAGAGGTCTATCGATTGATTACGTCGGGGTGTCGAGGGACACCGTGTTTTAGGAGATACTACCGGGGAGCTGGTTTTGAAACCGCCGATTTCGTAAAAGAAAAGTTGGGGGGGCTATCGTAGAACGACTCGCGGAAACTATAAGAACCGTTTCTGAGGGGGACAAAAACTGACAGCTGTGGAGGGAAATGTATCCGTCTATCAAGTGAATCCTGTGAGTCGAATAACCGGTGAAGGGGGGGGCGGAGTTTTGAAGGACGTGGGGGCCTGGTTTTGACCAAAAGCGAGCGGAATTGGGGGGGGGGGGGGGGGGGGGGGAAGGGGGGGGGGGGCGGACGGGCGGGCAATTTGTGCGTGTGAGGTATAAATCCTTTCAAGGGAATACATCTGACGGTTTTGGGGGAAAAACAAACACACCAGATTATCATGGGGGGGGGGTTGGGGCGGGGGTGGGGCGTGTGGGGCAGCTCAATCTGTGCGTGGAAACTATACATTATTTTGAGGGGATAAATGTGACGGTTTTGGAAATAATGCATCAGTTTATCATGTATATGCTGGGGTAAGTCGTATAATCAGTTAGTAGAGAGAGGGCGGAGTGTTCGAGGGGGTGGGGTTGGGATGGGTTGGGGGGGTTTGGGGGTGGTGGGGGGTGGGGGCGGGGCGGGGGGGGGAGGAAGGGTTTTAGGTGAGCGGTTTGTTTTACGTGTGGTGCTAGGTTTAGGCGATGGTGCGGGTGGTGGGGAAGAAGGGGGCGTTCGGGGCGGGGGGGGGGGGGGAAGCAGCGGCATGAATGGCTCTCGAAAAATGATGAGGTGATATCCAGTGCGTGAAGTGTTTATTAATCTGGCGGATTTCGATTTTATTAGGTGGGGCGTTTGAGCAAGGAAGAGCGAAAAGGGGGGGGGGGGGGGGGTTTAGGAGGTTTAGGTCACAAATAATGTTTAAATGCACTTCGGCTGTGAGATCAAAGATATGTAAGGGCTTGTTATACGCGTGGTGCTAGGTCTAGGCGATCGTGCGAATGGTTGGAAAAGAGGGGGCGTTGAAGGTTTTTTTTTTGGGGGGGGGGAATGAAAACTACGTCATGGATGGTTAGAAAGATAATGACGTGATATCAACTGCGTATAGGTGTTTATTACTCTGGCCGATTTCGATTGTGAGTGGGGCGTTTGACACACTAGGCGTAAGGGGGGGGGGAGGGATCGGGGGACGGGGGGGGGGGCGGGGGAGGGGTGGTTTTTTTTTTATGAACAAGAGGGATCAGGGGAGGGGGGCGGGAAGGGGGGGGGGGGGCGGGTGCGCGGGACATATCAATATGTGCGCGGAGACTATAAATCCTTAAAAGGGACAAACCTGACGATTGTAGCAATAAGACATCCCTTGTATAGTAATTTTGTTTTTTAGACCAGTACAACTATTAAAAGTACTAGTACTAGTACTACTACTAGTAGTAGTAGTAGTAGTAGTATAAGTATAGTAGGAGTATTAGTAGTAGTAGTAGTAGTAGTAGTGTAGTAGTAGTAGTAGTAGTAGTAGTAGAAGTAGTAGTAGGAGTAGTAGTAGCAGTGGTAGTAGTAGTAGTAGTAGTAAAATTAGTAGTAGTGTAGTAGTAGTAGTAGTAGTAGTAGTAGCAGTAGTAGAGTAGTGGTAGTAGTAGTCTAGTAGTAGTAAAAATGATAATAATAGAAATAGTAGAAGTGCCTGGTCCTACGATAGCCCCCCCCAAAAAACCGGCGTTTTTCTGTAACGAAGGTTCCACTGCTACTCGACACGAGGAAGCATGCCATTAACCCATTCTACAACTGGAAACCCGTTTATGGGGACAAAACTACTTGGATTTAGTACATGGAGGGGTTCGGGGGCTCTAAAGGGGGTTAAACCAAAACTTTCCTTACAAGTTGTACTTTTTTTCTCGGGGCTTTCGAACGACAACGTCCTTGTTAATGGACACCGTATTCCAGGAGATACGGTGGTACACTAGTTATCAAAACCGGCGATTTCGTTAAATATAAGTCGGGCAGGCTACCGTGGGGGTAGAACGACTCAAGTAGCAGTACTATTAATAGAAGTAGCAGCAGCAGCAGTAGTAGTAGTAGTAGTAGCAGTAGTAGGAGCAGTAGTAGTAGTAGTAGTAGTAGTAGTAGTAGTAGTAGTAGTAGTAGTAGTAGTACTAGTAGTAGTAGTGGTAGTAGTAGTAGTAGTAGAAGTAGTAGTAGTAGTAGTAGTAGTAGTAGTAGTAGTAGTAGTAGTAGTGGCAATAGTACTACGGAGATCAATTGTTAACAGGGCTGATTAAATGCCTATGGGGTCATAACTCTCTCAATTCTTCGTCGATAACGGTAACGATCACTTGGATTGTTTGCGTAGGCCTTACGGTCACGGCGGAAGAAAAAAAGTTTAAGCAGTACGACGTTGTGGCCGAGGTATTACGAAAATTACACGGTAGAAGTGCGGTGAATTTTTTGCAACATGACAAGGCATTTCCCCCTGATAAAAACGGATCTATGTAAAAGTCGTAGTATTAATGGTTGTAGGAGTAGTAGTAGTAGTAGTAGTAGTAGTAGTAGTAGTAGTAGTAGCAATAGTAGTACAGTATTAGTAGCTGGGGAGTGGTAGTGATAGTAGAAATAATAGGAGTATCAGCAGCAGTAGTAGTGGTAGCAGCAACAGTAGTAGTAGTAATAATAATAGGAGGAGCGGATAGTAGTAGTAGCAGTAGTAGTAGCAGCAGTAATAGTAGTAGTAGTAGTAGTAGTAGCAGCAGCAGCAGCAGTAGTAGTAGTAGTAGTAGTAGTAGTAGTAGTAGTAGTAGTAGTAGTAGTGGCAGCACTAGTATTAGTCCAATAGTAGTACTAGTAGTAGTAGAGTAGTACTTGTAGTAGAAGTAGTAGTAGGTATAGTAGTAGTGTAGTAGTAGGTGTGGTAGTAGTAGCAGTAGCAGTAGCAGTAATAGTAGTAGTAATAGTATAGTAGTTGTTGTAGTAAAAGTGGCACAGTACTAGTAGTAGTAGTGTAGTAGTGTAGTAATAGTGGTGTAGTAGTAGTATAAGCACTAGTATTAATAGTAGTATCTAGAAGTAGTAGTAGTAGCTATAGCAGTAGTGTAGTAGTAGAAGTAGTGGTAGTTGCAACAAAAATAGTAGTAGTAGTAGTAGTAGTAGTAGTAGTAGTAGTAGTAGTAGTAGTAGTGGTAGTAGTAGTAGGAGTAGTAGTAGTAGGAGTAGTAGTAGTAGTATTGTAGTGGTAGTCTAGTAGTACCACTATAAGTAGCAGTAATATTAGTGATAATAGCAGTAAAGTAGTAGAAGTAGTAGTAGTAGTAGTAGTAGTATTAATAGTAGTAGTAGTTAATAGCAGTAGTTTAATGGTAGTAGTATTACCAGCGGTAGTAGCAGTAGCAACAGCAGTAATAGTATACATTATACTAGTAGCAGTATACGTTGCAGTAGAAGCACAGCAGCAGCATGGCTGGGTAGTAGCACTGATAGTACTAGTGTCTAGTCTAACTGTATAGCTCGTGGTTACGACGAAAACGCAATTCGATGTTTCCCTCCTTGGATCCAAAGAGCAGGAAGATGGAAAACTTACCTTTTCTTTTAATCCCCCGAAAAGCCTTCGGCCACGTAGCTGGTCGTTATTTCCGCAAAAGCAATGGGTGTAGACAAATGCACACCCTTGAAGGTGGGTATGACCCCCGGCGCCACCGGCAGCCTAGAACTGACCTTTTCTTTGCATACCTATGGTGCCGGTTGAGTACTTCGCTGTGGTGTCAGTTGGGATACGAAAGAGTGGTGGGAGTTAACCGCTACTATGAACCGACTGTGAACTACCTTGCCACAGATGGGAACACACAGAAAAGTGGCAGTATGCGCAGTTTTGCCGATTTCCGCTACAGTTAGTGTTGTTATTTCCGGCAGGCACGTCCCGGCACAATGGGGGAGACACGCCCCGGCCCGGTTGTGACGTAGTGAGATATATGCCGACTAACACCAAAGGCGGTGCAATCAAGTGCTGTTCGTTTCTGCCGATCAACACCCAACCACTGCCACAGGTGAAAAAATATGCGGGGCGAAAATGTGCAAGAGCCAATCAACGTCCCACCACGAGCCCACGATGCGGTTTAATAATGGTTAGTGCGGGCCAATCAGCGTACGCGGCTTGATAACATCTTTGTGCGCCAATAAGCGTCCGACCACAAGAAACAATGAGAGACCTCTTTCGAGTTTCCATGTTCTTGTGCCTGGCCTTGCCCCCTCCTTTCACAACCAAAGCACACCACAAACCCAGATCAAACCCTGCATTGTTCGATATCTACCCCGCTGCAGAAGAGCTTGGGACATAAAGTTTATTCGTTGCAGTCAGTGTGAATTCTCTCGTCGCATCGTGTGGGCGTCCAGGTCCTCAACAGCGGCACCATTACCACCATCAAAGAACTCGTCGGAAACATTTCAGGTGAGTAATGTGTGCAACGCGTTTTCGTTCAACAAAGGAAAGGGGAAAAAAACAACATTTGTCTGCCTTTTTGCAGCTGTGGCTTCTTCCTGTGTGGATGGCGCGTGGTACACCTCTGAGGCTGCCGAGAGAAGAACACGTTTCTTTTACCACGACTTACAACAGCGAAACTATCTATCGCTCCCGGCCCTCTTCGTCTCTTTCCTACCCGTGAGGTAATCGTCGCTCGGTTGTGCCAGGATGTTATGCCGACTGGTGGATACGATCATGTTGGGCGTCAAATCTCCAATTTGCTACGATGTTCTGCTACGCTCATGATACCTTGCCGCCACCGCATGTGTTGTGGTCCTCCTGACCACATGATGACACTGACACCCACTACTACCCGTGCTGGAACGAGCTCACGTTCAACCGGGCATCTTCGCCCACGTTTAGTGTCGCTTGACAACGAAATACATCGTTGGTTTTGTTCTTGCTTGATTTGTTTTTGTTTCCTACTTCGTTAGACTGGGCATGGGCGTTTTTGCTTTTCTTGGGTTTGTGAGGAGTTTAGTATAGCGTACGAAAATCCATATTGTTCGCGGCATTATTACTCGGTCACACTAAACTCCATACTTGGTACGATAAAGTTGTACCCCGCGCAGACTCATTTCCTATCTCCGAGTCTTGTATTGCTGTTGGGCCGGGTTGTACCGAGTCGTGGGAGGAATTGTGCTAGGCGTCAAACTCACAGTGCCTCGTTATGTTGACCCTCGACCTTATTCGCTACGCTAGCGTCGCGCTGTCTCACGTCGTGATCCTCCCAGATCAATGATCCTAATACCCTGATCATTATATTTGATACCAAGTACTAGTCTAACACAGTGTACTTCTCTGCCAGACACGTATTTTGCCCATCTGTTGGGCTGATGAGCGATCACACAGAGGCACTGTTTTAATAATCATGATTGTTTGGGCTTATGTTTTTGCTTTGTTACGCATGCGTACTTGGATTTTTAGGTTGTATGGTGTTTAGTACGGCATAATTAAACTTCTGCACACCAGGTGTCGTACACCGTTTTTCGTTTATTAATGCTACCAGGTCCTGTGCTACATTGCTGCAAATCCCATATGGTTTATTTTGTAGCCCTCGCCTCTCTTTAAGGCTGATTTCCTAGCAGGAATGTCCGAGTCAATCTTGCTGCAGCTAAAGGTTTTGCCAGGAAGAGCGTAGGATACTCCAATACACGCCAACATCTGACAAGGCTGGCATTCGTATAGCCTCCTACTAGTACGGTCATTTTTTAACCTATTGGTTGCAGGTAGCACGAGATGGCTTGCGGGCGTAAAGAAACGTTGATACTCGCCCGACTACCCGATGACGCCTCCGTGTACATACACGTATCGGCGATAGAAGTCACAGCGATCAAAAGTATTGCTGACCACCTTTTGTGAGGGCAGTCAACAATACAAGGGGTCTATTGGACTCTTGTCTGGGGATTTCCTCTTTTTCGAAACTCCTTGGACATATCATACTTGTTGGGTTATCTTGCTTCATACGGCGCTTAAAACGCTGTAAAAACTGTACGAAAGCCCACATGATGTGATGGGCTGGCGGCTTTAGACGCACACACTAACACCCATACGATTTATTGGTATATGTGTAAAGCTCATTTCCTGTCTCCGAGTCTTGTCTTTCGGTTCGGAGGGGATGTGCCGAGCTGTTGGTGGCATCATATAATGCTGGATGTCAAACTCACCAAACGAGATACATGTAGTTTCGCTTTGATAGATTCGCGATAGGCTGCCGGCGTCTCACGCTGCTACTCTCCAAACCTGAATGAAGCGATGTCACCGATATTACGACTACTACTTGTGATGCCACCAGACCAGCAACTGTCGAGCACGTCCCCCCACCGATGGTGTCACTGCAAGCAGCGAAACGTCAAGGTTGCTTGCTTCTTGCTTGTACGGGTTTCGTTTGTTTAGTTCACATACGCGCACCAGGTTTGTATGTCGTTTAGTTGATCATACTAGAACCCATAGATTTGTGAAAAGGATATTTCACTTTAGCACGGTATATTGAACGCCATACAATTTATTCGCTGGCCTCGGCTCTTCGAGCGTTATGTCCTTAATCTCCGGGTTTCGTCGTTCGGCTGCTCTAGATTGCGCCGAAAGCATGGTTGGTTCATGCCGGACGCCAACACTTCTCAAAACCAGAGGGTGCAAATACATTCCCTCGCACAGACACGATCACGGCAACTTGCCCGTAGCCAGCGTCACGCGTTACGGTCCTCCGAATCATGTGAAGACCCTGATACTGATTTCTAATATGTGACTCCATCAAAATCAGCCACTTTCTGTAACACCGTTACGTTTAGCATACGAAAACCCATAGGCATGCAACGATACAGCATTTTACCGCAACATAATAAGACCTATACGATTGATTGGTATCCCTCGCCTCTCCCAGATTCATTTCCTATCTCCGGGTCTCGTCGTTCGATTTCTCCGGATTTTGCCGAGTAGAGGGTAGGATCATGCCGGACGCCAAGACTTTCCAACGCTGCCATTCGAATACACTTTCGTCGTAAACTTACGCTCATGACAACGTGCCAATCGCCGGCGTCACACGTTGTGATCCTCCGAACCATGCCAGGACCCTGATACTAACTACAACGAAAGACCCCATGAAGTCAGTCACTCTCTGCTCACCTGTAGCATTGGTAAGAGACGGAACGCGCGAAGTGTTGAGAATATTTATGGTTTTGTGCTTTTTTTCTCGGTTGTTAGCCCCGTGTACTTCTCCGGCTCACGTTTGGAGTCCAAGCGCAGGTGCTTCATATAACGTGGTCGGTATTTGGCATTTTGGCGTAGTCACAACAAGACCCATACAATGTACTCGTCGTTTTCCCCTCTCGGGGTTCGCTACTCGCTCCGAGGCTGCTCCTTCGGTTGTGCCAGGTTCGTTGTTGACGACTAGCGGGTGGGATCGTGCCGGCCACACAATGGAAATCATACGATACGTGTTAACTCGGTTTGACGTCGGTGATAGACTGCCGTTGTTGCACTCTGGAATCCTCGGGACCAACGAAATGACACTGATACCGACTACTCTCTGTGACGCCACCCAAGTCACTTTCGATCACGCAAGTTGGCCCACCTCTGGCATTGTACGCAGCGGCATTACCAGAAAATGGGTCAACCTAACGATCGCTTGTCCGGGTTTGGTGTCCCTTGAATGAACGTCTCGTGCGTGTTTGTCATCCTTTTGTGTTTTTTTCAGGCGTTTGAAATACCGTACGAAAATATATTAGCTATGCCACGTTAGTATGGTCCCAATATAGCCCACACATCTCTTTGTGGCCCTCGCCTGTCCAAGGCTCACTTCTGGTATGCCCCTTTTCCGGGACACCATGCCGGACGCATACGCACACAACTCGAGCGTGGTCCGGGTACCCTCGTTCGGATGCAGATCGATAGCCGGTGTGTTACTCGTTGTGACCCTCATGACAATGATACCGACCCCATACTGTTGATAATACAGTCGAAGTTCGTTTCTACAAGGCATGTCCGCCCACCTTGAAATACGGGCAGGAACCTAAACGAGGTAGCATTTTCAACAAAACTTGTTCGATTTCTCGGGACTCCCATATCCAATATCGCCGAATTTTCAGGTATATCATAGACTAGTCTATAGTGTAACGTTTTTGTTTTTTATTGCATCTATGTGTTGTATGATGTTGTCCATCGGTTTTGCTCTCATCGCCATAGAAAACAGTGGTGTATGTAGCTCCTCGTGTTTGCAGGAAAACGTCAGAAACCTACGTGATTCAGACGCATTATACGAGATATAGATGGACCACATATTTTTCGAGGTTCCTCGTTTCGGGAGCTTCATATCTCTCCCAAACACTGCTTTGAAGTAAAATAAAACTGCTACCCCGGACGAAAAATTTCATGGCATACCAGGTAGATGACGAGGATCGTGCAAAAAAAAAACGTATTTTCGACGATAATGGGTTAAGGAGTCCAAGTCATTCAGGAGCAATTTCACACGAAAAGTGTTACCTATGTCGTATCACACGTCTTCATCGTTACCGTAGCGTGTGCCAGTTGCCTTAGTCATAGCTTCATTCGTCCTCTTCCCGCGCGTGCGTGCTTTACCGTTATGTTTTGCGTGGCGATTAGCAGTGGATACAGGGGTCCGTTTGTGTACACGGAAAAGCATGTTCGTGTGGCCGTACTGCTGTACATAACAGACGAGAGAGATTTTGCTGTCGCCTCTCTCGGTTTCATCGTCACCTCAGAGCCTTCGTTTTCGAATGTGCTAGGCTGGTTCTGCCGAGCTGTGGGTGGAATTCCACACCGGACGTTGGCCTCACGACGTTTGGATTCGGATCTTCGTTATGAACAGCACATGATCTTAGCTCGCCGGTGTCGCACGTTGTGCGATCCTCCGAACCATGATTTCGGGCCTCCTGTGGGAGACTGTCCGGATGACAAACAAACGCGACGTATGTGTAAATTTTCGCCTACTAAATGCTGTTTAGCATGAACGGTACATACCTTGTCTTTGGCTAATGTTGTACGACTTGAAATTCTGATCGCGTAAAAGTGATGCCTCCTGACCTGAAGCACATGTACCGTCTCAAAAAATACAAAGTTAATGGGCTTTTCGGCCTGAATGAAAATCTGATTCGCATGTCCTCTTTGGACTACACATTTTGCTTACCCATTTGAAAGCCCTGACCACTGCATTCCTTCAAATCAAATTCAAGAGGGAGTTGGTGCTCTGCGGAAAGTATCAACGCCAGTAGTGCCCGGGCCAGCGTCGTTAGTTCACTAATAGTAACCCGGTAGGCCTCGAGGAGGCGTGTTTAAACGGGGATCGGAAAATGTGTTGCGGGAACAGAGGGGTAACTCGCGTGGGTGACCCGGCACCACCGCAGAAAAACAAAAAACGTGCCCAGTCTACTGCATGTAGTCTTTGACCAACACACCATGCTCTTCCGCTGTGCGGTCGCGTTTATCCGACGTGTGCGATCACAGCGATAAGGCGAAGGTTACTACATGAGGATGAGGAGAATATAACATCAAAACAAACGACGAATGAACGCGTGACTTGTTACGAATAGTTAAGGAGCGAATAACAACCAAATATAAATGTACCATATATTGGATTTCGAACATGTTTGGTAGTCCACCCTTAGTGGATAAGCCTTGACAGCTTGTTTTAGTGTTGGCCCAACCGTCCTACCCCTGCGCATTCGCAGGCGCTTACGAGCCACTCCCTTGTCGGAAACTAAACCCGTGCAATCAACACCTTTCTGCCCCACTCGTGACAATTTCTCCCCCGACGAACACGTTTCCTCAGAACTGACACGGACACGGACACGGCGCATACAAGATGGTGCGATTTTCTTCCGTCATCGCCGCTTGGGTGATGCTTGGCATCGCAGCCGCTGGTCGCCCTAAGCACGGGGGCGATAAGCACGTTAAACCCCGTTCACCGAAACACTTTGGCGGTGAGTGCCTGCTTCTTTTTGTACCTCGCGATGGACAGGCGCGCTTCAAGGTAGTTCAGTCCTTGGGGATATCTCCCCTCAATATTACTGCCGATACCGAAATCCGCTTGATAAACTTGCGCCGTGTGCCATGTCGTCTCTCTGACGCGATCGATATGCGTGTGACTTGTATTTTATGCTATTGCATGCTCTGACCGGGGCGGGCACGTCAAATCCATTTTTAATGTCGGGTGAGACGGAGGGAAATGTAGAACGACAACCGGAGTGCCTTCGACGTTCTTTCGCTGTACACGCATGTCCTCACGGAACTAATGTTGCTGAACGACACGATAAGTGTAGCATCGTTTTCTATGCCATTCGTCATGTTCTACTCGTGATATAGAGGCAGGGCGTGTTATGGCAAAATATATTCGTTTGGAGTAGCCGAGCCCTGTTCCTTAATCGTCGGATCGTCATTCTCTTGTTGGGCGCACGCAGGCAATAGTTCATCGTTTACCCGACTTCGCTGCCAACGCGCTATTATTATAATGGATTTAAAGCTCCTTACGTGAGGCGCCTCAGAATCAATACGGCGTACCTGTGACTTGGGATTGTGTCGCCCCCAACCATTTGCCAGCAGTAGCCGGGGCTCCCGCCTAATGACGAAGCAAACTATTGCGTGGGGACAGCATCTGATTACGGTAACCTGTTCGATGTTTACGTTTGGGATACTGTTGCTGCACAGTTCCACCCTTTCGTTGTAACCAAAAGCGGTCCCTTGGGCGAGATGCGCAAAAGAACTACAGAGCATAGCTAATCCCTTCTGCATTTGAAGTTGTCATGGTCGGTGCCATTCTCACCATGATGCAGAACAAGGCGCTCCCAAAATTGGTCCAGTGTGTGCCAACCAAATATACCGGTACTCTCCAGTGAACCGGCGAGTATAGTAACCGCATGGATGCTTAAGGCGTGCCATGCAAAAATGCAATCGAAACTGTAAGGCACGAGGACTAGAGATGTGGGCTACAGTAGAGGGAACATTTATTGGGGGAAATTCTATTTTGTATATTTTTCAGAGGGGGGCTTCTCTACTAACTCCCCAATCGTCGGAAAAGTCATTCCTTTGTTTCGCGAAAAAAGGTCATCAATCTAGGTCATGGGTTTGTTTGTTTGATCATCGGGTTGCAATTTGAGTTTGCTCGGAATCAGTTTTTGCTGCAGAGGAGTAAAAGTGTTGATCGGCTAAAGTGAGTAGCCTCAAAAACAAAATACGAACGCACCCTCCACCGTAAAATGTGTTAGTACTCGACCGTCAAGGCTATGAACGCCCCATTTCCGTGGCGAAATCCAGTTCAATTTCGATCTTCTTGCTTCCGAACCGACCCGATCTCCCTTTTTTCCGCGCCACACCGCCAACGATGTAACAGGCTCTAGGCATGCCACGCACACCGACAAGGGCCTCCGTGGGGGACACCGCAAGGTATGAGGCAACACGGCGTACAGAACGTTTACTTGGACAGACGATTTGTTGGTGGTTGCGTGTTTTCCGTCCCGTTTAATGTGATTTAAGGTGGTCTTCGTGAGGCACAGCGCAGGGGAGGTAGGTAATACTTCGTATGAGCATTTGGTCTAGCGACGTGGTCCCTCAGCACCCATATCTTGCGCGCTCGATGTCGATTTCGCTTGACAGGGTGCGGCGTCACGATGATAGTGTTGCCACTGATTGTGCCGTCGGAAAGGTGGCGGGGATGCCGCTCCGATGGAAGTCGAACATATATATCTAAAACAGTGGTAATTATTCGATGGCTCCCAGCTAATCATACAAAGACCCCCTTCACATTTTTTCTCGGACAGCGCTATAACATAATTGGTCCTGATTTCCTCATGAACGTTCGATCTCAATGATTTTCCATATTGAACGGTGTTCCCTTCAAACCGTATATAAACCAATACTATTCGTGTGAACTGAACAGACGTTGCGGACGGTTTCCCGGCATCTTGCCAGGCACTATCGCGTGCTTGACCATATCATATTATAGCGCAAACTAGCGTAGGGGGTTTGCCTTGGGGACGTCCTTTTTCAGTGACTGATGGCCAGCCGCGTGAGCGGTTACTCTCTTGATGCGTTTCATAAAAAATAGAAACAGTAGGTTTGTCCGTTTTCGCCCGCCCTATTCTCGATGGGCAGACCAAGGTGGTCAAACACTAGGTATACCGTAGACTTGATTTGCATGGGATCGATCGCTCAATATATCATTATCCTACTCGAATGGCTGAATGTTGTGCGCGGCTGACCAACAACCCCGGTGACTGCAACCACGGGCATCCCACGCAGGAGATGTGCTGCGACTCCATCGACTGCACCTACGGGTACAAAATGATCCACCTAGCCTCCGACGTGCCGTGTAACAACGGCGTGTGCACCAAGGACCAGTGTTGCGAGAAGGTCTGCTCCAGCTTCGACTGCCCGCCTCACCACTCCGCGGTGCCACACTACCACAGGATCGTGTGCCCTAACGACGAGTGCACGCGGGACCTGTGCTGCGTAAAACGTGAGCCCTCGAAACGACTCGTCCAAAACAGTATATGTTTACAGTTGCCATCGGAAGATTACTTATCCCATGGAAGGGGCCGCACGTTTCGGGGCAGACACATCCCTCTCGCTATCTGGGTAGTTGGGCTCAGCAAGTGAAGAACCACCGGTTCGGAAAAGAGGTTCGTTGGATTACGCGAGCGAATGCCTTCGAAGTCGTATTCCGGGCGATCTGCTGATCTTCTCATGTTGTTAGTTAGAGCTCAAAATTCTTCGGCGAGCCCCTACTGCCGGACGACTCCGGTGTGGAATACGATCTCCAAGCTTGAGCTTGAAAACTTGACGACGACCCATTTGCAATCATTGCCATAAAATCGAAGAAAAACATGGGATGTGGAGAACCAGGACACCCGTGAACAAGCGCAAGGAGCGCGCGGTACGACGATGGAGTTACCACGTCTCGTTATTTTGTTTCGGCCTCTGTGGGTGATGGGATTACCTAACGCACAATCATCGGGGAATGTCATTCTGGGTCGACGCACAGTGTCAATGTTTCTTTTTTGCAGCTCTGGGACGTCGTCAAGTCCACCCGTACGCACTTTTGTTTGACTCAAAATACCTTTTTAGGAGAGGGTGGGGCACCTATGGCACCTATGACTAGTATGGACCTCGTCATCTGAGGAATACAAAAAGAAGAACAAAAAAATACCCTCTGCCATAGCCAAGTGTTAAGTTTTTTTCCTTGTTCAACCGAGGGTACGGTAGGGTGGGTTTTTTTTTTCAGATTCTCTCGCGCGAGCGTCTCTGTACCTCACGCCTAAGGGCACATTACCAGGCGTTTTAGTTTCGGCGCAGCGTAGTTTACCCTTCCATTTTAGTGGATTCATGTTGGGTATTGAAACTATCACACCAAAAGCTTTAGATCGCAAACAGAACGGGGGGATCAATCGAGCGAGCGGCCCCCTACCCACTGCAAAAACATGAGAGAGAGAAAGTGACCCCCCACCTGTAGCCTCGACCTGTCTCGGATGTGCAGCACAAATCTCGTTATGTATTGCGCTGGCTTGTACCAGCCGCGCGTGCTGGCGCTCTTGTGGCAGCCGACACTACCCCAGACGCTCTCGATACCCCAGCTGTTCCATTGTTGTTCGGATTCACAGGCGCTACAGCCGAAAGAGGCGGGCTAAGGTAGAGATAGCACTTTTAGCCCAAAATTGTTTCTGAATGACGGAGGCTCACCTTAACCCGTTGACAACTGGAACGTTTTTGGGGAGAAAATCACTTGGATTTAGTATAGGGAGGGGTTCGGGGGCTCTACTTTACCCAAAATCGTCGGAAATACCCCCCACTTGTTTGCGTGATTCTCGTCGTGTACCCTATGCGTTAAATATTTCATCCGCGATAAAGCAGGTATAATATTTTTCCTCCAAATCAGTTTTTGGGTCAAGAAGGGCATGTCTCAACCTCCTTCTAAAGTGGGGAGTAGTACTAGAATAATGTTGGTGCACCTCTATTGTAGCAGGCGTCGGAAGCCTACGTCTTCACTACTGAAAACCCTATTGGGGGAGATTTTTTCGTGGATTTGGTATAGGGAGGGATTTTAAGGCTTTGTCAGAGGGAACACTCCCTTGTATCAGCAGCCTTCCAGTTGCGTGTCACCACGGCTAAAAAAGTGTCGCCATTTCGAGTACTTCCGCGAAAACATTCTCAGTTTGGATACTCGCCGTCGCCGACACGCTCCCGTCTCTTTAACCAACGACCGTCAACGCCTAAACGGTGCGTGTCTTGTTGTACGACCTCGACTGTTAATCTCAGACCCGGTGTACTGCAGCGAGCACAAGTGCACAGATGGCTACATTCCGATTAAAAACCCGGCCGAAATGGAATGCATGAGTGGCGAGTGGACCAAGAGCCAGTGCTGCCAGAGGGTCTGTTCTAGCCAGGACTGCCCTTCGCGCTTTTCCCCGAAAGCTGAGTCTGCCTCCATCGTGTGTGGAGATAACGGGTGGTCTACAGACCTGTGCTGCGACAAAGGTAATACATGTTCCCACTTGGATCCTGACGCGTGCTGCGATAGAGGAAGCACTTTTTGTCGTTTTCCTTGTCTGAAAGACGGGGCTCCTTCATTCAATCAAAATCGTCGAAAAGAACATTTTTTTTGGAGTGATTCTCGTTGTGTACCTTAGCCATGGGAGCTTTCATCCGGTAGAAGTTTTAATTTTTTTCCAGATCGATTTTGGGTGGAGAGTAATCTTAAGCTCCCAAAATTGAGGAACCTCAGACAAAAAGTGGTGCACCTCTATCGTAGCACGGGTCTCCTCGCGAATGCTCCGTAACTTCCCCTGTAAGATAATCCCTATCATATGCTAACCTGCCCACGGAAGGCGATTACAGTACGCGTACCAAGTTTGAGGACGAGGGCACCAAAACGCCCGTCGCTGTCCTAGTTTCCGTCTTAGGGCTTGCGAGACAGGTAAAACACGGAGCCCTGGCTAGTGGAAGACAACCGCATTAAACGTTTTGCCCATCAGGTACCCGTGCCTTTCATGCGAGTTAGACTCGGAACTTGATGCGATGCAACTGTTTTTTAAATGCCCTTGTCACACTTCCGAACGACGAGTTTTTTTTAATTTGCTGTAATTTTTCTTGGTTTTTTTGTGGTACTTGCTTGAGAAGATCTACGTAGTATCTCACCAAACGCGCCCGTTACGATAGAGGCAGCAATTTTGGTCTGTAATGATTTCTTAATGACGGGGCTCCTTAACCCAAAATCGTCAGAACGAGGCCATTTTCTTGCGTGATTCTTGTTGTGTACACCTACGCCATGAGATGTTTCATCTCAGGTAGCCTTTTTGTGTTCGTCCAAACGAATGTTTGGGAGGGTCTTAATCTCCCAAGTTGACGAAACCTCAGAAAAAAAGTGGTGCACATCTATCGTAGAACGTGTCCAACAACCGGCCAAGAAACAAAAAATGGATGAGCATGCAGCGGGATGACCAACATCATTACCTAGGTACACCGCCCAGGATCTTTGGGATATCGTAACTGTTTCCCGTCGAGTTCAAGTAGTTTCTCCGCCCAGCAAGCAGTAATAGTATGACGAAGTGTTACGTGAAGAGCACAGAAGTGCGCAGACTTCTATTTAAAAAAAAAATGTAAAAATATTTTCAGGACGTCAGTCGTGAATACACTAGACTATGTGGGTACGTTTTTTCTTAAAGGGAAGGGTCCTATAATTTAGAAAAAAAAGGAACATATTTTGTTTTTCCTCACTGTAATGGTTGATGTTGGTATTATTCGAGCGAAGCGAGTTTCTAATTCCCGGCTGCGGTCCCCCCGTAATAATAGCGCTCTACTCGAAAAAAAAAATTGTGTGTTTGTGTGTTTGTACGCTTTAACTTGAATTTAGAATAGGTCACTAGAAAAATGAGTGCTGTGGTGGCGAGCCACACGAAAAAAAAAACAGCACAACAGCACAGAGGGACACACGAGCACACAGAGCACACAAGCGATCGCCAACACGCACAGCGGTCGCACAGCAGTCAGCACCACACGTACAGCAGACAACACACGCAATTACAGAGCACGAGGGTAAAGGTACACGGGCATGAGCGTCTTCAACGCCGCCTAAGGAAACCAATGATTTCCGCTTCTGCTGCAGATGCAGGACCAATCAATTGCAAGTCAAACGTGGAGCCCCTCGCAATCACACGAACCAATGGCCCGTGGACGCACACGTCTGACGACAGTGACATCTAGATTCTATCAGCTGTCGCTGGTTTTAGCGACAGCTACAATATCTTATAAAAATGTTTCAAGGACGTCAGCCGTGAGTTTGGTCAACAATTTGTTTTCGGCTCTTTCATATATTTCGTTCGTAGGCCTCCAGGGGAACACCAAGTTTTTCTCGAAATTATATCAAACCGCGGAGCACTTGGGTGCTTCGAGTTCTGGCGTCAGGCGCACGCAACATGTTTGCGAACACGTTCCGAGTCTCCATCATAAAATGACGTGGGCGTTGGAACCTCTTGTCGAATACATGCAGGAGTAAACATACCGCGTAGCCATGGAAAAACTGGTTGGCAGCCTATTGGACTACATTGATTTTAGACACATCGTTAGGTGATGTAGCTCCTTGCCTGAACTAACAAAAAATGCCATAAATTACTACCACAATATGGCTTAGGGTGGTTGATGACAACCAGTTTCTAAACCAAAATTGTTCGTTATTGCCTGGCGTTGTTGGACCTTGTAGTTGAAACCGTGAATCCGATTTCGACAGGAGATCGAATAAATTGGCTATTGAGCCAAGAACGATAGATCTCATTGTGAAAAATACTGGGTTTCGTTAACCGTCATGGAGGCAATACACTGAAACAGTCCCTGAGATATTTTCTTCAAATGAAAACCATGCGGTAAAAACTACAGGCGCGTTATTTACAAAAAAAAGGCCGTTTCTCTTTTTTTCAGTTCGAACATTCTAAAATTCAGCCTCAAATATCCCCCAAAACAATGCGGTCGAAATCTGACAACATAATTTTCTACTGTGGCTTCAGTGGTCAATGCGATACCCACCATTGGGTAGTCGTGTCGATACCGCACGTCAGGAAGTGGGTTACCGGACTTAAGGATTGGGGTGGGTCCTGCTGAAGCCAGCCGTTAACCCTCCGTTTTTCCGTCGGTTCCTTCCTATCGCGACTATTGATATCAGCCCCGGTCTACTGCAACAGCGGGACATGCTCGGATGGATACGCCTTGATTGACAACGCCGACCAAATGGAGTGTATGGACGGCGAGTGGAAGGCCTCTCAGTGCTGCGAGGAGGTCTGCTCCAGCTTCGCCTGTCCTAATCACTCCACCTTGAAGAACGATGCCAGCACCATCAAGTGTCGTGGTGAAGGTTGCACGGCAGCCCGGTGCTGTGATAAAGGTAAGAGTTACACGTGTGCGAAACATGAGGATCTCCTTTCACCGAAACGGCGCGGGCGTTCAAACCCTTGCACACGAGCGTGCTCTTGCATGGCAGTTATAACGCTTCAATGGCATAGCCGTATAATTACATTTACCAGGGAACCGAACAAACCACGGCCTAACAATATGTTAATTGACACAAACTGGTTAGAGCTATAACATATGGCCCAAATATAATTTTTCAATAATTACTTTTGTAGTAATTAACGATGGTCTAATCACAAACAAACACCTTTTCATTGTTGACCGCTGTCATGGGTCAGTGTAGCTGTAATCATCGAAATCCTAGTTCTAGTCTACACATGTAAAACCCAGAATAGACTAAATCGAAAAATCAGACTGATGTTTTAATCTCTACCAAGAACCGTCTTCGTGAAATTTGCTGGGACGTGCTTTGATTTTGTCGGGAGACAAAACTTGGAATCAGTTCTGAAGAATCACCTGGACCTGGCAAGATTATGAGGAAAAAAAACGATCTACCCGGTCGTGATATGATGCAACGTTCCCGACGACGCCTTGTCTCATTCCAAACACCAAACTATTAGTCCAAGACCACGTTTACCTCCTGCCGAAATACAATAAGGTCGGAAGAACTACTACGTCAGGTAGCTTTCCTGTGCGTAGGAGTGCGTATGATACCCACCAGGTGACATTCGTCTCAGCATTGGCCTCATGAAGTAAGTAGGGTCAAAGCCTGGGACGCTTACTGCTTCAACCAACCTCTAACATGCCGTTTGTCATTTTCTCATGATCCCCACTTTTCGTCTCAGCGCCGGTAACCTGCGCCGCTAAACCGGTCGTGCTACAATGCAACGTTCCCTTCGACGCCTTGTCTCATGCCAAACACCAAACGATTACGCCAAGACCACGTTTACCTCCTGCCGAAATACGATAAGGTTGAAAGAACCACCACGTCAGGTAGCTTTCCTGTGCGTAGGAGTGCGTATGATACCAATACAATAAGGTTGGAAGAACTACCACGTCAGGTAGCTTTCCCGTGCGTAGGAGTGCGTATGATACCCACTAGGTGACATTCGTCTCAGTATTGGCCTCATGAAGTAAGCAGGGTCAAACCTGGGACACTTACTGCTTCAACCAACCTCTAACATGCCGTTTGTCATTTTCTCATGATCCCCACTTTTCGTCTCAGCGCCGGTAACCTGCGCCGCTAAACCATGCCCGTGGGGATTCAAATACATCGGCGATCCCAGCAAGGTGCAGTGCAACAACTTCTTGTGGACCGAGGACCAGTGCTGCGAGAAGGTTTGCTCTAGCAAACAATGCCCGACTGGCTTTGCCGCGGTGGCAGACGCTGACACGAAAGTGTGCGGGGACAGTTGGTCGACAGATCTGTGCTGCGTTAAAGGTAGGATCTTATTCCTGCTAGACCCCCCTTGGGGGCTTGTCTTATTCGCACGCACGAGCACTGTTCAAATAGTTTGTCCAAGCTACAACCTTTAAGCATGCTTTTCGGGGGGCATGCTGTGGAGCGTGAGCGCTCAAAACAGCCATCGCGGCCCCAGGTCACATGTTGGGGGTTTCAATCAAACCCAACACGCATTGCAGGCCAGTTTATGATCACCCTACGATCGTTTGACACAGGTCATTGCCCACGCCGTTTATGCGAGTTAGACCTCTTGCGAGTTTTGTGAACATACGCGCTTTGAGCGGTTACCGGACTTTCGAACAGCGAGTTGCGTTTTATCGAGTGTTTCGTTCAGGTGTGGCCGCGGCAGCGGTAGCGTTTTCATCGGTAGTGGTTTCCCGCGCTTGACAACGCTACACTCGACAAATGCTACGGTGAAGAGGGCATTTTTCTACCATAAAGAAACCCGAAACAAGAGAAAACCGAAAGCAATGTGGACGTTAAGGGTAGCAAATACCAAGACCTACATTCCAGTCATCTCACAACAGGGCTCGCACTCTTTCAGCGAAACGGTTTCTGGCCGGTTGAGCTCATCGCGTAAGGAACTACCGGCAGAGTGTCCGAATATTTTCCTCGTGCTATGCTTGAGATCAGGGGGCATAGAACCTTTTGTTGGGTTGCGCGAACGAATGCCTCGGAACTCATGTTCCTACCATAAAGAAACCCGAAACAAGAGCAAACTGAAAGCAATGTGGAAGTTAAGGGTAGCAAATACCAAGACCTACATTCCAGTCATCTCACAACAGGACTCGCACTCTTTCAGCGAAACGGTTTCTGGCCGGTTGAGCTCATCGCGTAAGGAACTACCGGCAGAGTGTCCGAATATTTTCCTCGTGCTATGCTTGAGATCAGGGGGCATAGAACCTTTTGTTGGGTTGCGCGAACGAATGCCTCGGAACTCATGTTTCGGGTGGGATACTGAGCTCCTCATGTATTAGGAGCTCAGGAACGTTCTGCTGCAATCCAACTGTGGGATGACGTCGTACGTCGGGAATACGTGCTTGGGCGTCCCCGTTCCTCTGGAGATTACACGGGGAGCGTCCGTGATAATCCTCTTGTCGTTTGGAAACTCAAGGGAAGTCATGCGTTCGTTCCTGGCATTCCGCTTGTATCCTAGAACCACGGGAGGCCAAATACGGCACAATCTTGATGGCACCCGTCTCCTGCCGACAAAAGTTTATGTTTGACATATTCACTGTTCCAAACCGATCTAACCGTAGGATTACCAAGTCTTGCATTTACTCCGTGGATAGCTGTCACCAGGGATACTACTCACCGTGTGGCCATCGTGTCGGCGCTGCACCCGAAGACTTCCCAGCGTCCGAACCTAATGTTTCGTTGTGAGTCAACCAGCTTGTGTAACGTTCGGTTTTCGTTGCTTCCCACGACCCCGGCTTCTGATTCCAGACGCGGTAACCTGCGACTCCGAAGACTGCCCGGCGGGATACAAATCCATCGCTAACCCCAGCGCGACGAAGTGCACCGACTTTCAGTGGAACAAGGGCCAATGCTGCGAGAAGGTCTGCTCCAGCAAAAAGTGCCCCCCCAAGTATACCGCGGTGGCAGACTCTGATACCAAAGTGTGCGGGGAAGACGGGTGGTCTACGGATCTGTGCTGCGTCAGAGGTAAGAGTCTATTCCTACTCCTCTTGATTGCTCGGCGTCCCGCACGCACTCGTCAAGCACTGTTCCACTACTTTGACGAAGCTGCAACGGTTGACCGTCTTGCGGGTACTGACGTAAAGAGTGCGCTTACAAAATCAGTGGTCGTGTGGTCCTAGGTCAAATACTTGGGTCGACGAACGAACCAAACACGCAACGCTACAGGCTTGGTAAATACGGCCGTTTCTACCCTGGTTAGAGCCACGCCATTGCCCACACCGCGTAAACGATTGTCAGTCCCTCAAAGCTCGCCCGAATAACTGACTGAGCTTTGGTCAACTATTGAATGACAAACTTAGGTAATTCATTTGTTTTTTGTCACCGCGTAAGCACTGTTGTTGCGGTGCCACCTTCAGTCGCAACGGTTGGCCGCACGTGAGATCTCCGCACCTCACCCGAAACCGAGGTTCACATCAAAATGAACCCCCGTTCGGATGACCCATGCATGCCTGCCGTTGCCTGCTGTATGTGCACAATAAAGACAGATACAAATAATTGTATCGTTTTCAGGCGTTATTGTGTATTACTAGGTCCTCCTGCGTTAAGGCCTTTACCGTTGGAAACCTCGTTGAGGGCAAATTTACTTGACAGTTAGAATAGGGAGGGATTTTCAGGCTCAAAACAGAACCCCGCTAGTCAGACAAAAATCGGCTAACTTCTGCCACCCAAATAAAACAGCCTACGACTGAAATACATTACCTCTAGTATCTTCATGGTTTTGGTGTTTTGCAGGTTTTGATTAGAATGTCGGGTCTTGAAAACACACGAAACACGTCTCAAAGTAATAGCCCCGTCAAAGCAACCAGGGTCCCAATTTTGTTTTGGGCAGCCAAACATGAAGCTTGCGTGAAGTTTCACTCGTTTTCTTTACGAAGCCGGAGGCAGACATTCCAGACTTTGTACACAACAAAAAGTAGTAGTATCAGACATTCGCGTACGGCATGGTTAAGCAGTTGTTGATGTTTCAACCCTTCTCGGAAAAAAGCTCAAGAGGGACCAAATGTAAAAAAAAATGTCACTCTTGCTCAAGAGTATCGCTGGAAACTATAATGGCAGGATCGTCGGATAGATTCAACTTGGATGGAGTGTATTTTATAACGCAACTGATGGGACAGGTGTCCAAGGTATCGCGAGAAACATAGATAACGCGGTGTACTTGGATTCCTCGTCGTTTCCCGCCATGACCCTTGTTCGGACGGAACAAATAGGCACGGCAAGGACGCTCGATCATGGCGTGCTGACGCTCAATCATGGCGTGCTGTGACTACGCGTTGTTGGAAATGTACTACCGACGATGGTCTCAACATATTGTGTAAGGATTTTGAGCAAGAAAAAGTACATTTCGTGTCCCCCTGAGTCGTCCTACGGTAGCCCGCCGCCAACCTTTCTTTAACGAAGTCGCCAGTTTTGAAACCAGCTCCCGGTCGTATCTCCTAAAATACGGTGCCCCTTGCCACCCACCCCCGACGTCATCGTTCGATAATCCTTCTTTCGCAAACACAGAAAAAAAACGAATAATTGTATTTCGTCGCGTCCTTCCTCTTGTCGAGCGGCCATGAAACGTTCGTCAAAAAACGTCGCTGGTCTCGGGGGGGGGGGGGGGGGGTATCGTAGAATCAGTCCCCGCTTATTGGAACCCCACATCTCCACACATGCACTGAGTTGTTAGTCCTGCTGCTGCTGTTTCTTCTCGATATCTCTCGGTGCTACTGGCATTGCTTTCATCTGCTACCTGCTGCTGGTGCTACTTCCTCTGCCCGGCGTAGGGTGTTGATGCCTGCTGGCTAGTGCTGGTTTTCGTTACATTAGTGCCTGCTGTATGCTGTCTCTCTGCGCGATGCTGCCTTCTGCTGCAGTTTCGTCGTCTGCTGTTGCTCGGTTGATTCTCCCTCCCGGTGGCTGCGGGTAGCTGCTGTTTGCTGTTTCTTGGTTGTATGGCCTCTGCTATGCTCGCGAAAGCGGCTAGCGACCGTTTATGTCCCTATCTGCAGCCTCGTGCTGCCGGCCCCGTGTGCCGAAAGGTGGTGGTGATTGGTGGTGGTTGCTGGTGCTGAATGCCGCTACCTTTATACAACGACCACCCTTCACCCACGAACAGACACAAGTTACCGGCAGCGGGTTCCCAGCCACGGCTATAATTGTAAACTACGTCCACAATCCAACTGCCCACAAACCTCTCTGTCTGGCCAACAAGCAGGATTAACGATTAGCTCCGGGAGTCATGCACAGTACTCTCTCACATTGCGGTATGGTGTGGGTCTAAGGTCAACTACGTGTATGGTTTGCACCGCATGAATACCTTTCGCTCTGTTGATTCTAAAGTATGTCCCCTCCTCATTGGAGCGGAGGGGCAACCCTTAGTCCCTTCTACTCGAGATCGATGTAAGTCTACCACGAAACGCTGAAAACTTGCGTTATGATTTGTTCGACCATTTGATTTGTTATTTCCTTTAGGGGCGACGGTCGCTTTCGTGAAAATCTGGAGTTCGTAGATAGCCGCTGTAATGAGGGCGTGCAGTTGAAACCCTAGACTACCTACCTTTTGTCTGCAAGACTAAACATCGAAACTTGATATTGATGAAATCAATATCGACGTTTGGCCAAGACCGCATCATCTACCATCGTACACAATGCCTGCAACTCTCCTTTTTACAAGGATAAATCGTTCATGTTGGTATTGGTGTCGCTTGGAATCTCTGGGAAGTTCATGCGATATTGTAGAACAACACACTTTTGACGATGTCTATTTTTCAGCTTTATGTTTAGCCCGAGTTCACTAACATTACCACTTGATGCTGTTGCTCTGTTGGTGGCTTTCAGCGGGAGACCCACCATGTAGCAATCGTGTCGATGTTGCACAAAGAACCTAGCATTCGTTCCGAAGCAGTCTGTAACGTTCGGGTTTTCGTTGCTTGTCACCATTCCGACCCTTGATCTCAGGGGCGGTAACCTGCGACTCCGAAGACTGCCCGGTTGGATACAAATCCATCGCTAACCCCAGCGCGAGGCAGTGCACGGACTTCATGTGGAACAAACGCGAATGCTGCGAGAAGGTTTGCTCCAGCAAAGAGTGCCCCCCTAAATATACCGCGGTGGCAGACTCTGATACTAAAGTGTGCGGGGAAAACGGGTGGTCGACAGATCTGTGCTGTGACAGAGGTAAGAACCCTTCCTTTTTGCAGCAAACCCTTCTTAGGTGCCTCGTTTATCGAACGCCAACCCATCCGATACCCGGCGCCCGGCGGGTACCCGTTGGGTACGCGGCGTTCTCTTCATCCCGATTTTTTCTCCGTGTTGGAATGCCACGGTAATATCGATTTTTTAGACTGATAGTGCGCACTATGGTTCGACTACGTAGCCCCAAGTTGCAACCGTTCATCGCAAAAAAAATCCGGTCACTGCAGAGTAAAGAGTGCACGCACAAAACAGCCGTCCTTGCCCCAGGTCCCAGACTTGAAGTAAACGAACGAACCGAACACACTACAGGATTTACCGTACGGTTGATTTGAGACAAGGCATTGCGCACGCCGCGTGCGCACGAGCTAGACACCAGCATATTCGCGATCGAGTCTACGGTAGGGGGGATGTTATGACGGTGATATTGTTATGTTATAATATGCCCCAATTATCTTTACGATTCCGTTGCGGATTCGCATCGCAAACTTTGACCGCACTCATGTTCAAGACCGCAATGGGGTAGGGCGGTCGCTCGCCCGAGGGACCCCGAGCTACTTTAAGCAAGACCACTACCGCAGCCTGGGTGTCACACACATGGTTCTCTGAGCTCAGGCCGAACTTTTTGGAAAGACGGTGTTCGGTATTTCCTTTATTTTGTCGACGCATGAGCAACACTGCAGTGGTAGCACCTTCGGCTGCCACCGTTACACCCTTGAGAAGCTCCACACACCCCACCCAAAACCGCGGTTGGCAACGAAATGGATGCACCCGGCGGATAAACCATGCCGCTGCCTGCTGTAGGTGCATAACGCATAACGACAACGCAAGGGTAGTGATGCGTGCTGCGATATCGAGGTAGCAGGTTTTGGGTGAAACGTTTGCGAAACGTGGGGATCATTATCCCAAAAACGTCGCAATTTCATCGATTTGTTTTAGAATACTGTCAGGCGTATACCTAGGACATGGGATTGGGCAACGGGGTACTATGTAGTAGTATTTTTCATTTTTCTGCAAAAGGCAGCTTTTGGGTCGAGGTGTGGAACTGCTTCAGTGAGGAGCCGCAGAAGAACAAGTGATGCGTGCCTCTATCATAACACGCATCATGCACCTAGTCCTAAACCGTGCTCGGGCGTTGTTCAATAAAAATAACCTCGGGAATTAGGGAAGCCTGTCAGTCAGAACCCATCGGGATAACTGCTGCCACCAATGCAACATCTTAGAAGATGACTCCTTTTCTGGTTGCTGTTTTCGCTCTGCTGGTTCCAACAAATGCGCCTATCGCCATTGGGGCGGAGGGGCAACCCCTGATCCCTGGGACTTGCAGTCGAAAGTTACGGCAAAGTTTTTTCCACCATGACTTGTTAGTGCTTGGCGACGGGGTGGGTTTTGTAAAACGTAAGGTTTGTGAATGGGCGCTGTAATGAGGCCTTAGAGAAGAAACCGAAAATACCTCACGTATGTCTATTATATGAAAAAGAAAAATGTGATATGCTGAAACCAATGTCGACATCTACCCGAGTTAAAAAAGCTACCATCGAACACACCATGTTTGCAAGTTTTCGCTTTATGCGGAAACCGTTCGGATAACATTTCCGTCACTTGGAATCTTGAGAGAAATTTAGACGATATTTATAGCTCTAGCATTGTTGAAGATGTCTGTCTTCCGCCAATTCATACGTGTTTGGGCTTTACCTCGTGTCCAAGTTTTAATTATAACCATGTCATGCTGTTAACCACTTTGTGGCGGTTATTGTGTAATACTCACCATATGGCCATCGTGTCGATGCTGCACTCATTAATTGGACGAGGTCAACACCTGGGATTTGTTGTGAACCAACCAACCTGCACTATTCCGTTTCCCCTTGCCTTTTACGATCCCAACTCTACATCGCAGACGCAGTAACCTGCGCCGCTCAAAAATGCCCAAGGGGATCCAGATACATCGGGGAACCCAGCGCGACGCAGTGCACGAACTTCCAGTGGACCGAGAGTCAGTGCTGTGAGAAGGTCTGCTCTAGCAAAATGTGCCCTGCCCACTATTCGGCGAAACCAGACTCTGACACGATTGTGTGCGGCGAAAACGGGTGGACGGAAGAGCTGTGCTGCGATAAAAGTGAGAGTTTACTTCTTCTAGACCCCCTTTGGATGCTTGGCTTACCGCATGTGCACGAGAAAAAATCCACTCCATCACCGGTGCTGCAACCGTTTATCATATTTCGGGTACTGTCAGGGAGAGCGAGGACACAAAACAGCTGTAGAAGTCCCAGGTGAAATCATGGGATTTATACTAAATGTACGCACTACTTAGTCGGTTTAATCTAAACAAACTAAGTTTTCATTCAGGCCCTTTTCCGCGCCGCGTACTGCAGTTAAATCATAAATGTTTGCATGTGTACGTACTCTACGAGCTTTCGCAAGTACCACGGGGTTTGCCATTTCCACTGAGTTTTTGTGCTTACGCGCGCGACGGTAGTTGTAGCAATTTCAACGGTTTCGCCCGCTTGCGGGGAGGTCTCAGCATTCTCACGAAAAGCTGAAGTTACCAACAGTACTGAATATCCGGCGAATGAACAAGGCCGTTGTCTGATGCAGATGCATACCGAAAACGTTGGGAAAATCCGAATCGTATTCTGGTGCCGTTGGCTTGGTCCTGTGTTAAGGATCCCCTTCAGTCATATAACAATTTGCCCATCTTCTGCCAGCCATATAACACCGTAGGAGACCACACCTTTCGTTCTTCATGCCGTGTTCGTGGCCTCTTGGTTCCAAAGCACAGCCGTTCCGTGGTTTGCAGGAAAGAGAAGCTCCAATAGCCAATTCATTTAGTAGAATATACGATTACGTCCGGAATATGAACACGTATGCCTAATTGTGTCATTCACCACATATGTCAATGCTTGAAGACGGACGGTTTTGAATTCCATCAGGTTGTTGCTCTAGCCCGATGCAAAACAGAGGAATACCACGGTTTTGGGGGGTACCGCGGAAAGTTCCTCAGGTCCTCACACGAGGAGCGCCAGTATCTCACCCGAAAAATGACTTCGAAGGCATTCGTTCGCACAAACCCAACCAAGATTCTATGCATCTTAGTTCTGAAAAAATATATACTCTCGCGTGAAATGACTTGAGTAATGACTAACTGATGGTTTCTCACTTTCGAGGAGCTTAATCGGACAGGTTCACTGGTAGCTTATCCAACAACTGCAACCCCTCCAAGGGGATGACTCCGGGGCCTTCTAAATCCAAACAGTGAAAATGCGATGAAACAATACCAGCAAGCGTCACAGAAACAAGGTTAGTATTTAGGCAAGACATCAAGGCCGGTCGTCGTGCACGCTGCCAGGGCATCCTTGGATTTACTCTTTGTGTTGTCGAGATAAAACACGGCAGCCGTTCAACTAAATGTGCCTGTCGTTCGGAAACCTGGGGAACTTTGAAGTGATTTTTTCAAAAACAAAACTTCTTTACAACGCCTGTCTTCTTCCAGCTTTTGTCTAATGTTTTCGGCATTCACGTCGCACGACGTAACTAATCTTTGAAAATTATTACGTATTGATTTCAGCCTGCTGGAAGTTTAAAACATGACACTCACCAGATGTGGCAATGACGTCGTTACTGCTCTCTGATTTCGAAGGTGTCGAAACCCAACAAGCATTCTGATTGAACCAGTCTTTGTCATTTCGTCTCCCGTTGTTCCTCGTGGTCTCGGCTTTTCGTCTCAGACGCGGTAACCTGCGATTCTAAAAAATGTCCGAGGGGGTACAAATCCATCCTCAACCCCGACGCGATGGAATGCGACAACTTCGAGTGGAACACGGATCAGTGCTGCGAGAAGGTCTGCTCTAGCAAACAGTGTCCTCCTAAGTACACCGCGGTGGTAGACTCCGAAACCAAAGTGTGCGGGGAAGGCGGCTGGACGAAAGAGCTATGCTGCAACAGAGGTAAGAATTTCCAGACGATGCCTACAGACACAAATTAGGGCCCCTACCACCGTGCACAAGGCTTGAGTGTCCGAGTTTTTTTGTCTGGAGACACAGCACTGCGACCGTTCAACTAGTACGGTAACAGTACTATTGTCTCTGGTTTTTCGGGGGAGATTTACGCGACATTGTACAACGAAGCATGATGACGACTGTTTGCGGTTTTGGTTTTGGCGTGTTCGGCATTTAACTTGCCCAATCTGCTCGTAGCGGTTAGCACGATTCTTCATATATATATATATATGTGGCAATCGCGTCGACATCACTGGACTCATGACTGACGGTATCTGAGGTTGGGACGCTTTCTGCCGGAACCAGACACCAACATTCGGTTCTTTGTTGTTTTTCACGATCCAACTGCCAATCACAGACGCGGTAACCTGCCGATCTCAAGACTGCCCAATTGGTTACAAATATATCACCAACCCCGGTGAGGTGGAGTGTACGAACTTCGCGTGGACCAGGAACCAGTGCTGCGAAAAGGTCTGCTCTAGCTTCAGTTGCCCTTCAACCCACACCCCGGTGGAGGACGCTGATACTACAGTGTGCGAGGGAGGCGTGTGCAAGAAAGAGCAGTGCTGCACTAGAGGTCAGAGCTTGTTCCTACGAGCACGTCTCATCGTACTTGGTTTGTCGCATGCGCGAGCGTTGTTCTCTATCATCATGCCCAAGCTACCGACGGTAGCCATAGGTTGGGCCATGTTGGTTAGGTTGCCGGCAACACAATACCGTCACTGTACTAAAAATCTGTAAATATTCGAACAATCGAAAAAGAGCGCATTGTCAAGCCGTTAAATTCAGCCGCATCGATTTTTTCACACCGACAAATGACTCCGTTTACGAAAGTTAGACCCACATGATTTCACGCACGTGCTACACGAACTCAACCCGAAATGTCGAACGAAGAAGTTCGTTGTCACCCTTTTCGTTGATACCTGCAAATTTTTGCGGTAACACCTACAAAACAATAGCTGCGATATTGCTGTCGCTAAGGCCTCCATATATTCAGAACGAAATCGTTTTATTATCTGTTAGGAATACAATCTGAAACAACACAAACAAAGGCGGAATCTTCCGACAGCTTTATACCCATTATTTATTTATTTTATTTCGCACCTGACTGGACAGGTATCTAGGGTGTCGAGACCAACCGAAACAGCATCACAGTCTCGTCACCTTTCCTCGTCATCGGCCATGATCAATTTCCTGACGAAGAGTGTCCACGATGTGGGGACGGCCTATCATGGCTTCCTGTTACCTTGAAGTAGTCGGCGTGTACAACTAACGGTTGAATTCAAGGTTCAACCGAAGTATGATTGGGCCTTCGAGCCCCCCCGATTTCTCAAACGCCAACAACAGCCCCAAGCAGAAGCCCATCGAGCCGCAGCCACTGCGAGGTGCCGCTGGGTTCTGACGGAAACGCTTTCATCTCCTCTCTGTGGCCAATGCAACAGTAAGGAGGCAGCCGTTCAGCTAAACACGTCTGTTACTGGTCAGAAACCAATAGAACTTTACACAGTACTTGACCACGCCAAACGGCTATTCAACGCCTGTCTTGTACCTACATTTAGTCTGTTTTTTTCGGCATTCACGTCGCCCAACCTAACGAATCATAACCATAGTCACGTCTTCAATATTTCAACCTGTTGAAAGTTTGAAGTATGACACTCACCAGATGTGGCAACGGCATAGATACAGCACCCATGGTTTCGAAGGTGTCGAAACCCAACAAGCACTCTGCTTGAACCAGTCTCTGTCATCCCGTCTCCCGTTGTTCCTCGTGGTCTCGGCTTTTCGTCTCAGACGCGGTAACCTGCGGTTCTAAAAAATGTCCGAGGGGGTACAAATCCATCCTCAACCCCGACGCGATGGAATGCGACAACTTCGAGTGGAACACGGATCAGTGCTGCGAGAAGGTCTGCTCTAGCAAGAAGTGTCCTCTTAAGTACACCGCGGTGGCAGACTCCGAAACCAAAGTGTGCGGGGAAGGCGGCTGGACGAAAGAGCTATGCTGCAACAGAGGTAAGAATTTCCAGACGATGCCGACAGACACCAATAGTGTCCTCTACCACCGTGCACAAGGCTTGAGTGTCCGGGTATTTTGTCTGGAGACACAGCACTGCGACCGTTCAACTAGTACGGTAACAGTACTATTGTCTTTGGTTTTTCGCGGGATTTTTTGCGACATTGTACAACGAAGCATGATGACGACCGTCTGCGGTTTTGGTTTTGGCGTGTTCGGCATTCGACTTGCGCTATCTGCTCGTAGCGGTTAGCATGATACTTAATATATATATATATATGGCAATCGCGTCGACGACACTGGACTCCTGACTGACGGTATCTGAGGTTGGGACGCTTTCTGCCGGAACCAGACACCAACATTCGTTTCTTCGTTGTTTTTCACGATCCGACTGTCAATCTCAGACGCGGTAACCTGCCGATCTCAAGACTGCCCAATGGGATACAAATATATCACCAACCCCGGTGAGGTGGAGTGTACGAACTTCGCGTGGACCAGGAACCAGTGCTGCGAAAAGGTCTGCTCTAGCTTCGAGTGCCCTTCAACCCACACCCCGGTGGAGGACGCTGGTACTACTGTGTGCGAGGGAGGCGTGTGCAAGAAAGAGCAGTGCTGCACCAGAAGTAAGAGCTTGTTCCTACGAGCACCTCTCCTTTGTACTTGGCTTATCGCACGCGCGAGCGTTGTTTTCTAACCCCTTACTTAAACTACAAAGAAGCATGGCGACGACTGTCTGTAGTTTTGGTTTTGACGTATTCAGCATTCGGCTTGCCCGATCTGTTCGTAGCGGTTGCACGATGCTTTCAATGTGGCAATCGCGTCGACAACACTGGACTCATGAATTCGTCGGTATCTGAGGGGCTAGGACGCGTTCTTTGAGAACCAGACACCAACATTCGTTTTTTTTCGTATTTCACGATCCGCCTGTCAATCTCAGACGCGGTAACCTGCCGATCTCAAGACTGCCCAACTGGATACCAATATATCACCAACCCCGGTGAGGTGGAGTGTACGAACTTCGCGTGGACCAGGAACCAGTGCTGCGAAAAGGTCTGCTCTAGCTTCGGTTGCCCTTCAACCCACACCCCGGTGGAGGGCGCTGATACTACAGTGTGCGAGGGAGGCGTGTGCAAGAAAGAGCAGTGCTGCACTAGAGGTCAGAGCTTGTTCCTACGAGCACGTCTCATCGTACTTGGTTTGTCGCATGCGCGAGCGTGCTTCCCTAACCTCATGCCCAAGCTACCGACGTTAGCCATAGGTTGGGCCATGTTGGTTAGGTTGCCGGCAACACAATACCGTCACTGTACTAAAAATCTGTAAATATTCGAACAATCGAAAAAGAGCGCATTGTCAAGCCGTTAAATTCAGCCGCATCGATTTTTTCACACCGACAAATGACTCCGTTTACGAAAGTTAGACCCACATGATTTCACGCACGTGCTACACGAACTCAACCCGAAATGTCGAACGAAGAAGTTCGTTGTCACCCTTTTCGTTGATACCTGCAAATTTTTGCGGTAACACCTACAAAACAATAGCTGCGATATTGCTGTCGCTAAGGCCTCCATATATTCAGAACGAAATCGTTTTATTATCTGTTAGGAATACAATCTGAAACAACACAAACAAAGGCGGAATCTTCCGACAGCTTTATACCCATTATTTATTTATTTTATTTCGCACCTGACTGGACAGGTATCTAGGGTGTCGAGACCAACCGAAACAGCATCACAGTCTCGTCACCTTTCCTCGTCATCGGCCATGATCAATTTCCTGACGAAGAGTGTCCACGATGTGGGGACGGCCTATCATGGCTTCCTGTTACCTTGAAGTAGTCGGCGTGTACAACTAACGGTTGAATTCAAGGTTCAACCGAAGTATGATTGGGCCTTCGAGCCCCCCCGATTTCTCAAACGCCAACAACAGCCCCAAGCAGAAGCCCATCGAGCCGCAGCCACTGCGAGGTGCCGCTGGGTTCTGACGGAAACGCTTTCATCTCCTCTCTGTGGCCAATGCAACAGTAAGGAGGCAGCCGTTCAGCTAAACACGTCTGTTACTGGTCAGAAACCAATAGAACTTTACACAGTACTTGACCACGCCAAACGGCTATTCAACGCCTGTCTTGTACCTACATTTAGTCTGTTTTTTTCGGCATTCACGTCGCCCAACCTAACGAATCATAACCATAGTCACGTCTTCAATATTTCAACCTGTTGAAAGTTTGAAGTATGACACTCACCAGATGTGGCAACGGCATAGATACAGCACCCATGGTTTCGAAGGTGTCGAAACCCAACAAGCACTCTGCTTGAACCAGTCTCTGTCATCCCGTCTCCCGTTGTTCCTCGTGGTCTCGGCTTTTCGTCTCAGACGCGGTAACCTGCGGTTCTAAAAAATGTCCGAGGGGGTACAAATCCATCCTCAACCCCGACGCGATGGAATGCGACAACTTCGAGTGGAACACGGATCAGTGCTGCGAGAAGGTCTGCTCTAGCAAGAAGTGTCCTCTTAAGTACACCGCGGTGGCAGACTCCGAAACCAAAGTGTGCGGGGAAGGCGGCTGGACGAAAGAGCTATGCTGCAACAGAGGTAAGAATTTCAAGACGATGACGACAGACACCAATAGTGTCCTCTACCACCGTGCACAAGGCTTGAGTGTCCGGGTATTTTGTCTGGAGACACAGCACTGCGACCGTTCAACTAGTACGGTAACAGTACTATTGTCTTTGGTTTTTCGCGGGATTTTTTGCGACATTGTACAACGAAGCATGATGACGACCGTCTGCGGTTTTGGTTTTGGCGTGTTCGGCATTCGACTTGCGCTATCTGCTCGCAGCGGTTAGCATGATACTTAATATATATATATATATATGGCAATCGCGTCGACGGCACTGGACTCCTGACTGACGGTATCTGAGGTTGGGACGCTTTCTGCCGGAACCAGACACCAACATTCGTTTCTTCGTTGTTTTTCACGATCTGACTGTCAATCTCAGACGCGGTAACCTGCCGATCTCAAGACTGCCCAATGGGATACAAATATATCACCAACCCCGGTGAGGTGGAGTGTACGAACTTCGCGTGGACCAGGAACCAGTGCTGCGAAAAGGTCTGCTCTAGCTTCGAGTGCCCTTCAACCCACACCCCGGTGGAGGACGCTGGTACTACTGTGTGCGAGGGAGGCGTGTGCAAGAAAGAGCAGTGCTGCACCAGAAGTAAGAGCTTGTTCCTACGAGCACCTCTCCTATGTACTTGGCTTATCGCACGCGCGAGCGTTGTTTTCTAACCCCTTACTTAAACTACAAAGAAGCATGGCGACGACTGTCTGTAGTTTTGGTTTTGACGTATTCAGCATTCGGCTTGCCCGATCTGTTCGTAGCGGTTGCACGATGCTTTCAATGTGGCAATCGCGTCGACAACACTGGACTCATGAATTCGTCGGTATCTGAGGGGCTAGGACGCGTTCTTTGAGAACCAGACACCAACATTCGTTTTTTCGTATTTCACGATCCGCCTGTCAATCTCAGACGCGGTAACCTGCCGATCTCAAGACTGCCCAACTGGATACCAATATATCACCAACCCCGGTGAGGTGGAGTGTACAAACTTCGCGTGGACCAGGAACCAGTGCTGCGAAAAGGTCTGCTCTAGCTTCGGTTGCCCTTCAACCCACACCCCGGTGGAGGGCGCTGATACTACAGTGTGCGAGGGAGGCGTGTGCAAGAAAGAGCAGTGCTGCACTAGAGGTCAGAGCTTGTTCCTACGAGCACGTCTCATCGTACTTGGTTTGTCGCATGCGCGAGCGTGCTTCCCTAACCTCATGCCCAAGCTACCGACGGTAGCCATAGGTTGGGCCATGTTGGTTAGGTTGCCGGCAACACAATACCGTCACTGTACTAAAAATCTGTAAATATTCGAACAATCGAAAAAGAGCGCATTGTCAAGCCGTTAAATTCAGCCGCATCAATTTTTTCACACCGACAAATGACTCCGTTCACGAAAGTTAGACCCACATGATTTCACGCACGTGCTACACGAACTCAACCCGAAATGTCGAACGAAGAAGTTCGTTGTCACCCTTTTCGTTGATACCTGCAAATATTTGCGGTAACACCTACAAAACAATAGCTGCGATATTGCTGTCGCTAAGGCCTCCATATATTCAGAACGAAATCGTTTTATTATCTGTTAGGAATACAATCTGAAACAACACAAACAAAGGCGGAATCTTCCGACAGCTTTATACCCATTATTTATTTATTTTATTTCGCACCTGACTGGACAGGTATCTAGGGTGTCGAGACCAACCGAAACAGCATCACAGTCTCGTCACCTTTCCTCGTCATCGGCCATGATCAATTTCCTGACGAAGAGTGTCCACGATGTGGGGACGGCCTATCATGGCTTCCTGTTACCTTGAAGTAGTCGGCGTGTACAACTAACGGTTGAATTCAAGGTTCAACCGAAGTATGATTGGGCCTTCGAGCCCCCCCGATTTCTCAAACGCCAACAACAGCCCCAAGCAGAAGCCCATCGAGCCGCAGCCACTGCGAGGTGCCGCTGGGTTCTGACGGAAACGCTTTCATCTCCTCTCTGTGGCCAATGCAACAGTAAGGAGGCAGCCGTTCAGCTAAACACGTCTGTTACTGGTCAGAAACCAATAGAACTTTACACAGTACTTGACCACGCCAAACGGCTATTCAACGCCTGTCTTGTACCTACATTTAGTCTGTTTTTCTCGGCATTCACGTCGCCCAACCTAACGAATCATAACAAAATTCACGTCTTCAATATTTCAACCTGTTGAAAGTTTGAAGTATGACACTCACCAGATGTGGCAACGGCATAGATACAGCACCCATGGTTTCGAAGGTGTCGAAACCCAACAAGCACTCTGCTTGAACCAGTGTCTGTCATCCCGTCCCCCGTTGCTTCTCATGACCTCCGCTTTTGTCTCAGACGCGGTAACCTGCGATTCTAAAAAATGTCCGAGGGGGTACAAATCCATCCTCAACCCCGACGCGATGGAATGCGACAACTTCGAGTGGAACACGGATCAGTGCTGCGAGAAGGTCTGCTCTAGCAAGAAGTGTCCTCTTAAGTACACCGCGGTGGCAGACTCCGAAACCAAAGTGTGCGGGGAAGGCGGCTGGACGAAAGAGCTATGCTGCAACAGAGGTAAGAATTTCCAGACGATGCCGACAGACACCAATAGTGTCCTCTACCACCGTGCACAAGGCTTGAGTGTCCGGGTATTTTGTCTGGAGACACAGCACTGCGACCGTTCAACTAGTACGGTAACAGTACTATTGTCTTTGGTTTTTCGCGGGACTTTTTGCGACATTGTACAACGAAGCATGATGACGACCGTCTGCGGTTTTGGTTTTGGCGTGTTCGGCATTCGACTTGCGCTATCTGCTCGTAGCGGTTAGCATGATACTTAATATATATATATATATATATATATATATATGGCAATCGCGTCGACGACACTGGACTCCTGACTCGTTGGTTTCTGAGGTTGGGACGCTTTCTGCCGGAACCAGACACCAACATTCGTTTCTTCGTTGTTTTTCACGATCCGACTGTCAATCTCAGACGCGGTAACCTGCCGATCTCAAGACTGCCCAATGGGATACAAATATATCACCAACCCCGGTGAGGTAGAGTGTACGAACTTCGCGTGGACAAGGAACCAGTGCTGCGAAAAGGTCTGCTCTAGCTTCGAATGCCCTTCAACCCACACCCCGGTGGAGGGCGCTGATACTACAGTGTGCGAGGGAGGCGTGTGCAAGAAAGAGCAGTGCTGCACTAGAGGTCAGAGCTTGTTCCTACGAGCACCTCTCCTATGTACTTGGCTTATCGCACGCGCGAGCGTTGTTTTCTAACCCCTTACTTAAACTACAAAGAAGCATGGCGACGACTGTCTGTAGTTTTGGTTTTGACGTATTCAGCATTCGGCTTGCCCGATCTGTTCGTAGCGGTTGCACGATACTTTCAATGTGGCGATGGCGTCGACAACACTGGACTCATGAATTCGTCGGTATCTGAGGGGCTAGGACGCGTTCTTTGAGAACCAGACACCAACATTCGTTTTTTTTCGTATTTCACGATCCGCCTGTCAATCTCAGACGCGGTAACCTGCCGATCTCAAGACTGCCCAACTGGATACCAATATATCACCAACCCCGGTGAGGTGGAGTGTACGAACTTCGCGTGGACCAAGAACCAGTGCTGCGAAAAGGTCTGCTCTAGCTTCGGTTGCCCTTCAACCCACACCCCGGTGGAGGACGCTGATACTACAGTGTGCGAGGGAGGCGTGTGCAAGAAAGAACAGTGCTGCACCAGAGGTCAGAGCTTGTTCCTACGAGCACGTCTCATCGTACTTGGTTGTCGCATGCGCGAGCGTTTTTCCCTAACCTCATGCCCAAGCTACCGACGTTAGCCATAGGTTGGGTCATGTTGGTTAGGCTGCCGGCAAAACAATACGGTCACCGTACCATGTAACAACTGTTAATGTTAGAACAATCTAAGGAACGTATTGCAAATCCTTTTCATTCAGCCGCACCGATTTTTTCGCACCGACAAATGACCCTGTTTACGAACGTTAGACACAAATGATTTTACACACGTGCTATACGAACTCTACCCGAAATTTCGAACGATGACATCATCCTTTTTGTTGAAACGTGCTACGTTTGCGGTAACACCTTGAAGGACAGTATCTGCGCAATTGCTGTCATTTAGGCCTCCATAATTTCCGAGCGAAATCTTTAGCTTCTCTGTCAGAAATAGAATCTGAAACACAAACTAAGGCGGAATCTCCCGACAGCCTTATACCTAGTATTTTACTATTTATTTCTAACCTGACTGGACAGGTATCTAGGGTGTCGCGACCAACCGAAACAACAGCACAGGCTCGTCACTTGTCCTCGACATCGGTCACGACCCATTTTCTGACGAAAAATGTCCACGGTGTGGGGACGGCCTATCATGGCTTCCTGTTACCTTGAAGTTGTCGGCGTGTGCAACCAACAGTTGTACGAAAGCAGTTTTAGGGGTTTAACCGAAGTATGATTGGGCCTTCGTGCCGTCCACAATTTCGCAAACCTCCCCAACAGCCGCCGGCAACATCGCACTGAGCCTCAACCACTGGTAGATGCCGATGGGTGCTGGCGGAAAATAATCCATCTCCTCTCTGTGCCCAATGCAACGGTAGGGGGAGGCAGCCGTTCAACTAGATACGTCTGTCGCTCAGAAATCAATAGAACTTTACACGATACACGACAACGCCAAAACATCTATTCAACGCCTGTCTTCCGCCCACAATTTCTAGTCCGATGCTTTCATCGTTCACGTCACCCAATCTAACGAATCAGAACAAAATTCACGTCTTGGTTTTATCCTGTCGGAAGTGTGAAGTTTGACACTCACAAGTTGTGGCAATGGCGTCGATACCGTACCCATGATTTAGAAAGGGTCAGAACACCGGACGCATTGTGCTTGAACCAGTCTCTGCAATCCCGTCTCCCGTTGTTCAACATCATCTCCGCTTTTCGTCTCAGACCCGGTAACCTGCGACTCTAGAAAATGTCCGAGGGGATACAAATCCATCCTCAACCCCGACGCGATGGAATGCGACAACTTCGAGTGGAACACGGGTCAGTGCTGCGAGAAGGTTTGCTCTAGCAAACAGTGTCCTCCTAAGTACACAGCGGTGGCAGACTCCGAAGCCAAAGTGTGCGGAGAAGGCGGCTGGACAAAAGAGCTGTGCTGCAACAGAGGTAAGAATTTTCAAACGATGCCGACAGACACAAATAATGGCCTCTACCACCGTGCACAGGCTTGAGTGTCCGGGATTTTGTCTGGAGAAACAGCACTGGGACCGTTCAACTAGACTATAGTAGTACGTTGACAGTGGTAGGTTTTTTCTCTAGTTATTCTGAGATTTATGCGACATTGTACAACGAAGCATGATGACGACTGTCTGCGGTTTTGGTTTTGACGTATTCAGCATTCGGCTTGCCCAATCTGCTCGTAGCGGTTAGCACGATACTTCCAATGTGGCAATCGCGTCGACCACACTAGACTCATGAATTCGTCGGTATCTGAGGCTAGGACGCGTTCTGTCAGAACCAGACACCAACATTCGGTTTTTCGTTGTATTTCACGATGCGGCTGTTAATCTCAGACGCGGTAACCTGCCGATCTCAAGACTGCCCAACTGGATACCAATATATTACCAACCCCGGTGAGGTGGAGTGTACGAACTTCGCGTGGACCAAGAACCAGTGCTGCGAAAAGGTCTGCTCTAGCTTCGGTTGCCCTTCAACCCACACCCCGGTGGAGGACGCTGATACTACAGTGTGCGAGGGAGGCGTGTGCAAGAAAGAGCAGTGCTGCACCAGAGGTCAGAGCTTGTTCCTACGAGCACGTCTCATCGTACTTGGTTTGTCGCATGCGCGAGCGTGCTTCCCTAACCTCATGCCCAAGCTACCGACGTTAGCCATAGGTTGGGTCGTGTTGGTTAGGTCGCCGTCAAACCAATATCGTCACCGTCACAAGTAAACAGGAACGCATTGTAAAGCGGTGCAATTCAGCACCCCCGTTTTTTTCTTGATCGTCAAATGACGCCGCTCACGCAAGTGAGGCGTACGTCATGTTACACACCTACCTGCTATACGAACTGTATCCCAGGTGTCGAACGACGGCGTTCGTTGTAACCCTTTTCGTTGCTGCGTGCTGCGTATGCGGTAACACCTTAAAGTACAGTAGCTCTGCGCAATTGCTGTCATTTAAGAGTAGATAAATTCCAAGCGAAACCGTCATCTTTTCTCTCAGGAACAGAATCTGAATCAACACAAACCAAGGCGGAATCTCCCGGCAGTTCTTTACGCATTTTTTTTCGTTTAGTTTCTAACCTGACTGGACAGGTATCTAGGGTGTCGCGACCAACCGAACCAGCAGCACAGTCTCGTCACACTTGTCCTCGTCATCGGCCATGACCCATTTTCTGACGAAGGAATGTCCACTGTGGGGACGGCCTATCGTGGCTTCCTGCTACCTTACGCTGTCGGCTTAAACAACCGACGGTTGTGCGAACGTACAGCTTGTGGTTTTACCGAAGTATGATAGGGCTTCCGTGCCCTCCCCCAGGGTTTCTCAAACCTCCACAACAGCCGCCCGCAAACTCGCACTAAGCCTCAGCCGATGCTAGATGCCGCCGGGTGCTACCGGAAACGCTTCCATCTCGTACCTGCACAGATGCCCAATGCAACGGTATTGTAGTATCATACCCCCGGTTTTGCTCCCGGGCTTGAGCCACTCGCGCGAGCGACTTGGTAACACACGGATGAAAGTGGTGTAGGTGATGTTTTGGTGCAGCGTGAATTACCATTCCCTTGCAGATCGATTCCATCCGTTTATTTCATCAAGGAAAACGTAAGATCGCAAAGGAACAGAGGGGTTACTCGCGCGAGTGGCCTCCGGCCAGTGCAAAACAAAGGTTTCAGAAGGGACTCCCATACCGTTGCCTGGCTCCTGGGCCCAATGCAACGGTAGGGGGCTTGTGTTGGTTTTTTGGGCCTTCTATTGCAGTAGCTCGAGGACGCTCGCGCTAGTGAACCCCCTATTTCAAGCGGCTTCAAAGCTTTCGTGCTGAACGTATTTCTCGATATGAACCTCCAAAGGCATGGGTAGCTACGCTGCGACAAATCAATAACGTAGTAGCTCGTTTTCGTGAGCAAGGTACAGAGTCACTCGTGCGAGTATGATAGCTCATATCCGGCAGTAAAATTGTGGTAAATCATGAAACATACTCACTACAGTAGCCTTGACCTTGGGGTTGCTACTGCTACCGCCTGCCGCTGTGTAAAAACCCTTTGCGGCCGCGGCTGGTTAACTCAGATATTGCTTCCGGTTCGGGCTGCTGGTTCCTGGTCTTACATGACGTGTTTCTGATTTCTGCTACCTGTTCCTTGGTCGTTGCTAGTGGATGATGATGGCTGCTGGAGGCTATAGATGCTGCTGGCTGTATCCTTGCTTGCTACTGCTTCCTGCTGCTGCCCACTGCTGCTGCCCACTGCTGCTAAGTACTGATCAAAACGGCCATCCTTTATTCACAAAGGCGAAGACGTCGATGGCAAGAGAGTCCCTTCTGTAGCAAGGGCTATACAGCTGTATGTACCTGAAAACTTCCTTCGTCCTGCAGATACTCACGCAGTTTGTATTTCAATTACGCGACTCATACGACATTCTCCGATGGAGCTATGATAGGACTCTCTCCAACTACGTATAATGCATATACCGCGTGATAACCCCTTGCGCTCTGTGTTACAATGTATTTCTTCTCTCTTATTGGGGCGGAGGGGCGTTGACCGTGATCCCAATTACAATAATTCGATCCTATGATATCTTGAGGCTACCACATGTCTTGTTCGTGCTTGACGACGGCAGGTTTCGAGAAACAAACAGGTTGTCGTACTTGGCCGATGCGGTGTGACCATATAGTTGAAACAGAGCAAATCCGACGAATTTGTAAAGAGCAAGACCAGAAGCATTGTTCAACAGAAACAGTATGGACACGAGGCCTGCCGTCTTGCAAAATGCTCGGACCCGTTCGTGTTTTCCACGGAATCCGTTCACGTGATTTTTCTGTTGTCCGGAATCTGCAGAAAGTTTGTGCGAGATTTTAGTGCTGAACGTTCTGAACGATGCATGCGTCTTCTGCCCTATTTTCTGTTTTCGGCACCACCTTGTGTCGAAGTTTACGAATTGAACCATGTAAATCATGCTGTTAAACTCTTTGTAGCGGTTATTGTGCAATACTCACCAAATGGCCATCGTGTCGACGCAGCTCTCATTAATTGGCCGAGGTCAACACCTGGGATTTGTTGTGCACCAACCAACCTGTACTATTCCGTTTCCCCTTGCTTTTCACGATCCCATTTCTGCATCTCAGACCCGGTAACCTGCGCCGCTAAAAAATGCCCGAGGGGATCCAAATACATCGGGGAACCCAGCGCGACGCAGTGCACGAACTTCCAGTGGACCGAGAGCGAGTGCTGTGAGAAGGTCTGCTCTAGCAAAATGTGCCCTGCCCACTATTCCGCGAAACCAGACTCTGACACGATTGTGTGCGGCGACAACGGGTGGACGGAAGAGCTGTGCTGCGACAAACGTGAGAGCTTACTCCTTCTAGACCCCCTTTGGATGCTTGGCTTACCGCATGTGCACGAGAACAATTCCACTCCGTCACCGGTGCTGCAACAATTATCCATATTTCGGGTACTGTTGGGGAGAGTGAGGGCACACAACAGCCGTCGAAGTCGCAGGTCACGTCTTGGAGGGTGTCAACAATCAAAGTAATGTTGCTAGATCCATCAATGGCTCCAAGTTCTATTTGTACGTTGTTTTCACTTTTTTGTTGTTGGCGGGAAGAAAAGAAACAGCAAAAGTTTTTAAAGGCGCCTGAACTGCGCGCCGCTTTACACCTATGCGTGTACGTATCTCTTTGTTTTGTGTTATATTGGCAAAGAGAACGAGGTCGGAGCTCTTACTCGAGAATTCGATTACGTTCTACACTTGTTTCACGTCGAAAACTCCTACGTTACTTGTGCACCTGTGAATACCAGTATGCCGTTCTTATTGCTCTCGAGCGCTTCCTTATTTCCAATATATAATAGGGGCTCTGCCCTCATCGTCGCCTACGGACTCTTGTGCGATAATACAAGTTCTGTGCACTGTGTACCAACCGTCAAAAAGTTAAGATGGATTTAACGGCTTGTTTTGCGCTGACTAGACCTACGGCCTCACCAGTGCGAGGTATGTGTGAAAATCCACAACATATGCGTACATATTTAGATTTAGATTTGAAAATCGAAAGCACGTGGCCCTCTTGTGATTCGCGACTACCCAATCGCGAGTACTCAAGTCATTTCAGGTCGAATTACGCCGGAGCACTCGCGAGTACTCAGCTGTTTCAGGGCGAAGTGCTCCAGAGGGAACCGCGACTACTCGGCCACTCCAGGTCGAAGTACTTTATAACCTGGTGTTAGTTGAGCGTTGATATTGACTTTGCTGCCTGCTGCTGCCCGCTGCTGTCCCGGTGCTGCTGCCTACCCATGCGTGGCTGCTTCTAGCCGCGGGTGAGTGTTGTGCCACTACCTTCCTTCTCACGCCGAGGCACACAAGTCAAAGACAGAAAGTTCCTGGTGATGGCAAGAAATGTGTCCAAAATATTTCTTGAAAAATGCGACATAGCTTTGGAAAGCTAAACCTAAGCCATTTGCATATCAGCCTCGCAAGCTGGCGTTTGTGGAAATCGGACCTCAAGCCGGAAACTCGCCCTCGTGCGAACCCTCTGCGATGCTCGAATTCCCCTGGGCTCCCCGGGCCTATCGCAGCGTGCGCGGTCCGGAGATCACGCGCCGGCACTCCCTGCGGTGACCTTAAACGGGCCTAGCCTTGTCGGATTTTGCGGAAAGGCGCGACTTGGCTCGATGTTCGCTCGCGCTATTCTCGTTGTCGCCATTGTACGACGAGAACGCCCCAATGAACAATGAAGAAAGCTCCTCCTTCGTTTATATACCGATATTCGAGTTCTGGAGCAACACCCTCAAGTGCTCGCGTACATTCTCGGCTTTATCTTACCCGCCCATCGTTTCGTCGGGAGGGTGACACCGAGAATTGCCCGTCTCGACAACGAGCGCAACTCCCAACCTTTGGTTTAGGGGCGGATAATGTTTTACGTCTTCGATTCGTTTGGTGCATGTGGCGGAAATGTCTTGGATGCATCGCTAAGGGCTCGCGTACATTCTCAGCTTTATCTTACTCGCCTTTCGTTTGGACGGGAGGGTGACACCGATAATCGCCCGTCTCGCCAACGAGCGCATCGCCCAACCTTTGGTTTAGGGGCGGATAACTTATTACGTCTTTGATTCGTTTGGGCATGTACCAGAGGCATGTCTTGGATGCGTCGCAAAGAGTAGCGCATTCGTCTTGACTGGTATGATTCGCGTGGACCCTCGCCGCAACGCATTAAATATGGAAAATGCTGTTGCGGTGCGACGAGGTTGCCGCATGGAATTTACGCACTCCATGATAAATCTGTCGATATGGTATATCCCGAATATGGCCCGTCTGCCGTGGAGGCGCAGGGATCGGGCAGTAGTCCTTAGTGCCGATCGATACAATGATATAAGCCCGTACTATGTAAATACTTGGTCCGTGTTTTATGCAATCCTAACTTGCAATACTTCGCAACGGTGTCAGTTTAGTGAAAAATGGAAGAAAACACGTTTTTCAAATATATTAGGGTGATGTTATGGGGCGTTCAAAAAAAAAAATTTGGCAATTCGATCTCCAAAGAGATCAAATCAAATCACCGAGGTGAAAACGAAAACGATGTACATGTTTCAGCCAATAAAAGGACACCACCACATGATATGGAATATCTTGTAATTTTTCAGAAGACCTTAAACAAGGCAACCGTCCTGGAAAATGATACCAACAGTGGAAAACCCTTTGGAATGGAGGAGTTATTCTGAAACGAAACGTTATCGACGACATATTAATTCTGCCATTGTTTTAATGTTTTTCGACACCAACTTTAGCCCGAAATAGCAATTCAAAATCCGGTCAAGTTCCGTTTTTTACCCTTTCGCTCTCTATCGATTTCGCCCGGGTCAGACCCTGAGACGATGTATGCTTGAACCAGCCTCGAACATCCCCTTCTTTGTTGTTTCCCACGATCCTCCAATTTTATCTCAGACGCGGTAACGTGCGACTCCAAACAATGCCCGAAGGGGTACAAATCCATCCTCAACCCCGACTCGGTGGAATGCGAGAACTTCCAGTGGACCAAGGGCCAGTGCTGCGAGAAGGTCTGCTCCAGCAAACAGTGCCCTCCTAAGTACACCGCGGTGGCAGACTACGAAACTAAAGTGTGCGGGGAAAACGGTTGGACGACAGAGCTGTGCTGCGAGAGAGGTGAGAGTGTTTCTTTTTCCGTGGACTAGATCCCTCTTGCATGCTTGGCTTACGACATGAACGAGCATTGCCCCGACGCTGTGCCAAAGCCACAACCGTTGACCATATATTGCGCACTGTTACTTATGGACGTACACAAAACAGCTGTTGACGTCCCGGTTTTCATCGTGGGTTTTTCTAAATCAATTTTACGATCTATCTAGAGGCATTTGGGGTGAAACCAACGGCACATACAGAACGTTTGAGAGTTTTGCCACGGACCACGCAGTTCCGGCGAGCCAGGCCCGGAAAAAACTGCGCGAAACCGTCAGCTGGGGCCGTTCCTAACGAACACAAAAAATGTCAAAAAAAGAGGAATATTTTTCGTGACATCAAAAAGTGATTTTTTTTTTCGCGAAACGTCACATCATCGGTCAGGAAGCCGGAGTTTGAACCGTTTTGACGTTTTTCCAGGGTAGTTGATGTCAGCATTCCTGGAAAAAAAACGTGTACATTGCATTTCTGACTTATCGGAAACTCTCGTTGTGTGACAGCATTCTGACTTTTTTGCTTTCGTCAGGAACGACCGTTAAGTCTTCGATTTACGCGTGGCTACGGTATCGGTAGCGCGTTATATGTCGTAGATTAACCCGGCGAGAAGCCGCTGAAAAATACGTACGAGTACGCAGACGGATGAGTACGTCCTATCTCTAGCTGCACGATAAAGTCGCTGCTGCCCAGAGTACAAAGGGTTCTCCGACGATGACATTGAGCGGTTCCTTGGGTAAGTTTAATCCAGACCATGTAGATTTTTTGGATGTTGGGAAATTATATTGTTGTCGTCTAGTTCATCTAGTTCATCTTTTGGCGCGTAACTCCTGTGGAGCTCGACCTACGTTTTCAGAGACAATTTCCCATCGAATCGGAGTAGACGAGTACATGCAGGGGTGAACAGGTTTAGGATTGCTCTGGGTGTCGTTGGTTTGCCGTACGACCTTTCGTATTAGCTTCCCCCTGAACGTTTCCATGGGACCTTCCGTTGCACAGTTAACAGAAGATTGCTCACCCCAAGCGTTTCCAAAAACATTAAAGCTTCCTCGACCTCAATGAAAGCTGCCTCTGCTCCCATGCGGGCTAGCGTCACTTCCAAGGGTCTGCGCAAAAAAAGTTCCATCGCTCTCAACCAGCAAGTACTGTTGTACAAGGCCTGGTCAGTGTGATACCCGATAGGTGATACTTTTGTCGATATTGCAATCACGATCGGGGGGACACAACAACAGGGAGGCACTCTGCTGAATCCAACCTCTATCATTCTGTTCCTCGTTGTTTGTCACGATCTCGATTTTTTGTCGCAGACGCGGTAACCTGCGACTCAGAATCCTGCCCGGATGGATACAAATCGATCAGCAACCCTAGCCAGGTTCAGTGCAAGAACTTCCAGTGGACCGAGGGCCAGTGCTGCGAGAAGGTCTGCTCTAGCATGAAATGCCCTGGCGACTATACAATGGTGCAAGACCCTGAAACTACAGTGTGCGACGGCGGCATGTGCAAGAAAGAACAATGCTGCACGAGAGGTAAGATCATATTCGTGCTGACACGTCCCCGGGGGCTTGGTTTGTCGCATGCACCAACGTTGTTCAAACCTCAGCCCAAGCTACCAACATTACCCATAGTTTGGATGACGTTTGGTCAGGTGGCGGGCACAAAAAAAAAAATACCCGCCACTGTCTAAAGGAAAAATCTGTTAGTTTACGGAAATCATAACACTTTGCGGTCGAATTCAGCGGCACAAGAGTTTTTCATCCCATAAGGATAAAATTTTACACGCGCGCTATACGAGTTCTTGCCGGGCTTTCGGACAACGGGATTTGTCTCTACCGTTTTCGTTGATGCGTGCTTCTTAATTAAGCGGTATCACCTTAAAAGGCGAAGATGGTGCGATCGACAAACTCTACAACTACCTCGAAAGAAACAGAGACGTTGGCAACAACAGAGATACACGTCTAGCGGGTGAACGACGCCATTCTCTGACAGTGATAGGTACATGTCAAAGGCATTCCGCGAACATCGTCCGTATTCCCACGTTAATGTCTGATAATATAGTTCCTGTGTTGAGAATCCCGGTCCGTCGGAACGAGTTCGGCTATCTTCTGCCACCCATATTTCTTCCATGTATTTGGTAATAATGTTTTACGTCTGTTTTGTAGACAGCAGATGTTTCGGCCTTATGGGACATAAAAACACGTCTCGAAATAATGATCTGCCAAGCACCCGGTGTTTTCTAGCTTTGGCCTAGGCGCCCATATAATCACGTGTGTGTTCCAATGTTTAGGGTCTCCTGCTTAACGCCTGCGGATATTTAGCCCTTTTACAACAGCAGGTTCCAGTTGTTCGTCTACGGTATAGCCGTACCATTTAAATACTAGATAAATTCAGAGCAAAACGTTCTTTCATATTTCTCAGGAATATCGTCTGCAACAACAAAACCTCAGGCCGGGTCTTCGGATAGCTTTACCACATGGATCTTACATTCACTATCGCACCTGGCCGGGCAGGGTGCTGAAACCAACCGAGACAAAAGGGAAATTCTTGGACGTGTCGTCGTCATCGCCCACGACCGCTCCTTGGACGAACAAATGTCCACGGTCGGGACGGTCTATCGTCGCGTCCTATTACCTCGCGTTGTCGGCATGTACAACCAGCGGTTGTAGTGCGAAGGCATAGCAGCATACGTTTTTACCGAATTAAATTTGAGCTTCCATGCCCTCGAGGTTTCGAAACCTCCACAACAGCCGCCCACAAACTCGCGGCGAGCTTCAGCCTCTGCTAGCGGTCGCTGGGTGCTGCTGGAAATGCTGCCATTTGTTACCTTGCTATTTCTGGTGCTACCGCCTGCCGCTGTGTCAAACGCCTTCGCGGCCGCGGCTGGTAAATTCAGACTCTGCCTCCTGTTGGGGCTACTTCTGCCCGGTCTTAGGTTGTGTGTTGCTTGCTGCGCTTTGATACCTGGTGGTTGCCTTGTGGCTGGTGGTGGCTGTTAGTGGCTTCTGGTTGACGCAGGTGGCTGCCGCTAACTGCTGTTGTTGGCTGGCTACCGTTGATGGCTGGCTGCTGCCGACTGCTGCAAAGTTTCGTTCAACGCCCACCACGGTGGCTGCTGCCGCTGCTGTTGACTGTTGCTTAGATTTGCACATCGACCATCTGCATTCACCGAGGCAGAGCGGTGAACCGACAGAGGAATCCTTGCGGAACTTACTCTGCTGTATACAGTATGAACTACATGCATCCCGCAGATGGCCACTTAGTTTGTTTTACACACGCGAATCGTACAACACTCCTTTATGTAGCCATGATACAACAGTATTCAACTACGATATACGTATTGCATGAACCGCATGATAGTCCGCCGTGCTCTGTGTTCCAGTATAGAGCTTCTCCGCCATTGTGGCGGAGGGGTACGCCGTTCTCTTGAATACCATATTTCGATCCAAGTGTGTCAGAACTATGATATCGTGCGCCAGTAGTGTTCCAGCGTGTCTTGGTGGTAGTGCTTGACAATGTCGGGTTCACACAACAACAAGAGGAAGTTGACGCACTTGGCCGATGTGGTGTGGCAATATGGTTTGAATCGTGCGAATCGGACTTCTGCGTACAAACAAAACCAAAAACACGGTTTAACGGAGGCCGTATTGACGTCAAACCGAAGTCGAGACCTGCCGTCGTGCAACATGCTCGGACGTGCTCCTGTTTTCGACGGAAACCGTTCACGTGATTTTTCTGTTGTCCGGAATCTGCAGGAAGTTTATTCGAGAATTTTCCTGCCGAACATTCTAAACGATGCATGTATGTGTCTTCTGCCCAATTTTCTGTTTTTCGGCATCACCTTTTGTGTACAAGTTTCCATTGTAGCCATGTATGCCATGCGCTGTTAACCATTTGATAGCGGTTGTTTAGAAATGCTCACCATATGGCCATGGTGTCGATGCTGCTCTCATTAATTGGCCGAGGTCAAAACCTGGGATTTGTTGTGAACCAACAAACCTGAACTATTCCGTTTCCCCCTTGCGTTTCACCATCCCGATTCTGCATCTCAGACGCGGTAACCTGCGCCGCTAAAAAATGCCCAAGGGGATCCAGATACATCGGCGAACCCAGCGCGACGCAATGCACGGACTTCCTGTGGACCGAGAGCCAGTGCTGCGAGAAGGTCTGCTCTAGCAAAATGTGCCCTGCCCACTATTCCGCGAAACCAGACTCTGACGCTATTGTGTGCGGCGACAACGGGTGGACGGAAGAGCTGTGCTGCGATAAACGTGAGAGCTTACCCCCACCAGGCCCCCTCTGGGTGCTTGACTTACCGCATGTACGAGCAAATTAATGCTGAAACCATTTACAATATTTCGGGTACTGTTGGGGAGAGTGAGGGCACAAGACAGCGGTCAAAGTCGAAGGTCATATCTTGGGGCTTACAGACAGTCGAACCATACTACGCACTACAAGGCGGTTGAATCTAGCAGAAATAGTTTTGGGCCCGGTCATTCTCCCCGCCGCGTACGCCAGTCAGACAATGAAGGCGTGCACGCGAATTGTTTTAGGAGCTTTTTTTGCAAATGCGAAGGAAGTCGGCCTTTTCGGTGATGATTCTGACTCATCCTATGGTAGTATTGTAGCGCCTTAAAGTACTCAACGGTAATCCGCTCAAGAAGCTCTACACCTCACCCAAAAGGTTGACAACAACAAGAAGCACGCAGTGGATAAACGGCACCATTTTTCTCTGTAGCAGTATAGCGAAGACTAAGGGGAAATCCAAACTGTCGCCGGGCGAACTCGAGTAGTGCCAAGGTCGAGGCTCCGCGTCAGCGAGAAAAACTGTGGCTAGACTATGTCCCTACCACCCACTTACGCGACTTCGGCAATGTTTTGGGGGCAGGGCGTACATTTCGATTACCATTTGTTGAATCCATATCTCATACCAAAAACAGCACGAAAGCTCAAGACTGCGAACGTAAACACGAGGGCCACACCCGCGAGTGACCTGCAAGAGAAAAGGTCCCGAGAGTGACCCCTCTGATGAAGCCTTCGATTTGACGTGGGCTTAGATAGGGGTGGCACTCGTCGCCTGAAATGGGTTCCTAAAGATGGGTCCCCTAAACCCCGTTAGAGCCCCCAAACCCCTCCCTATACTAATTCCGAGTAATTTTGTCCCCAAAAAGGGGTTCCAGCTGTAAAGGGGTTGACCCAAAATAGTCAGAAATAGGTCATTTTTTTCCCCGCGATAATCGTTTTTTGGCTGGTCGAATTTGGATAGTTAGGTTTTAAGGGACACAAAAAATGTGCCCCGAAAAATGAAGCTGCGGAGAACCCGCGTTTTAGGTTGTTGCCCACCCGCACAGACCATTTGTGTCGAGGATCAGAGTTTCCTTAGCTACTGCTTCGTCGCGGAAATTTTGACCTTGCACCAACGCATGCGTACTAGGCATGAGTGTACGTCATCGCCGTGAGCACTGTTGAGACTAAATTAATTTGCAAAGGTTTACCGTCTGTCGCTGCGAAAGCTGAAGCGAAGAATTCGAAATCGGGATCTTTCGACGGCATTACCTTGGAGTTAGCGTCATATCACGCACCGGTCCGGACAGGTATCTGCCGCAACGCGAAAAAAATGGACATATTCGTAAGCATTACGGTTTTGGTCGTTGTCGTCCAAGACCTTTGGTCGCACCTACAAGAGACATTGATGAGGGCCGCCAAACCATAGCTTTCTGTGACGCTGCGTTGTTGGCACGAACCGCGAACGGCTGCCCCTGGATATTGAGTAGGATTTGGCCGATCTCAAGTTACGCTTTCGTGCCCCCAGCTTTTAATCACTGCACAACAGCCGCTCACCCAGGCACACCGCGCTGCCGCGTGAAGCTTCTGAGCTAGCTGCCGTTAGGTGCCGCTGGCAACGCTTGCATCGCCTACCTGCTCCTTCTGCCGCTGCTACTGCCTGACCATGAGCTTTGATGCCACCGCTAGCTGCTGGCGGCTGATACTGCCTTTGACTCCTGCTTCTGTTCGCTGCTGCCTGGGTGCTGCTGCCTGCTCATGCCTGGTTGATGGTAGTTGTTGCGGCTTCGTCTTGTACAACGACCATCTTTCATCCACCGAAGCAAAAACGTCGACCACAGAAACCTTCTAGCAATGGCATCAGATGTATCTTAATATTTCGCGAAAACCGAGAACAATTTGAACTGCTAAAAATTGAGTCTTTCATATCAGCCTCATGATGGCATATGGGTGGAAGTCGGATTGCAAGCTGGGAGCTCGCTCTCGCGCCATATTCCTGAGATTTTCGATCCCCTCTGCCTACTCCGGGCCGGTCACAGCGCGCGCGGTCTCGAGATCACTCGCGGCCGCTCCGCTCGTCGATTAAAAGCGTGCCTAGCTGGATCGGATCTTGCGGAACCATTTCGGCAAAACTCAGCGTTCGTTCGTGCTGCTGTTGCTGTTTTCGCTGTAGCGCGACGAGGTCGCCACAAACGAAAGTCGGAGGAACGTTCTGTGTGTATTTGCCATACTGGATTTGAATTCTGGAGCATCACCCCTAACTGCACGCATACCCTTCCGGCCTTAGCTTGCTCGCCCGCTCTTTTCGCGTTGTCCGCTTCACGGCCTCCGACCTTCGTTTTGACGGGAGGCGGACACCGAGAACCGCTCATCTCGCCAACCGGGGCAACCCCCGACCTTGGATTGAGGGGCAGATCACTTTTACGGCTTGGGTTTGCTTTGGCATGTACCAGACATGCATATCCGATGCGTCGCAACAGGCCGAACGTTCGTCTTGGTCGTTTTAAAGACTGCTGTCATTCGCTTGGACCATCGCCATAATGTAGTCAGCAAGGAAGCGAAATGCTGGCGTGATTCGACGAGGTCACCGCAAGGAATTACGCACACCATAACCCGCCGATGTCGCAGCTGCAGAATATGGCCCGTCCAGCGTTAAGGCGCAGGGGACAGGTCATAACCGCTGGTGCTGGAAGTGGATACAAGCCAACCGAGAATATGAGAATAGTGTGTTCTGTGTGTTGCACAATCATAGCTTGGATTTTTTTACGACGTTCAGTGTCGGGGTAAATCAGAAGAAACGTCATTGGGAATACACAGGACCACGTTCCGCGCGGAAATGTACACATTACTTAGTATCTAAAACCTCTCGATGAAGAATTATTTCTGCCATCGTTTAAGCGTTTTTCAGTAAATTGTTTCGCCCATGATTGCATTTCAGAATATAGCGATGTCATGGTTTTTTTCCTTCTTGCTTTCTAACGATTTCTGACCCTGGGACGATACAAGCTTGAACAATTCTCGAACATCCCCTTCTTTGTTGTTTCGCGCCATCCCCAAATTTCATCTCAGACGCGGTCACCTGCGACTCTAAACTATGCCCGACGGGGTACAAATCCATCCTCAACCCCGACGCGGTGGAATGCGAGAACTTCCAGTGGACTAAGGGACAGTGCTGCGAGAAGGTCTGCTCCAGCAAGCAATGCCCTCCTAAGTACACCCCGGTGGCAGACTACGAAACTAAAGTGTGCGGGGAAAACGGTTGGACGACAGAGCTGTGCTGCGAGAGAGGTGAGAGTGTTTCTTTTTCCGTGGACTAGATCCCTCTTGGCATGCTGGACTTACCGCACCAACGAGCTATTCTCCACTACTGCGTCTACGCCACACATAGCTGTTGACCGAATATGGGGCACTCTTGTTGCGGGTGCTCGCACACAGCGGCCATTGACGTCCTCAAAATTCACCTTGGCCTTGACAAAAATATGACCCCTGCTACTGGAGGGGTGTAATGCTTCGGGACTGATTTGCGGTGGCGAGAGATCACACTCCCGAGTGACCTCTCCGGTTCCCTGGGGTCTTAGGCGTTCGCGCAGTTGTTTTTTTTGTGATCTGTGAATCCGCAATTGAATGGTCGGTCACGCTGCGCCAAACAAATCACCTCGAGTTAGGACATAGTTTTTTTTAGTGAGGTACTGTGTGACTCGTGCGAGTGGCTCAATCCCGGTATTGAAAAAAGGGGGGTATACCACAACACAAAAACATCGTACCCTTTTGATCATATGACATGGTATAGAGGCATCCCGGGATCAATCTAGCCGCATATATGAATATGTGTTCGACGCTGTTTCATGCGCGCCCAGAGACCCATGACGTTTGCACACGCAAATGGGCCAACCCTTGCCCCGAACTCTCTCAACTCTCGCTTAATTAGTGTTTTGATTTAAGTGTCGTTAGCATGTTACATGTCGAAGGTCACCTGGTTAAGAAGCTGCCAGTAAATATGATGATCACACAGACGGATGAGCAGTTGGCACGCCTAGTTGCACCGGAAAAAGGGGCTCCAGGAGTCCAAGCAGCTCTCCGACGCTATTGAGTGGTTCCTCGGGTACGTTTATTGATAGCATACAATTGTATCGGGCGTTTGGCGCGTGCTACGATAGAAGAATATTTTTGTTTCTGAGGTTCCGCAAGGCGCGTGGTCTGGCAGAGGTGCACCATTTCATTCTCTGGGTTTTCTCCGTTTGGTAGCTTAAGACCTCTCCCAAAAACTGATGGGGGTAAATGTAAAACTGCTACATACCGGATGAAACATTCCCTTGGCCTTACTACACACAACGAGAATCACGCAAAAAAAAAAAAACGGGGCGTATTTCCGACGATTTGGGGTTAAGACAAAAAAAGGTATACCTCTACCGTAGCACGCGTGCGAAATCGATTGTGGGTGACCCTGTTCACTTTCATGGCTCTGAGATAGCGCTTTCAACAGCAAATTAAATGTTAGCGTTGTACGATGCTCGGTCAGAGGATGATACCCGATAGGCGACAACTTTGTCGACATTGCAATCACGATTGAGGGCAGGCTCGACGACAGGGACGCACCCTGCTTAGACCAACCTGTGTAACATTCCGTTCCTCGTTTCGTGGAACGATCCCGACTCCTTGTCGCAGACGCGGTAACCTGCGACTCTCAAGGCTGCCCGGATGGATTCAAGTCGATCAGCGACCCGAGCACCGTTCGGTGCAAGAACTTCCTGTGGACCGAGAGCCAGTGCTGCGAGAAGGTCTGTTCTAGCATGGACTGCCCTGAACACTATTCCATGGTACAAGACGCTGGGACTACAGTGTGCGATGGAGGCGTGTGCAAGAAACAGCAGTGTTGCACTAAAGGTAAGATCGTATTGTTCCTAGAAGCACGTCCTTGGACGCTTGGTTTTTCATATGCACGAGCGTTGTTCCAAAATGCAGCCCAAGCTACAACCTTTAGCTGTAGTTTGGGTAATGTTGGTCAGGTTGCGGGCACAAACCACCTGCCACCGTTCCAGGCAACATCTCTGAGTTTACAACCAACACAAGGAACGCAAAACAGACCGGTTGGATTGAACCGCACAACGCTTTTTCGGACCGGAAAATCACGACGCCGCTTACGTACGTTCTAGACCCAGACAACTTTCCACTTGTGCCACGCCGGCTCTACCCGAAATTTCAAGTGACGGGGTTCGTTATCACCCTGTTCGTTGACGCATGCTACTCTAGCGGTAGCACCATAAAATGCGACCATCCAATTGACAAGCTCTACGACTACCCCGTAACGGAGAGCAACTGAGATAAACACCTATCGCATGAGCGATGCTATTCTCTACTACATGTACGTGCCAAATGCATTCGGAAACCTAAACCGTATTCCAGCGTTATGATATATTGTCAGCTCCTGGGTTAAAGGAAGCCGGTCACTCGGAAACAACTCGGCAAACCTCTGCCACGCATATTGAGTTCTAGAAGAGACGACACCTTATTCGTTCGTACACTCGCCGATCAATTTGACATTTTTGTTTGATGCTTAGGTCTTAAGTGACGCGACTTATCCATCGGAAAAAATGCATGGTGTGCACTCTGGGCTTCGAGTTCTACCTTAGGGGCGCATAATAACACGTGTGCGGGGATTCAAGGTTTCCTTACACAAGAATCTTTGGCCAAAACCATGTCACTCTTGGGTCGATCCAATGCTGTCGAACCTAGGCCGCACAAAGCTGCGCCATGGCTTTTGACAATCTAGAACTTGAGTGATGGACGATACCGGCTTGGAACATAAAGGAACGTTTTGCTAACCTGGTCGATGGCATGCGGCCCTGCTGTTGGAACCGTGAAATTCTGATTTCTGCGGGAAAAGAATTACGGCCATGGGCAGTAGACGACAAGAACAAAACGCGCCATCGGGCAAAAGGCTGGGACGCTTTTGTCGTTTGAGGAGGCATAGTTTCGTGAGATTTTCCCATCCTTCGACAGCACAGCGAAAGTTTGGGACATTTGACATGTCGAAAACCTACCGACGGCGCACATCTTGTCAGCCACTGATTCGATAATTTGTTTAAATGTTTACGTTCACACGCAGTAACCCTATTGAATACGACCAAGTCCTCTTCTTATGACCCTCTTGGTACAGCGACCAGTCTGATATATCAACCATGTTGGTATGCGTTTTTTTTATTCGTGAATAGCGATGCTCCCTATAACCCAAAATCGTCGAAAAAAAATTGACATCATTCTTCTTTGCCTACACGATAGTTTTGCGTACACCCAGGCGATGGATTCGCTGATCAAAATAGCACTGTTATCTAACTTGAAGTCGGGTTTTCGTAAGGTATAGCGCGTCTTAATTGCCGGGCCCTAGCAAAACCGTGTACAGTGCTCCTCTACCTTAGCACATGTCTCGGTAATCGCGTCGATAGTCCGATGGGGATTCACCGGGCTCTCAGCTTGGGGCGCGTTCACAGCTTGAAACGGCCCGTCTGTGTAACACGCAGTTGTTCGTTTTTTTGCACGCCCACGACTGTTGATCTCAGAAGCGGTAACCTGCAGTTCTGACAGCTGCCCAAGTGGATACAAGTCCATCAGCAACCCTAACGACGTGGAGTGTACGGACTTCAAGTGGACCAAGGACCAGTGCTGCGAGCAGGTCTGCTCCAGCGTCACCTGCCCTGGCAAATATTCAATGGTAGAAAACCCTGACACTACTGTCTGCGAGGGAGACGGATGCCAAGATACGTGCTGCACTAGAGGTAAGAGCTTGTTACTACGAGCACCTCCCTGGGTTTCTGGTTTGTCACATGCACGAGCGTCGTTCCGAAACTCACTCCAAGCTGCCGACGTTAGCCAGAGTGTGGGTCATGTTGGTCAGGTTGCGGGCACAACACATCCGTCGCCGTCCTAGGGCCCATCTTGCGGTTTTAAAACATAAACAGGAATGCATAACAGGCTGCTGAAGTTAGTCGCGCAACCTTTTGCAGCCCGGCAGATGACGACACGGCGTTTACGCAAGTTAAACCTAGACAACTTTCTACACGTACCAGACAAACGCTTGCCAAACTTTCGACCGACGGGGTTGATTACTCCCTTGCTTGTAGACGCGTTCTACAGCAGCGGCAATACCTAACGTTGCTACGATGGTCCGACCGGCGAGGTCTACGACCAACTCGAAACCGTGGTCGGTAACAAAAATCAACGTCTTCTTGGCGGATGGATGATGCTATTCTCTACGTCAGGAACATGCCGAAAATGATAAAAAAAAAAAATCTAGTCCGAATCCGGCTTGATTGAAATGGTTCAGGGAGATAAGGAACTCCGTGAATCGGACAATATATTGCCTAACTTCTGCCACCCTTGCAGCATATTCGGAGACGACCCCTTATGTTTTATGTGTTGAGCCATTACTTGATTTAAATACTGCCATGCTCTTGGGCCTGAAGGGACGCCAAGTGTCCCTCGGAAGTAAAGCGTAAGAAAGTCCCTGGGCATCAGAGTCTGGCTCAGGGGCGATTTACACGATTGCGAGGTTTCAGAAGTCCCCTTTCATATTGATGGTGCTTCAATCTGAGCTGGTATTGGCTTTGGCAGGACCATTTCACTCTGAAGTCAATGCATCGCTGTCGTAAATACACCGTGCAAAGAGCAGTGCTATATGTTGTACGGCCACGATCTTACGAGTTTGACGTCACGGGCTTGGCAAAAACGGGAAAGTTTTTCGCAGTTCTCGCTGTCGTTGGCACGGTGAAATTCCGCATTCTGACTTCTACCGAAAACAGGACGAATTCGGAGAATTAGATGGCAAGATCAAAACCAAACATCGCACAAAATGCTGTGACCTCTTCGGTAGTTTGAAGAAACATATGTATAGACTAACCGTTCATGAGATAGTCTAGTTGTTTTTTCCTTTCCCAAAACGTTGGGAAAATGTACGAAATGATGCGTTCCGAAAAACATTCTTTTTGACGCGTTTTTTTCGGCCGTAGCTGACAAACGTTTTCAACACGTTTGACGTTGGCCATGAAGTACGGCCATGCCCTCTTTTTGCCTTGTTGGTGCAGCGGTCGAAGTATGATGTCCAAACGCGGGCTACGAGAAAGGTGTTGAGGTATACCATTTTTTTGCCAAAACCTTTTTTCTGAATGACAGTGCTCTTTAACCCAAATCCGTCGGGAAAACGTTCTTGCTTTTGCTGGATGTTTTCGTGTACTCGTAAGAGGCGTGGGTTTTCCCATCAAGTTGCAGTTTCAGTGTTGGGAAAAAAGGCGCGTTTTTTATGAGTTCTACATAGAAGCGCTTCTCAATGGCGATCTCAGGAAAAACAAGTGACGCGCCGAGGCAGATGTCGGTAATCGTTTAGATAACGCAATCAGGATTCATCGGGCTCACAGCTTGGGGCGCGATCTGCTCGAACCAGCGTGTAACATGCCGCGTTTCGCTGCCACGCACTATCGCGACTGTTTATCTCAGACGCGGTAACCTGCAGCTCCAAGGCCTGCCCAAACGGATACCAATCGGTCCCGAACCCCAGCGACGTGCAGTGCAAGAACTTCGTGTGGACCAAGACCCAGTGCTGCGACATGAAGTGCTCTGGCAAATCTTGCCCTAATGACTATTCGCTGGTGGACGACGCCGACACTATCGTGTGCGGGGAAGACGGGTGGACGAAGGAGCTATGCTGCGCTCAAAGTGAGATACATTTCTATCTTGTCCCCTATTATCGCTTAGGTTGTCGCGTGTGAACCAATCGTACGAATCAGCAATGGGGGTGAGATCCTTGCATATGGCAGCCTAAACAGTTTCGACTGACGGTAACCTACGGATACAACATTATGGAGTGAGCTGCACGGGGCTGGTTGACGACAAGGTCCCAGTCGTTCTGTTTTTTGTCGGCGGTCTCGAAACGCAAACGAAGTGGAACCGCAAAAAACAAACGATAGACTGCGGAGGGGTCATCGATCAGGCCACGGGACCAAAAAACTCGAAAACAATACACGAAATAAATGCTCTGCGTGCTGTTGTGTACTCTGTACCTTCTACTCCGTGCCTCAGAAGACACCTTGCCAAAAACCTGGGGGCGGATTTCGGGCGATTTGTATAACCCGTTTACTGCGGTCCTCTTACTATACCATGAACGCGTTCTGAAACCGTACAACAAACGGATCTCACATATACTGAAGCAAAGCGATCCGACCCTAGTTTTATCCGTAACCCCACGGCAAGGTCCTGGTGTGTCCACATCGTAAAAGCTATATCAAGCAGACGGCCAAGCTCCGATAGAGTCTCAGGGGTCAAGCTTAGCGCTGATATAGTGGCTTGCGTTGTTTCGCTGGGTCCCATCATTACCCCTCCCAAACCAGTAGTGGTGGTTCTTCTACGGTTCCAATTCGTCACCCGTGCTTCAGGTAGAGGCAGCACTTTTCGACTCATGGTTCTCGAATGACGGGGCTCGCCTTAACAAAATATCGTCGGAAACGGGCCATTGTTTTTTGCAACTTTTTCGTTGTATACACGTAGGCCATCATGGGGGTTTTTCATCCAGCAGTCGTACCATATTTCTTTTCTCCGAAATCAGTTTTGGGAGGGACATGCTCTTAAGCTCCCAAAACGAGGAGCCTCAGAAAAAAATTGCGCAGACCTCTATGGTGGCACGCGTCTAGTTCCAGCCAGAGATTCTGGCAGTTCGTAGCGGATTCGCGCTGTCCTCCATTTACTCCACTACTGGTTGTTCCCGTTTGTGCCAAACAATTTTGGCGGTACTACAACGGGATAGCTCGCATCACTGCGCAACCGACGCTTTGGAGCGATGAAAAAGTACATGACAGCCCAATAGTTTGCAGAACGTCTGACTTAGCTGCGGTTAAAGTTCGAGAGAGGCTGCATCCTAACTCAAGTACAACAGCTCCCCGGTTCCTATCTTTCCGGTATTGTAAGAGCCTCCCTTTCTTGGTTTTGTGGAATATTTTTTACATGAATCCTGTACTGTGTTGCACTGCTCTCGAGTGAGGGATCGTCCGGTGGTATAAGCGATGTAAGCCATACGGTTGCAAAACTCACGAGAACGGCGGTCTAGAAGTAATCCTTGCCCCGTCGCCATTCCCCGATAACGATGAAACCGCAGACCCGGTCTACTGCAGCTCCTTCTCAGCCGACTGCCCCGACGGTTACGAGTTGGTGGACAACGCCGCCGACGTTGAGTGCGATAACGGAAACTGCAACAAGAGCATGTGCTGCGAGGAAGGTGAGGCGTGTTTATTCGCAAAAGGTGGACTTTCGCGGTCTGCACATTGGAACTTTATCAATGAAAAAAATACACTCCAGCTGCGAGAATGTAAGATCGAAGATTTCGTCGAAACTTATCTTTGGAAGCTGTGCGTGATACTCCGATAGCGCGTATTATTGCGTGTGTGTCCTCATTAAGGATGCAGGTCGGTGACTGTGTATATCTCTCAGCCTTATTTCAGTACTCCACTAATCCGCGTGGGAAGCGCTTCGAATGAAGCGGTGCTTTCCTCCAAGGCAACGAACAAACGCGTTTTTCAACCGCAGCGTATATCCACACCAATCCCAAGAATTTATTTCCCCGAAAGCAGGCATGCAGTCCACACAGTGAGGGGTCCCCGGTGGTACCGGTGTGTGCCAGCCCTGTAGTCCTGCGCTTTTCGAAGTACCGCAAAGTGTTTGGAATAGGGTTTTATAGAGAGTTGCCAGCGCGAGCCTCCACCGCGGCAGGCAATTTAATCGGCATGATAGAGAGAGGCTGCACCAGTCTACGGGCACTGGTCAGCCGGAACCCGTCGCCGTAGTACGCCGAATTTTGCCTTTAAATTGAAGTTGGGCGTAACGCAATGGCCAACGTACACGTTTTGAATCATTACGACTCACCAAAAACCAGCGACCGGTGTGTCTGTACGCAGCTTTTCAAGATGAGCATGGACCCTAGATTTATCGAACTCGCAGCTGACGTGGTTAGAATGATAATATCACATGTTCAACGAGCCACGGCAATGTTGGGGGCGGTGTGCTTCAACGATACCCCGTTACAGCATTTTACGAGGAGGGAGCAGGTTGGAGGTGATTGATGCGATCGTTTCTATATGGAAGACGGGGGGCAATTCTGCCTCCTCTGGAGAACCATCGAATGCTTTGTCCGCATGGTGCGCGAAAGATTCTACCGTGTTACCCCGTCTAGTAATATGCAGCGCTTGTTCCAGTAACGCTGCCTTAGTAGAAGAAACTGCAGAATCCAATGAATTCAGACATGGAATCTGTTTTCAATGCGAACTGAACACCTGACCGAGCATCCATAACCTTGACTCCCCGACAACCATTTTGCCCGATTATACCGTAGAAACGAATAGCAAATCACGTAATCGCGTCGATGCCTCTGCTTCCAGCTGATGCTAATCCAACGACAAACGCTCGAACATGACATGGCAGAACCGGCTACTTGTGGCGACATCAAATGCCCTTCCGGTTCAACCAACATCGTCGACGCTGAACGAGTGATATGCGACAACGGCCAGTGGGCGGAATCGCAGTGCTGCGACAAGCTCTGCTCAAGTTACGACTGTCCTAGTAACTGCACCAAAAAGAGGGGTCCCAGTCACATCAGGTGCAACCACGCGGGGTGCACCACCGACATGTGCTGCAACTACCATTAATAACGTGAGTTACGTCCCAGATGCGGTGGCGTTTCGTTCAAAAACCTCTTTGCATGCACGTCGTCATACAGCGGTGACATGAATGATTTCGTCCAAATTGTTTGTGGCTGCGTGCTGCGTGCGTGATGTTTCGACCGTGCGTGTTACGAATGTATGTCCTCGTGTAGGTAAGCGATCGGTTGTGACTCCTCTTGGGGTGCGTCGTTTTGAAAGTACGGAATAAATATCCCGGTCGTGCAGGGACACGAGGCGACAGGGTACATGCGGGTGCCGAATTTTTTTTTTCGTTTTGCTTCCCGACTTCTCTCTTACAACAGCACTGGGTCTCGTTTTCTTCCTAACTACTATATCAAGAATGCCCTGCCCATGGCGAACGAACGAACGTTTTCGTAATGATTTCGAGTTTGACAACACTGCTGGAGGCGTTCAACGATTGGGGGGCAGGGGTAGCATTTTCATGTCGAAGCGTTTCCTACTGACGGGACGGGTCAACCGAGGACGCGCGCTGAGATACAGGTAGTAACTACTAAATCTAGTTGTTTTTTCGTTCCTGGAAGACGGAGAGCTCCTTGACCCAAAGTGATCGGAATGAGAATGTCATTGTCTTTTCAATAATACCAATTTGTTTATATGTACGCCAAGCCTTATACCATCTGTTTTTCTCATCTGAGTACACTTTGGAGGTGCACCACTTTTTCTTCTGACGCTCCTAATTCCTGACGCCGACTACGGCAGAGGTAGCACTTTTCGTCGGAAATGTTCTCTGACTGCCGGGGCTCCTTCAATCAAAACGGTCGGATATTGGTGAATGTCTTTTGCGTCATTCTCGGCGTGTACCTCGTAGGCCACAGAATGTTTCATCCGGTAGCGGTTATATTTCCTCGAAATCAGTTTTTGGGAGAGATCCCAAACTGAGGAGTAGTATTGGAAAAAAAAAGCGCATCTCTACCGTAGCACACGACTTCAGGCGCTGAAAATTGCCGCCCAAAAACCTGATTCTGAGCAAAAATTCCAAGTAACAGCCGAATAAAAATGCAACATAGACAGGGTATCTAAAACAAAAGGCGAAAAAAAAATAAACCCGACGACCGTCAAGGAGCACCGCCACTCAGCAACGGTTTTATCCAGAGGGTGCTACCTCTACCGTAGCGCGCGTTATTCAGTCAGTTACTGCAAGTCAGGTTTTCCCTTAGAAGGTATATGTATCGCGCACAGAGTTGCCCCGGCCGTCCTCCCCCCGCTCCCTTTTGTTCAAACCAAGGCCTCCACGCCCTTAACAACTCCGTCCTCCCCCCCACCGTTCATTCGACTTACCGGATACACTTGATACACTGATGCATTTCCAACAGCTGAAGATTTTGTCCCCCTAAAAAACGGGTTTTATAGTTTCCGCGCAAGGACTGACTAACATCACCCCGTTCACCCTGGTACAAACTACACTGTAGTTCCAAGGGGAGTCGCCGAGACCTATATCCTTAATGAGGACACACACCCGGTAATACGCGCGATCGGAGTATCACACACAGCTTGCAAAGATGAGTTTCGACGAAATCTTCGATCTCACAGCTGGAGTGTATTTTTTTTTTTTATCTGTATATATCCCCTCAATAGCTCAGGAGCCTCGGAAAAAAACGGTACACCTTTATCGCAACAAATGCCTGAAGAACAATCCTATATCGTGTTGAATAAATCCATTGGTGATTTCAAATTATTGCTCGCCTAGGCCATGGGCAACTCCTCTGGTTTTTCAGTTTCATGATGTCTCAATGTTTAGCGATTCCCCGCAGCTGAAGAGCTCCGGAGCAGCATGGTGCGCGACTCAAAAGCGGCATGATCTGCTACTACTTGAGGTTTTAGACGTCGTTAGTACACGTAAGGCGCGATTATCGGGTTTTCAGGGTCTGGCTTCACGTACCTACAGTTCGGGATACCACGAGTGATGGATAACTCGCCTATCGTCTGGCAGAACAGAACAGAACAGAACAGAAAGACTTGATTTCTCGGATGGAGATTCCCGTCCGAGTTCCTAGCGGGTACGTACAGTCCCACCGCACATGAAGCACGAAGCGTGAGCGCGGGCAGGAATAAGTATGAGCACTGTCATGCGTTGAATAATACGTCGGTACTCCCGCGTTAAGATCATCCTTCTTCTTGTTTCTGCTGCCCCGGATGTAGACAGCCAGATGCATTGCCTTGTCATTTAAACCCGTACTGATTGGAGCTGGTGGGATAGGTTTATCACCACGAAACGATTGTAGAACCCGGTATATATGGAAATGTGTGGTTCGGGTATCACCTTTCCACTGTAATATACGACGTAACAAAATGTGGAAATTCGTGACACGATTTACGCATCAAAATTTTGTAACCCGCTACACTGGAAGGGAACCACGGTCTTGCTTTCAAGTGTCATACTCTCCAACCACAAACACTTCCGGAAAGATCCAATGTACGTGTGACCCGGCCAGAGCACTAAATTGAAAAAGGTTGGTGACACGTGGTACACGATGGATGGTGTGTCACGTTTTGGACCAAATAATCCAGCCTGGCTGGAATCATCGCAGGAAACTAGCACCCTTCGAATACGGCGGCTGGTTTTGACTCGCCTTGACTTCACGTTACATGTTTACCTACCGTCCGCAGTTGCGTGAATTCTCCCGAATAGGTGTGCAGCCTAATTTTCAAGTTACTAACTCCCCGATTACGACATGTATGTTACCCCCCTACAGGATATACCACTAAACTAGCGGAGGGCATTGTTCGGTGGGAAGGGCATCACTAAACCCCGCCCAGGAGAACGCCTTCTATATTTATTCGCGGTAAACGAAGAGCTCCTCGGTGCACGAAGACATCCAGCACGTGCACCACAGGGGCTGCGGGAACCTTTGTGTTTGGAGTAGATGTCCAAAGAGATGCGCGTTTGTACGCGCATTTTATCTGCACACGCCGTCATTGAAAGCCCAATGTGCAGCCATTGGTACACTACCGTAGGGGTCCCTCTATAGTGCCGGTTGAGTAGTAGTGGATGTCCGGTATAGTGCGTGTTCAGTTGCTTAGAATGTATACGAATGACCGGTAGTGTGAGTGTGTTCGGAGCATTGTCTGTGGTGTCAACGACACAGTGGCGGTGTACGTGCTGATAAGCATTTCCTCCTAGTGTTGGTTTCTGTTTCCGGAGTTGCCACAGAAAGGGTGGCTTTATTTTTTGGAGGTGATGTGTTTGACGTATCTGGGTGGTTGCTGCTATCGGCTTGTGTTTCCGGAGTTCTTAGAGGAAACATACACGTCACCTTCCTTTGGCTTGGAGTGATGCGTTCGACGTGCTCGTGCACGTTTAATTCTATTGCGGAGTTGCCACAAAAACACGTAGCACCCGTCATCGGCATGATGTGTCAGGCGTGATTGGTGTGCTGGCTTGTTGCTGTTTTGCCTTTTTTGCCCTTGCGGAATTGGTGTTTTTTCGAAGTCGCCAAAAAAAACGTGCAATAGATTAGACTATTGGTTTGCTTTACTAGAGTTGTGCGGGGGCTCATGTTTTTTGTTTTTTCGTGTTTGTGGATATGCTGCAGTGACCGTGGCACCGTTAACACGTGCGGTGCATTAGACGTGTTCGGAGCTCGCTGCTCGTGATTTGTGCCACGGAATTGCTTCAGAGATTGTGACGCTCGTTGTTTATCGGTGTCGTGTATTGTACGTGCTCGAGGTGTATACTTGCTGGAGCTTTATCTCCATTTGATGTTAATGTATGTAAAACAGATGGATGCAACCTAGATACGCGAATAAGTGAGTGGGTAACATGAAAACCGGGGTGGATTTATTCAGGGTGGATTTATTCATTGCCTGGCCCCCCGGGCAAAACCGCCTCCACATTTTAACGGAGTATTTGCTGTACGTTGTATGCGTCGGCCGTGACTGAGAGAAGTTCGGCCTTCGCTTCGATGGGCGGCAAACTAGATGTATCCGTTGCACTGAAGTACCCGTTGGCTGTTTCCCTGGCCGACCGTACTGCTGGAGACATACCGAGTATGACTTGGTAAATCACGATTCGCAGGGGGGTGTTGTTACCGTTGGATGTTTATGTGGTGTATGGAGATTCTGCAGACGTCATGACACCCTTATAAGATGTACGGTGTGTTTAACGTGCTCTGGTCCTTGGTGTTACGTATTTGTGTCGGCGGAGTTTCTACAGAAAGTGTATCGCCCGTTGTATAGTGTAGTGGACGTGCTTGTGGGTGTACTTGCAGGGGCTTTCTCTCTATTGTTGATGTAGTTAAAAAGATATGCCTGCAGCCAAAATACCGGTGTTGACCGCTTTTGCATCTGCCGAGTGGGGGACCCGAAAACCCGGGGGGTTTCTTACCATGCCCTGTTTCTCGAATGAGACGGCGTCCGGTGATATCGCCTCCATATTTGACGGGATGTTTGCGGCGCATAATATACGTCGGCCGTAACTATAAAGGTGTGGCCTTCGTTTCGATTGGGGGGAAACTATATGTGTCCGTTGAACTGAAGTATGCGTCGGTATCTTCCCCTGCCGGCCGTACTTGTGGGGGCATGCCTAGTGTGGCTTAGTATCCATGCTATTTCGGGGCAGTGCTGTTACCCATAAATACTGTGTATGAAACGCAGAGGTAACAGATTGGGGTTTTAGATACTATCACCAGGGTGATATCCCGTAGAGGTGTATATTCACCGTACCCCTGGTGATGAGAGTTTAGAGGGTGCCTCGTAGTTTGCGTTTATTTATCCAACTTCCGCCGTGCCCGGTAGAGTACTTTGTTGGTGTCACCACGAAGCACCCTCGGTGATAAATGTTTTAGAGGGTGGGATGTTTACAGCCCCGGTGGTATGCGGTGGATGTGTGTAGTATCCTGATACGCCGTACCTCGGTTGATAACTGGGGTGGTGGTTTGTGTTCATGTATCAAGCTTACACCCGGTTGGCATAATTTTAGGTTGTGGCATGCCACGTAGGGTGTCTTGTACACCGGTTTATGAAAGGGGTGGTCGTTTATGTTTTTTTATCAAATTTCCACCAGTTTGCAACGTTGGTAAGGCGTGGTGAGCAACGTGGGGTGTCTTGTACCACCCCGGGTGACAGTGGGTGGTCGTTTGTGTTCATTTATCAAATCTCCACCAGGTTGGAACCGCGTTGGGCGTTGGTATACGACGTGGGGTGTCTCGTACCGGTCGTTTGTGTTCATTTATCAAACCTCCACCCGGTTGACACATTGTTGGGGTTTGGTATCCAACGTGGGGTGTCTTGTAACATCCCGGTTGATAGCGTGGGTGGTCGTTTGTGTTCATTTATCAAACCTCCACCTGGATGGCATCATGGTAGGGTGTGGCATGCCGCTTAGGGTGGTGTGGCATGCCACGTAAGGTGTCTTGTACACCGGTTAATGAAGCGGGTAGTCCGTTGTGTTTATTTATCAACCTTCCACCCGATTGAAACACCGGTAAGGTGTGGTGTGCAACGTGCGGTGTCGTGTACCCAGGGTGATAGTGCGTGGTCGTTTGTGTTCATTTATCAAACCTCCACCGGTTCGGAACGTCGTTGGGCGTTGGTTTACGACATAGGGTGTCTTGTACCGCCCCAGTTGATAATTCGGGTCGTAGTTTGCGTTCATTTATCAAACCTCCACCCGGTTGAATCATTGTTGCGGTTTGGTATACAACGTAGGGTGTCTCGTAACACCCCGGTTGATAGCGTTGGTGGTCGTTTGTGTTCATTTATCGAACCCCCACCCGGTTGGAACATTGTTGGTGTTTGGCGTAGAACGTGGGGTGGTTTGTGCCGCGGTTTATTAATACGGTGGTCGTTTGTGTTCATTTGTCAAACTTCCACCTGGTTGGAAAACCGTAAACAGCGTGAGGTGATGTCTTACACCGGGTGATAACACGGGTGATCGTTTTGTGTTCATTTATCAAACGTTTACCCGGGCCGAACGTGATTAGAGTGTGCTATTATATACATCGTGAGATGTTTTTGTACTCCGGTTGATTAATTGGGTGGTCGTTTGAATCCATCTATCAACCTTCCGCTCGGTTGGCAGGCCGTTAGGGTGGGGTATACAACGTGCGGGTATCGTTCGCCCCGGGTGATAAATTGGGTGGTGGTGTGTGTTTTATTTATGAAGCGTCCACTTGGTTGGAACACAGTTGGGGTGTGGTATAGAACGTGTGAAGAGTCTTGTACAATCCCGGTTGATGAAGTGGGTGGTCGTTTGTGTTCAATTATCAAGCGTCTACCATGATCGAGCACTATTGAGGTGTGGCATTAAACGTGAGGTGCGTTGTACCCCGGGTGATAAAGTGGGTGGTCGTTTGTGTTTCAGCTACCAAGGGTCCACCCCGTAGAACTACTGTTGTGACGTGGTATACAACGTGGGTTGTCGTTTACCCCGATATATAAAGTGGGTAGTCGTTTGTGTTCATCTATCACGCGTCTACCCGCGTTTGAGTGTGGTAAACAGCGCGGGGTGTCTTGTACCACCCCGGTTGATAGTGGGTGGTCGTCTGTGTTCGTTTGTCAAAGTTGCACATAGTGTAAACACTGTTGAAGTGTAGCAATTAACTTGGGGTGTATTGTATCACCTCGGTTGATAAAGAGTCCGTGGTCGCTTGTGTTCACTTATCAAACTTCCACCTGGTTGGAACACTGTTGGGGTTTAGTACGCAACGGTGGGTGTCTACCCCGATAACGTGGGTGGCCGTTTGCGTTCATTTGTCCATTGGTTCACCTGGTTAGAACACTTTCGGACCGTGGTGTGCAACAGGGGGCGTCTTGTACCACCCCGGTTGATAAAGTGGGTGGCTGTTTGTGTTCATTTATCAAACTTCCACCTGGTTGGGTCACTGTTGGGGGGGGGTGCTATTCCACATGGGCTGTTTTGTACGTCGGTTGATGACTGGGTGATCGTTTGTGTTCAGTGATCAAACTGCCACCTTGTTAGAACATTAGGGGGGGGGGGTACAACGTGGGGTGTCTTGTAACTCCGTGGTTGATAACGTTTATGGTCGTTTGTGATCATTCACCAAACTACTCGGTTGGAACACCGTTAGCGTGTGAAACACAACGTGGAGTGTCTTGTACCACTCCGGTTGAAAAACAATAGGTCGGTCGTTTGTGTTCATTTATCAAACTTCCACCTGGTTGGAACACTGTTGGGGTCTAGTATGCAACGGGGGGTGTCTACCCCGGTTGATGAAATGGGTGGCTGTTCGTGTTCATTGATCCCTTGTTTCGCCTGGTTTGAACACTGTTTGAGGGTGGTATGCAACAGGGGTCGTCTTGTACCACCCCAGTTGATAAAATGGGTGGCGGTTCGTGTTCATTTATCACTCTTCCACCTGGTTGGGTCACTGTTGGGGGGGGGTGGTATTCAACAGGGGCTGACTTGTACCCTGGTTGATGACGGATGGTCGTTTGTGTTCAATGATCAAACTTCCACCTTGTTGGAACACGGGGGGGGGGGGTTGGTTTACAACGTGGGGTGTCTTGTACCGCCATGATTGATAACGTTTGTGGTCGTTTGATGTGGTCGTTTGCGATCATTCATCAAACTTATTCTCGATCGGAACACTGTTAGCAAGTGAAATACAACGTGAAGTGTCTTGTACCACCCCGGTTGAAAAACAATAGGTGGTCGTTTGTGTTCACTTATCAAACTTCCACTCGGTTGAAAAACTGTTGGAGTGTGGTACACGACGTGGGGTGCCTCGCATCACCCCGGTTGATAAAGTGGGGGGTACTTTTTGTTTGTTCCTTTGTCAATCTTTCAAGCTGTTGGAAAACTTGGGGTGCGGTATGCAACGTGGGCTGTCTTGAAGCCCGGTTGATGAATGGGGTGGAGTCGTTTGTGTTCACTTATCAAGCTTCTACCCGGTAGGAACACTGTTGGCGTGTGGGAAACAATGTTGAATGTGGGTGGTCGTTTGTGTTCATTAATCCAATGTCTATCCGTTTGGAACGCTATTGGTGTGTGGTAAGCAACGTGCAGGTTGTCTTGTGCAACCCCAGGTGATGAATTGGGTGGAAGTTTGTGTTTATTTATCAAGCTTCCACCAGGTTGAAGTAGAGGTAAACAATGTTGAATGTGGGTGGTGGTTTGTATTCATTTATCAAACTTCTATCAGTTAAGAACACTATTGGGGTGTGTTGTGGTACATAAGGTAAGGTTGTCTTGTACCACCGTGGGTGATATGTTGGGTGGTTATTTGTGTTCAATTATCAAGCTTCCACCCGGTTGGAACACTGTTGGAGTGTGGTATGCTGACTCTATCCCATACTGTGGGTAGGGTAATCGGTCGTCGTTTGGGGGAGTTATCGGTGGGGCGGGTATACGACGCCGTTTCTATATGGTTTTGTTACCTGTGGAGGCATTAGATATATTGAAATGTTTTCATAGGTTTGTCAGCGGGGTGTTCTAGATAGATCCAAGTACGCTAGGTTCGAAGTTTTGATACTCAAAGGCGAACCCGGCCGTCGTCGTATTGCATGTAGAAAAGAGAGCCCGTATCGGGCAGACAATCAATAGATTAAACTTTAAATTGATTTTCGGCTGGTCGGCGTGACTTTCGCTAGGTTAATTTTCCCGGTGTCTACTAATTCTTCGTCCTTGCCTGGTGGCTGACGAGCACCTCGTAAGAAACCTGGGAGGACAATAATTGTTTTTGTGTCCTCCATTTTTGTGTCTTGCAACAATCCCGTGGTTCAAAATCCTAGTGAACTGCACTTCCCGAAGGGAGCTCTGTGGTTGGTATCTTTTTATCTTGTGGGACGTGTTGGAAACGCAACAACCCAGCATTGTGATATTTCCTCGATGTACTACGTTGCAAAGTCGGTCGAGGGAAAAAAGGTAGTGACAACCATAATATGAAGTTAAAGAAACGGAACAACGTACCACTTCGACGGTGATAACGCCTGCTCCGCGTGAGGAAACCCATCCATGCTGCAAATGAATGGTATCATTGGGTATTTCTTGATTATTACGTACTAAGGTAAACGTATAGTTTACGGTATCATGCACTTTCTTCGCGTAAGGAGCCCAACAGCAGGGTAGTGAAACAAAAACTGTCAAGTACGGCCGATGCACATTGTCATTGGCTACGACGGTGACCTTCATGTGTTTATCGGTGCCATTTCCGTATTGATTGGTGTGCAGCGGAAGTTGCTAAGCTCCTGGCATAAGTGTAGTTCAATATCTCTCAACTTCCCCCCCCAAAAAAACAAAACTGACTTCTTAGAAGGCATTCTTTCGAGCAATCCGGCCAAAGCTTCTATCCGCTTTAGTTTCAAAACAACTATAGTAATGACGCGTGCTACGATAGAAGTACCACTTTCCGTCTCAAAAGGTTTCCGATCGACGGGGCTCCTTAACCCGAACTCGTCGAATTTTTTATTTTTTTTCTACTTTCTCGTGATTCTCCATGTATATACCCCTAGGCCATGCGATGGATTATCCGGTAGCTGATATTCGGTTTCTCCCAAAAAATCAGGGCTCGGGTTAAGAATGACATGTCGTAAGCTGCTAAAATGTGAGAGATCTCAGGAACAAAAAAGGGGTGCACCTCTATGGTAGCACGCGTGTAATACTGCTTAAGACGCGTGCTGGACGATAGAGGTAGCCCTTCTCGTCTAAAATGTTTTCTGAATGATGGGGCTCCTTAACCCAAGCCGTCGGAAATCGGCAATTGTTTTTTTGTTTTGCGTGTTTCTCGTTGTATACCCAGGTCATTGGATTTTTCACTCGGTCAGCATTTATTTTAAATTTCCTTCAAAACAGTTTTGGGAGTGGTCTTAACCTCCCAAAATTGAGGAACACCAGAAACAAAGTGGTGCACCTCTGTCGTAGCACGCGTCTCGAAAGATCCGTCGGGCCAACAAACTAACCAAAAGCATTACCTAACTTTGGACTTCAGCCGGCCACAAAACGTTTGGCCCTGTAAACGCAACCCCTGCGCCGTAGGATGACTTTCACAAGCCATCCTCCACGGTATAGGGGTGTGCAGCATGTTCTAAGAACTTTCTGAGCTCCTAAGATGAAGATCTCTGGCGATATCTCACAACCCGAGACATGACTTCGAAGGCATTCGTTCGCGCTACGCGACCAATAAGGGTCTACGCCCTAATCCTTAAAAGTGTTATACCCGTAATATTATCCGACTAGGCGGGAGTACCTCACTCGAGGAGCTCAACCGGACAGGTATACCTTTTTTTGGCTCAAAATGGCCGTGGCATGTGTCTCACTTGACATCGTGCTTTGATCTCTTTTTTTCGGTCACCTAACGGCACGAAAGCGTGGGCGAGAATAATAAGCCGTTTGATAAAAAAAATGATTATCAGAGAGTGGGGATTTGCGAAACCTCTCGGCGCGGAAATGACGAAGGCACATACCGGCGAAAGAAGGGACAAAAACGGTCACCCCGGTTTGGTTTGCAGAAGATAGTAGTTAATGTAGAACTGAGACTAGGTGACGGACATTGACGGATGAAACTCGAAACCGCGCGCTATCAATACAACGGCACGCACGGCAATTGATTGATGGGAAGATCGCGATTGACTGAACCATGGACTGAGCGTAAAAATGCAATATGGTCTGTTAACTGTTGTAGGAGACACTGTTGTTTCCAGGGCGTTGGCTCTTACCGACCTTCTCACTCGCTACGTTGTGACATGGTCATGTCTCTCGAACTACACGACAGTGTACCAACATGGTAGTGGCAGTCCTACTATAAGGCCAGAAGAGTACTGCTTGTTTCCCCCGACAGCGCCCGTGGAATCGCTTGGCGCAGAAGGCAGAACCTGGCGGTGGAAGGGAGTAAGGCGCCATCCCACGGTAGGTAGCCGTTGAAGAAGATTCTAAGAATCTTCTGAGCTCCTAACACGAGGAGCTGGCTCAATGTCAACATCATCACCCGAAACATGACTTGGAAGGCGTTCGTTCGCCCAACCCGAACAAACGTCTATGTGGCCTAGGCCTAAAACAATTATACCGGTGAAAAATTACTTGATCAATGACCAACCGCGAGTTCCTCTCTCAAGGAACTCAACCATCCAGGGGTATACCTTTTTTTGGCAAAACGACTGCAAGTACCCTGTTAACGCGAGACCTCTGGTTGCCTCTATCGCACAGGCACTTTCGACCAAACCTACGGAAGACGAAGGAACTTTTCGCGTGAAAATATTTCTGAATGACTGGGCGTCTTGGCACAAAGTCGCTGGAAATAGTCTTTATTTATGCATTTAATATATTCTTGTAGTGTACGTGGGTCATGGGGGTGTTCATTCGGTAGCAGTTTTGATCTTTGTCACTGATCAGCCTTTGGGCGAGGGCTTAGGCTCCAGAAATGAGGAACCCCACGAAAAAAAGTGGTGCGCACTTATCGTAGCACAAGTGTCTTCCAACCAAAGATACGGAAGAGGAGTCACTTTTGGGGACATTTTTCGCTTGGAGGCGCTCGCCGCGCGAGTCATACCCGTTTTTCCTCCTGCGGTCTGAAGCTCCGTGAGATTCTAAATTTCGCTGTATGAACCCGCAATGGAGGCATGGTTAGCTACGCTGCGCCAACCAAGTCGCCCGAATTATTTTTTCCAGGCACCGACGGGGTCATTCGCGTGCGAGTGGTGAAAACCCAGTAGAAAACACGTGGGTGCCGTCCTGCCGTCCGCTTTGCCTTGCGGCGAAATGTTCGGGCGTTATATTGAGGGATGGCTTTTGTGGCGCAAGAATGAACCAAGATCAACAACAGCGGTACGATTTCTCCGACGCGAACACGCTGCAATGGCGGCCGTGGTCGTGGTGTGCTCGTCTAACGAACACGTATCACATTGGCGAGGATTTGTCACAACGGCCTCGTTTGGGTGATGCCTGCGTGGGACATGATTTTAGACGCCGAATAAATGTATATATTAATTATGATCTGCCCGACGTTGTGACGTCTCGCACCCGTGGAAAACGGCGATCTTCATACTGTTTCGGGCGGTCGAAATCCCTTCTTATGGAAGACTCGAAAAAACCAACCGTGCCACACGCATGTTATTGACTAAACCGATAATGCAATAAAGTACTCCAACATCTCAGATGAGCACATAAGTACAACACACTATTCGGAACGCGACGAGGCCTCCCGCCTAAAACCAATCAATGCTCAGAACGCACCGACCCCGTCCAACCAATGAATAGAAGAGGCGGAAAAAAATGCGTGGACCCCTTTCACGCCGATGAATCAAACAGCAGTCGGCTCACGTCGACGCCTTCCATCGACAAATCGAAACCACCACGGTTGATAAGTCGAACTCTTTTCGCAACGTCCCGCGGATCACCCCCCACCTGATCACTCACGCCTTAGACTTATTGTCATTGGTGGAGTACGACCGATAACGAACAAACGCGGTACCGTATGAAGCTGAAAGTCGCCTGGTAAGCGAATGCACCCACCCCTTCCACCGCCAAGTCAACAGTCAATCGGATTCGTCCTTGACCCAACGTCTCAACCGAATCGCCACCGATTGACTAAACCCTGCCACCAAACTCCCGGATCACCCACAACTAAACCATGCAGGCATTATACCTGACATAAGAAGCGCGGTATATTCGACAGCAAGCGAACGCACCGTCGCCTTAGACCGTGTCTCATCCGGCACAGAAACTGGCCAACCAGCACCGGACTCGACCGATGCATGTGCAACACAAGTCTTAAGTACCGGCGGACATGGCCACAAAGTAAAAACCCATATCGAGTAGCCAATTATCCTGCTACACGGAACGACCTGAATCCTTGAAAAATGTCCCATCCAGAAAAACTGGACAATAAAACATCAATTCGTGTGACATCCCCCCTAGCTGGGCCGTCATGGAGAGACCAGCCACATGCAATGTCCAAGACGGGGCATGCAGCAAGATAGGAAACTGGCAACATAAATCTATATGAATCCAACCCATTCTATTGCATGGTCGCTTTCGCGAACCAAACCGAAGAAATGTTGTCCAGTAGAAATGTAGACACACATGTATACCAATACAGTATACCAAAGCGATGGATGTACTCTTCCCACATATACAATATGTAAACATGCCCATGGGTTGTAGCCGACGACAGCCGTCCGTCGAATGGCGGCGGCACGATGTACGATACGTTTGTTGCTAATGATCACACAGCTCTGTTAAAAATGCGCCGTGTGAATCCTACGGTGTGTATGCTTGGGTATCGTTTGAGCTGCTACCTTCTCTCAGCACAACAGACATGGCGACCCATGTTGCGGTCGTTCAGGACAGTTTCCTCGTGCAATCATCGGTGACTCTCTACACCTCGCGGCATCTGAGAAACGTGTTGCTAGGTTGAGAGTGCTTGGCGATATCCTTCCCATTTTCGGACGCCAGCGGTATACAAACAGTAGAATCCTGCGGAGAAAGTACACGGAAGGGGGCAGGAGGGTTAAAAAATGGACGACACATGCCGACGTACATTATCGTGCAAAGGATGTTGAAGATGCTGACGTGTGTTGTTTTGGCTGAAACGTATAGGTTGTCGGTTGTCGTTGTTATCCGGCGTGCGGCCTCACCCGGTGGCAGTCGACGTAGCACATCACCTGTCACACCTGTGATTGTTTGCGCACGCAAAGTGCGTAGGCCGACCCCACGCGCAGATAACGTTTCTGACTAGTCGAAGTCACCGCCCCTACATGTGGTCTATGTCCCGAAAAATTGAAACCTATTCGTACGACACGGCTGGGTATCGCCTCCTACTCGTGCTGTGCTTAGCGTAGATTATTAACACGGAAAACAGCTTACCTTTCACATGCCATATTTGGCGTGAAATACTGCTTATTATATGTTTGACTTCGAGCGGCATTTGGCGACACGCTCAGGACGCTGCACTGCATTCATCAAGAAATGCTATCAGTAGTCAAGGACACTATTTCAAACAATCTGGGAGAAAACCACAGGTCGTAGCATCCTCGTACGATCAACGTGCAAATGGGGAAACACACTGGGGCCCGCTACCCGTTCTCTCGATACGCAAAAAAAAAATAACGCTCGCCGACCGGGATCAATAAACTCACAGTGTTTGTAGTCGCAGCACTTGTTGGTCGTGCACCCGGAGCTGTGGCACTTGATCTTGTCGGAGTCCTTCTTCTTGTAGCAGTTCTTGGGGCACTTGTAGTACGAGCAAACCGGTTCGCAGCACTGGGACTCCTTGCACTTGCCGTCCTTGCATTCGACCTTGTCGGCGTCGTCGATCAGAGTGTAACCGCTGTCGCAGTCGACGGAGTCACAGTACTTCGTTTCTGAGGGTAACCCACGATCGTCAAGCGCGGTGTGATAAGCAAGCGGCCAGTTAGCGGTGGTCGACGTTTACATCTTCTTCGGCGACAAGTAATACCGCAGGGTTATCAGTAGATTTCCGCAGTTGTCGTACCTAGACGGGGTTCCTCAGACGAGAAAGCACGCTCCCGGTATCCGTCGAGGCCCGTATACCCCGCGGTTTTCTCTTCTCAGTGTTCTTCGATACGTATAATGTGTTATATATTCCAATGTTCTATATTACGAAACCGTCTCAAAATTGAAACTAAAATGTTCTGATTGTCGATACGTGGGTAAAATGTAACGAGCATCTCCCGTGTTTCGCGAGACAGAAATATTAACAGGCGTAGGACGCATCCGACGTGGTAGAGATGTGTATTAAGACGAGAGCTACAGTGGGGGAGTGGGTCCCTTTTTGAGGGACCGTTTTTTGCAGTGGCTCGGGGTCACTCGCGCGAGTGAGAATTGAATCTAAACGTTCTGATTGTCAATACGTGGGTAAAATGTAACGAGCTTCTCCCGTGTTTCGCGACAGAAACAATAATAGGCGTAGGACGCATCCGAGTCGGGACGTGCTGAATATGTGTATTATGACGAGAACTACGATGGGGGAGTGGGCCCATTTTTGAGGGGCTTTTTTTTCAGTGGCTCGGGGTCACTCGCGCGAGTGAGAATTGGAGCTAAATGTTCTGATTGTCACTACGTGGATAAAATGTGAGGAGCTTCTCCCGTGTTTCGCGACAGAAACAATACTAGGCGTAGGACGCATCCGACATGGTGAAGATGTGTATCAAGAGGAGAGCTACAGTGGGGGACCATTTTTTGCAGTGGCTCGGGGTCACTCGCGCGAGTGACCCCCTGTTCCGGCGGGCTCATAGGCGTTCGTGCTGCTCTCGTGTTTCGATATGAATCCTTGCAATGGTTATGGTTGGGTACGTTTTGGGCAAACTAAGCGCCTGGCGTGTTTGGTCAGTAAGAGGTGCAAGAGGTGCAGGGATACTCGTGCGACTTGTGAAGGCAAGGTAGTGAGAAACGGGGGGGCTACCCCATACCGTAGCCTTCTGGTCTTAATGGGATCGGTCTCCAACACTGCCCCCGAAGGCGAAACGCGTACCCCGGTGTACTTAGCCCGCGGATCAGAGCCGGAAGCAACGGTATAGTAGATCCTCTAGTAGGCGTGTTTCGTATTTATTTGCGAAGTTCCTCGGAGGGACGTCAACTTGAAAAAAAATATCAGGCTACGTGTTTCCACACCACGATTCTTTTGGCTGCAGTCGCCGCGCACACTCGGCGGAATCCACATGTCACCTTGTGACTGTGTGAGAAAAGACACGCTTATTTCAAGCCTGTTACAGACGCTTCCTACGGTGGGGGCGGCCCCGTTTGTGGACAAACGAAAAAATGGTATGTACACAATAAATGCGAGAAACTTCCTCCAACATCGCGCCGGAATCCCGAATTCATTCGTATTGCTTCTGGTGTACCTAGGTCATGGGATTTTGGTTTTTGGGTGGCGCTTTCATCTATCTGTTCAATGGCAAGATAGGTGCAAGCATATATCGAGATCCTCAGGTGAAAACTGGCGGAGCATTTCCCTTACCGTCGTTTATTCGGACAAGCTGGTACAAACGCTATCGAAATATCAAGAGACGATGCTTTATGGCAACAGCACACCGGCCGATATAGCCCCCAAGCCCTACTCGATTCTCTCTAGTCTATGGAGTTAGGTCTCGTGAACGGTGTTCATGCACTCCAACAAAAGATTTTTAAGAATGATTTCGGTGTTGTACGTACGTGCTAGAAGCACAACAGCGAGTCGACTTTTTTTTCGATCAGGCGACGGGCGTTTTCAGTGCATCACTAGTCGCGCATGTCACATCAACTGTTTCATGTAGTAAGTTGATTTGCGGCTCGTGTGATAGTTGCGAAATAACACGACGTGACCTCAAGCTCTTCAGAAATCGGATTATACATTGAGTTTCTCTGTGTTGTGTTTTCTCGATGACCGAGCTCTAGCCACTTAGGTCAAGTTCACGAGCACGGAAATCGTCGCAGCACTGTGGAGCACTGCCGATACATACGGGGTATGTAAAAACTGTCTGGGCTCCAAGGATGAACTGCAGTAGGTACGTATACGTATTTCTCACTCTTCTCGCAGCACTTTGAGTCCTTGCAGTATCCGTCCTTGCACTTGATGTCTTCGGCGTCATCCACTAGGGTGTAACCGCTCGAGCACTCGTGAGAATCGCAGTAGACAGTGTCTGAGGCGTACGGTCAACCGTGTTCGTTGGTGCATTGCAAAGAAAATCGATTTGCTAGTGAGACGCTTATATTATCGTGACAGAGGTGGTCGTTCCATGGTGCCGGTTTGTGCCCGCTGGGTAAACCGGCACTATAGCGGCAACTGGCACTACTGCGCATACTAACAACGAACTGCGTATGTGACAAGTGTTTTAGCAGGCACTAGAGCAGGCCGCCGGCATTACTCAACATGCACTATAAAGAGACTACTGCTGTACCTGCGTAAGATACGTCTAGTAGGCACTCGGAAGATACTGAGAGCCTCAAGATCGCCAGCAGAAGCAGCAAGGTGCAGTAAACACATATAAGTTACTGTACAACATATATATGTACCTATAACCGTTCGAGGAGTCCACCAGGTATGCGACTCACCTTTCTCGCAGCACTTGGAGTCCCTGCACTTCCCGTCCTTGCATTCCACGTCGTCGGCGTCATGGACCAACTTGTAGCCGTGGGGGCAGTCGTGGGAGTCGCAGTACACGGTATCTAGGGTTGCATTTTCAAGTGAGCAACAAGATAAGGCGACGAGATGCACTTGAGCGGCACTGGGAAAGGCGACGGGTAGATTGCCGGTGCCCGAGGGCGTCATTCATTGCCTAAAAATGTGGTGTTTTTAAACCTCAACATTGCGCTCGGGCTCACCAGTCAACAGATATTTCGGATCTGCGGGAGGTCTTCTATCGATATGAAATATATACGATATAGTCTACATAAGGAACACGGCTCACCCTTCTCGCAGCACTTGGAGTCCTTGCACTTGCCGTTCTTGCATTCCACGTCGTCGGCGTCGTGGACCAACTTGTAGCCGTGGGGGCAGTCGTGGGAGTCGCAGTACACCGTATCTGTGGTCGTATTTTCAAGTGATCAATAGTGTAAGGCGGTGAGATTCACTTGAGCGACACTGGGAAAGGCGACGTGTGTGTTATTGGTGGAATTCACTGCTTACCGTGTGGTGGTTTTTTTCCTCAACTTTGCGCTCGGGCTCAGCAGCAACAGATATTTCGGAAGTGCGGGAGATCTTCAAAATCAAATTGTATAAATACAGAACACGGCTCACCCCTTTCGCAGCACTTGGAGTCCTTGCACTTGCCGTCCTTGCACTCCACGTCGTCGGCGTCATGGATTAATTTGTAACCGTAGGGGCAGTCGTGGGAGTCGCAGTACACCGTATCTGGGGTTGTATTTGCAAGTGATCAATAGTGTAAGCCGATGAGATGTACTTGAGCGGAATTATAAAAAGGCGACGCGCATGTTGTTGGTGGAACCCACTGCTTACCGTGTGGTGTTTCTTTACCCCAACTTAGCGCTCGGGCTCAGCAGCAACAGATATTTCGGAAGTGCGGGAGGTCTTCAATATCATATTATTAGTCTAGACTATATAAATGAAAAACACGGCTCACCCTTCTCGCAGCACTTGGAGTCCTTGCACTTGCCGTCCTTGCACTCCACGTCGTCGGCGTCGTGGACCAATTTGTAACCGTGGGGGCAGTGGTGGGAGTCGCAATACACCGTGTCTGACGTTTTATGATCATCAGCAGTCGCAGAGAGACACGGCAATCATGTCAAAGAGGCGGTCTGCGGGTTTGAAATCGGTTCAACTCAAAGAAGATGCATTGTCTGGACGCCACGGCGGCGGTGTGCCTACACCCGCGCCCTTCCATATCGCTCAACGCCCGTGGAGAATCGACGCGTGCTACGATAGAGGTGGGGTGCACCATCTTTTTTTTCCTGAGGTTCCTCAATTTGAGAGCTTAAAACCTCTCCTACTATCAAATAAATATTGATTTGGAGAAAAAAAAACTGCTACATACCGGATGAGAAAGTGCCATGGCCTCGGTTCACGACGAGAATCAAGCAACCCAAACGACCTGCTTCCGAATGATTTCGGGCTAAGGAACCCCGCCATTCATACAACGTTCAAGACCTAAGGTGCTAGCTCTACCATAGCACGCGTCAAAAGTGCTGCCTCTACCGTAGCGCGCGTCAATCGCCGTCGAAGATTTCCACTCCAGAGTGACTGGAACCTGTCTCGTGACCACGGACTTGATTATGCGAGTGACCGTGACAACAACAACGGCAACGACAACAACGGCGAAAACGACAAACAACAACAACAACGACAACAACAACGACAACAACAACAACAACAACACCAACAACAACAACAACAACAACAACAACAACAACAATAATTCTCATACCTTTTTCGCAGCACTTGTCTTTGGTGCACTTAGAGCTCTTGCACACGGTGGTGTAGTAGTCGTCTACCAGGGAGTAGCCCTTAGGGCAGTCGTAGTCGGAGCAGACCTTCTCGCAGCACTGGGACTCCTTGCACTTGCCGTAGTTGCACCTCACGTCCTCGGCGTCGTCGATCAGAGCGTAACCGTACGAGCAGTCGCAAGAGCTGCAGTACTTGTCCTGCATGGATGTTGAGCAAACCAAGTGCCGGGGGTAAGGTTATCCTCTGTTTCCAACATTCAATACGGTGGATTTCAGCAAATCATGGTCGATCATTGACCTTGTGTGTAGCACTTGGTCCGTACAAGGGGATCACGATGACGATGTCGTGGGTTACCGCTCGTCGAGACAGAGCTCGCGAGTTACACGCGGGTATGTATGATTATGGCATGATGCCGGGAGATGGCTGGAGGCTTTCCGCAATGTCCCGTCAGTGTGAATACGACGATGGACGTGAGATATACAGCGAACAAGAAGCCGAGCCGCGGCACGACGTCGTATATGGTGGAACAGGGTCAATTTCGGGGCATCTCCGTACTTCCACAAAGAAGCCGATATTCGTTGTCTAAACAAACCCGCCCAACTCCCCCCGTCTCGCCCTGTCGCCCGGTCACATGAGTTGCGTATTGCCCAGAGTGCGCGCAAAGCGACAACTATACGTAGTCGGTAAGCAACCAGTAAATCGTGTACGTACCTTCTTGTAGTCGCTGGAGCGCAGCCCGTGGAGACCCTGCTCGTCAACCTCGGAGGCTGCGACGCGGTATTCCGTTGACGATGACGAAAACATAAGGATGGGGGGTATTGCGTAAGCAAAGCACACACAACGACATTACGAAACAACCTTTGACCCAAAGGTTTCCTGAGGTTTTGGGCAAACTGCCTACTATCATTGGAGCTCCCACCCCTTTCAAGAGTGATTACATGGTTGGTGTATACCTAGGAGGTGTGGCAACGATAAGAGGTACCATTTTCGGCTATTCCGTACGACGGCGCTCTTAGACGGAGAAAACTGCACAGGTCACCGTTCGATTGTTTGAGTACCACGTCTATTTGTACGATACGTTTTGTTAAGTGTCTCGGCGATGGGACGTGTTATCTTGGCGATGCATTCTCAGTTCACACAAAACCATATTATAAGGCCGAAAGTGTACGGGGTGGGGTCCTCATGCAAACGGCCGAGCAAAAGGCGACACAGTAGTATAGTCTGCCGTGTCTAAACTGCGTTCCTACACCAATAGATTTGTTAATCTCCATCCTGTCAACCTTTCGTATTTTCTAGAGCATGGAGCCTTAAGACACCTAAAGTTACGGCGCATCCAATTGACCGTCAGGACGTGTCGAATGTGCGTGCTCTACTACTACCGTTTCACGCGATGTTTCGGGATATCTCCATCACGACGGGACTATTGTACCACAGTGTGCATGGCAGCTGATAGTGAAGCGCTCACAGTCTCTGTGGGTGCAAGTGTTAGTGGGGCAACACGTTGAAAACATGTATCAACACGGACGATAGGAAAAAGCGAAAAGGTAATGGCAGAGATCTAAGGCATTTAAAGGTTCAGCCTGCTTTCATCGCCCGTAAAACCAGACATGGTCAAGATCCCGAAGCTTCCACGGTGGTCCTTTGCTGTATACGTTCGCATACTCCATCTAAACTCTGCACCAAAGCACTCACGTCGTAAGTTTTACGCGGCCATGATGTCAACGCCTGGTGATTATGGCTACACAACGAAAATCATTTAGACCGGTCACGCCGGATGAACACGGGGGAAGGCACCAACGTCAAGCACGTGCCGCGGACATCCATAAGATCTAGGCGAGCTGTGCACGACGGGCGAGCTCCAAACTTTCCCTCCCCTCTAGGTGGAAAACAGAAGAGTTCACTCACGCTGGGAAGAAGGGAGAGGAGCACTAGCGGCGACACCCAGGGTCGCCAATGTCACGATGAACGCAGCAAATCGCACCATCTTGTACGCGCTGTGTGCCTTGGTTACAAGTCTAGAATGTGGTGATAGCGGGGGGGGGGGCAAAGCGAGACGTAGAGCAATATCAGAACGACAGGATCATGATTGTCTTGCGTAACTTAAAACTGGTGCATCAGCTTTACGTTGTATGCAATTGCTGCCAATGCGCGTCGTTTGCCCCGCAAACGGTACATAAAATTGTTGCCCCAGCGCTCTTGAAAAAGCATGCGTTAGCTGTGCGTTGTAGGTATGTTACTGTTGATAAGTACGTGACCAAAGATTTGCTGATTGTGTCCGGCTGTTTAATCAGTCCAACGCGGGCAGGTCTGAAAAGGAAAACACCTGTCTGAACAAGAAAACACCGGATAAACGTGTGCGATCGCAAAAAAAAACCGTTTGATTTTGTCCGCCTGGGCGGAGGGACTCCCATACAATGGCCAGTGTCGGACACGCCATATGTCCTCTGGAACAAAGCTTCGTCACGTGGCAGAAAATCGATGCCATGTCACGGACGCTTCTCTTGTTAGCACCCTAAGGACTCATGCTCTTCGGATGAACACGCGACGCGATTGGAACAGGAACCGTTGACACTGAACAAGACAAAAAAAATGCCACAATTCGTCCACAAGGAGTAATGCTTGCCCAAAGAATGTGGTTGCATTTTGATAAAGGGATCTCGGCATAGCGCCGGGGCGGTTGATATTTCGTTCTTAACATGATACTCACGCAAATAGTTTAGGGGCTATAGTCACGACACATGTGAATCACGTGTTTATGATTTTCCTGACGTCACCTCGACGTTTGATGCAGAAAGATCGTTGAGAGGGAATGCATTGATAGCCACAGCGAAGGCACACCAGGGCATTCATCTGCTACGAAACTTCGCGGTGAACTTCTGCTCATGCATCAGGCGTCATCCGGCTTGTGCACGAAACGCTACATTAGTCTGATGTCCGAACTGCTATATTTCACACTGCGGGTAATTACTCGTGCGTGGGCGAGCGTGCGAGATTCCGCGCGTTGAAGCATGTATCTTTCGCTACGCAGCCAAAGCTAAGTCCTGTATGGTGCACGCTTCAAAAGCGCAACCGAACGGTCATCGTTCAACATGCCTTTCTCTTGCACTTCCGCGGTCCACCATGAACTCCGTTAAACTTCTTGCGTTCATCCCAAACACGAGCCATTACTGTCGTGATCGTCGGTATGCTTTGTTTCTGCTCTAAAAGTTAAATGTGTTTACTTGCACACTTTCAGAACGAACACGAAGTAACATGTGTGTTTCGAGTCCAGTACTTAGGCTCTCAAAGGCAATTACTTGGCAAGTTGTCACGAATTAAAACCCGTGGCAGTGCTATACTGATGAATCTCACCGGTTGAGCAGAGGGCGCTTGTGGTGTGATGAAGTGGTGGTGATGAAGTAGAGTGGTCCAGGGGGGCGTGGTCGCCTTCGTTCGATGCATCCCTCAGCAGCAGGCGTTGTTGCGGCGGGAAAAGGGGGATGTATGAACGGGATGACGTGTTGCATGGTTTGACCCGATCAATGTTGATCGGGTGGTGGTCATAGATGACATGCATAGTGCGGATGGAAGATGATTGGAGTTTTGCCGCACATTGATAAATTATTTCGAAGACGAACCGACTGCTACCGAGTACAGGCGTTCCTTCAAAGTTAAGCCGATTGCCACGGAGAACCAGCTTCTAGTACGAGATGGAATGCCTGCATTGATATAAACCATTGTTGGGTTTGTACTTCGAAGCCATTCATGAGTCCATGTATGGTCTGCGCGGCGCTTGGCGGAATCACCGACGCATTTGCCATGCGCATCATATCTGATCACGGAGCTTCAAGTCACCAGGTGCCTTATTCGTTTTGAGAAATTCGCTATGTTCGACAGACGCTACAACTTATCCCGCAGTACGTTTTCAACGGGCTCTATGGACGCCCACTTCGACAATTGTCACTCACTGACGCCGGCACTGTTTGTATAGCTGCGCGTACATTCAACGTGTTGCACGATTCGACAAAACCGATTACATATTATCGGAGACGCCATCATCCCATGAATCAGCACGCCGCTGGGGAGAAAACACGCGATACGCTAGGAATAGCACCGTTTGATCCCATCGTGAATCGCTGGCAGGATTCCCGTACTGGATGATGGCCTGTTGTCGCCTGGTGAATTACCATTGCTGCACACAACAGTGTCCGCCAGGCGCAACATTTGGGTTGATCTACTTCAGCTGTGGATGGCTTTAGGAGCGGCGCTAGCAAGCGGTCCGGACCAACCTGGGTACACGTTCACAGCAGTCCACTTTTGCAGCAGCATGCGCCGTAACGCTGCAGATGACGGTTTCGTTTGTATTGGGACTTCGAAATGTCTACCTCGCCAATGCCACCTGCGAGAAAAAAAAAAATCAACAGAAGCGCGCAACAGCAGGAAGAAAGAGGCAGTTTTGAAACACTGTGAAATGTGTGCAACTGTTGCATGTTTGACCGCCGGGGCGACATTTGAATGATTTGTTGACGCGGTCCTACCGACTATATATACCAACAGGGAGACGGCGTACAGAGCGCACTGATTTTGTGGTCACCCCGAAACCTACCGCTCCGTCTTATTCGAATCAACAACTTCGTCATGGTGATGGCAGGCTCGGTAGCACAGTTCCAGCAACCAAGACACCTGCGTGAACACTCCGAGGATAGATGTGGACGGCTGTCAACCGTATGTTTGGTGAATTGAAGCTTCGCAATCCTTCGCTGCAATGGTTGGTCCACACCGTGTGCGAAACGAAGGGGCTTAGATGTGCCTGCAAAAGGGTTGATTCGGTTGGATTGGTTGGTCGAGTTACGTACGGGAGTAGGGATCGGTCCAGATATATTTCATGGTGTCCATGTCAACCGTTATCTTGAACTGAATCGTAAGCTACCGCTGATTTGTGGGAGCACGTGCTGCGACTAGAAGAAATTCATATTTTCCCTGACCACATGTCGATCACATGCGCCACTGGCGAGAGGGACTCGGTACCCCGCGGCCGTGGCTAACAGTGGGGGGGTCGCTTTTCGGGGTCATTTTTTCGCATGGCTCGGGGTCACTCGCGCGAGTGAACCCCCTCCTCCTCCGCGGCTGTAAGCGTTTGTGCTTCTGATTAAAGTTTGCGATGCAAGAATTCGCAATGGAATGGTTAGCTACGGTGCGCCAAGCAGATGGCCTAACACGTGTTTTCGTTGGTGAGGGTACGGTGTAACTCGTTCTCGAGTGGTTTGAATCTAGTAGTGCCAGCGGGGGTGTGATGCTCTTCAATACCGTACCCTTGGTCTCGCGTGAAACGTCCTTCTTCGAAAATGTTTTCATTGGCGCAGGAGGTAACCAAACGCTGCCATACACAGCGGGTGACGCGTGCTACGATGGCAGGTAGCGCGTTTCGACTTTGATGTTCGTGCGCACAACTCCTCAACCCAAATTCGTCCGAGGAATAACGCCATTCTTGTTCTGCCATCGTATTTTCATCGTACACTAAGCGGTAGGATTGTTTGTCAGGTGGCACTCAAAAGAACTATTCAAAATCGTTTTCTTTCGGAGGGGGGTGGGTTATATACAGCAGCCTTCAAGCAGACACCCGAAGACGGGAAAAAAATGGTGTACTGCTACGTACGGTAGCATGCATCGGTGCCCTATGACGCGTGCTACACGATAGATGTGCGCCAATTTTTGTTCTGGTTTTTCCCCAATTTGGGAGCTTAAGGCCTATCCCAAAAACTGGTTTGGAGGAAAACAAAACTGCCACTGGATGGCAGATCCCACATGGCCTAGGTACACGACGAGAATCATGCCCAAAAAAATGTCGAATTTCCGACGATTTTGGGGTAAGGAGTGTCTTAAGTCATTCAGAAACAAAATAGCCAAAAAACGGTATACCTCTATCGTAGCACGCCTCCTATCGTGAAACCCAAGAAACATAGTGTTCTTCGGTTCAACTCGCAAAAACGGGAGCGTAGCGCCATTCGCGCGGCCGCTCAATGCCACCCCTAGTCTTCTAGGTGGTGTTGAACTATTTTTTGTTAGCTCCATCCTTTTGCGTCGGCCGGGAAAAAATTAAGTCCCAAGCCCACCGTTTATCGGACCTGCATCCAGAGACAATCAGAGGCTGCAGGGAAACATTGGCAAGTAAAGCGCAGACGGGTTCTACGGTAGCCCCCTCCCAAAACCAGCGGTTTTCTTTAAAGAACGTTTCGCGCCTTGCTCGGCACGAGGAAGGATACCATGGAAAAACTGTTTTAGTTTATTTTCTTGTGCGCAAAGGACTATCGAGAACGACGATGTCAGGGTGGCAAGGGGCACCGTTATTCAGGAGGTTCGGCCGGGAGCCGGTTTCAAGGCCGGCGATATCAGAACAGTTGGGGGGGGGCTACCGTAGAACGACTACACACCGATGTCTCCATCGATGAACATGCTACGGTGGAAGCATGCACCATGGTTTGCTCCCAAAACGCCTATATATAAATACACCACCCAAACTAAACAACTAAGTACTCAAGTTAGACAAAACTGAAGGTGCTACCCGATGACCAATCTTATGGCCTAGTGTACACCACGAAACATATTGCAAACGGTAATGAAGTTCCCCATCATGCGGGAAGCCGTTTCAGCCAAAGCAAAAGCGCCATTACCTCTATCGTAACGAGTGTCGCTTGGTCCAACCCCAGGTGTGTGGTCCTCTATAGCGTGAACCAGCCGCCGTGATCTACTCGAATCAACCATGTCATGATGGCGACGACAGGTTCGGCAGTGGTTTTCCCGATCAAGTTGCCTTCATATGAACTCTCCGAAGATACGGCTTTGCAGACCGTGCATGTTGGGTGGAACGTCTTGGGAAATGGTTGAGACGTAGGTGTGTATGGGCATAGTAAAATCTACCAAATTCCGCCGGTATCCCGTAGTCTAAAGATAGACAACAGCGGCGGGAGAAATCGATGTTTGTTCCCAAAACACGTTTTGGGTTGATGTTTAGTTGACCTAAAACACTCCAAGGCTACGGTAGGGGGGTCCCCTATTGGGCCTTTTATTTCAGTGTCTAGGGGTTACTCGCGCGAGTAACGCCTTTGTTCGTACGAGATCTTACGCTTTCTTCATGTTTTACATTTTGACAAAATCAATCCGCAATGCAAAGGTGATCTAAGCTGCGCCAAAACAAGTGCCTAAACCATCTTCGTCCGTGGGGTACAGAGCCACTCGTGCGAGTGGCTCTAACACACCAGTGAAAATGGGGGTACTCCCCCTACCGTAGCCTTGGTCCCCGGAAATATTCGCAGCTATCCCTTGCAGCTCGACACCTCGCCACCGGTCACAGGAGGAACAAGACAACACCAACACCACGGTACCCGTGCTTGATACACCGCCGTCGGCGGTTTTCCACACACAGCCGCCCAGGTGTGCTGCGCGGCCGAGCCTGCCTGTACGCGGTGAATGTCAGAGAGTCATCCCACAGCAAGGGTTGCGTCTTGGGCGGGGCAAACGTTTGTGATAAGGTTACGGTTGAGCTCGTCCAGTATGTGGAAGCATCGGCTGAGCCATCCCACGGTACGGAAGGGGGTTATGTTGTTTTTCGGCTTATATTTGCAGTGGCTGGAGGTCACTCGCGCGAGTGACCCCTCCCCCCGTTCCTTGGGGTCTTGGGCTTTCGTGGTGTTTAAAATGTTTGATATGAATCCCCAACCGAACGGAGTCGTTCTACGGTAGCCAGCATTTCCTTAACGAAATCGCCGGTTTAGGAACCAGCTCCCGGCGATATCTTCCGAAAGACGGTGACCCTGTTGCTATCCCGACGGTCACCGATCGATAGTTCTTTGCAAACAAAAAAATTATAAACATTACGTTTTCATATACCACGCTTCCTTGTGCCGAGAAGTGGTGAAACCTTCGTTAAAAAAAAATATCGCTGGTTTTTGGGGGGGGGGGTACCGTAGAATCAGTTATAGTTGGTAGCGGTTCTCGAACCGATGGGGCTTGGCGCGGTTTGTGACGATGAGGCACAGAGTGACTCACACCCGGTATTTCAAAAGGGTGGTTCCCCCCGCACCGTAGCCTTGACCGGCAGGGGTGTAGCATGAGTCCCTGAGGTCCTCACATGAGGAGCTCAATATTTCACCCGAAACGTGATTTCGAAGGCATTCGTTCGCACAACCCGACCAAGCTTCTATGCCCTAGTCCTAAATCAAAGTTTATCTGCTCGTGAAATGTCTTGACACTATATGTACAGTCGCCAGGTCCTCACTTGAGGAGCTCAAACGGACGCAGGTCCATTATTAGTTAATCCAACAACAGCAACCCCTACCGGCTAGAGCGTGTGATAATGGTTTTACGAGCACTTCTGTACGTTGTGTTAGGACTAGCACATCGTAGACCTATGATGGTCGTGTTGCGCGAACGGATGTCCTCGGAGCCGCTGTTTATGGTGAGCTATTGAGCTCTGAAACTATCTTACAATCTGCTGCACACCTGACGTGGCATGACTCCAAACGCAACCCGTCGCAACTACACGCACGCATACATTGCCGCGCGCGCCTGTGAGACGTAATTTTTAAGATAAAAATGGAAGAATCAGCCGGCGGCAGAGTTCGTGCACGCAGGCGTTTCCATTTTTGTTCCTGGTTTTCCAGTTGATTTTCTCCCTCGTTCTCGGAATGTTCATGGGTGATTAAGGTCGTGGCTCACCTCTGGATGAATGCAGATTTATTTTCACATAAAAACAAAAAAAAATACAAATACACCACCCATCCGTGTTGTGCCCCCAACTCCGCACTATTCTGAAGTATAGGACACACTTTAAGCTATACGGAGTGGTTCTTCGGTAGCCCCCGAGACTTTCCTCTGACGAAATCGCCGGTTTCAAACACAGCTCCCAGTCGTGTTTCCTGAAACACGGTGTACCTCGACACCCCGACGTGATCGATCGATAGACCTTTGCGCACAAGAATAAAACTGTGGATCCATGTTTTCCAAACGAGTATCCTTCCTTGTTGTGACGAGCAGCCCTGAAACGCTCGTTGAAGAAAATCGCTGTTTTGGAGGGGGGGCGATCGTATGCTCAGTCTACCGTGGAGGTGCAGAGTGCATTTTTTCTGGAGACGCTCTCCTAGCTCGAGGAGCTCGAGGTCATAACCTTCACACCTAAGGGCACAATTGGACCAAACCGGACATGTCAAATCCGATGAACAAACTCGTGAAAGAGCTCCCAGGTGGAAACCAAACTAATTACTGTTGGCAACCGCAAGAATGACATTCGGTAGATTTTCGGTCACAGCACTTGCTAAGGAGTCCCGAAGCGTGGTGCGACAGAGGTGGCACTTTTTTGGCGAAAATTTTGTCCTTGGCACATGACAAGGTTCCTTCATATGAAAATCGCGGGGATTTCATTGTTTTCGTGCAACGCCCATGTTTCGCGTATTCCTTAAGACCGCGAGTCTCTATTCATCGAGTTGCACTCTTGTACACTTGAATTTCGCTCAAAACATTTTACTGTTTTGTGTGACGCATGTAGAGCTCTTCAAGGCAAGAGCCTTTCAGGGCAAAAAGGGGTGATCTCCTAAGTACGGCGGTATAGCGTGCAGACGTCTCCCGCCATTCGGAAAATGCTTGGGCCGAAGAGTGCTACCGTAGAGCTGTCGACGCGTGCTACGACAGAGGTAGCGCTCTTCGTCTGATTTTTTTTTCTGAATATGACGCGGCTCCTTAACCCAAATTCGCCGGAAACGGGCCGTTTTGCTGTTGCAAGACTCTCGTCGCGTACCTAGGCCATGGGATTTTTTATCCGGCAGTAGTTTTCAATTTTGCTCGAAATCGGTTTTGGGGGGGAACACGTCTCCCAAGCTCCCAAATGGAGGGACGCACCTCAGGAAAAAAGTGGTGCACTTCTCTCGTAGCGCGTGTGCGTCGTAGCACCCGCGCGAAATGGGGGCAGTCAAAGCCCCGGCTTTCTCCGTCGTCGGACAGAACCGACTTCAATTTACCTGCTGTTGCTGCAGTTTCACTATAATGAGTACCACCTGCTCGCGTACAGGAATGGGTGGTTAACGCGCACTACTGTGGACGAGGCGAAATGGGTAATCTCCGTCACGGTTTGTTAAGTTAGATTTCCAATGGTTGGTTAGGGTCTAGGTTATAAGTATATACAATACAATTAATGTGTATGTCAACCATTTTTTCCCATACGTTATACTCCGAGTAGAAAAATATCATGATATGGTACCCCATATATATGCAGGGTCTGCAAACATGTATAATAGTTATGTTGATGTTCAGGTTTGGAAGATTTAGAGTACATCCGAAATGCGCACTTACTTATTGCTTTGTATTTGCGTTGGGGTAGCGATATGTGAGGAACCACCTTCAACATTCATTGACTGGAGCTTCGTGGATCTTTATTACGGGTAGATAGCTCGTTCTGGGAGCATTTTTAGGTGCGGTGTTAAACGTGTGCTACGAAAGAGGTCCACCATTTTTTCTCCTGAAGTTAGTTCCTCATTTTTTTGGGAGATTAAGACCTCTGCCAAAAAAAAATTGAAGAAAAACATAAACCTGCTACCGGATGAAAATCCCATGGCCTATTAATAGTGGAGTAGTATTAATAGAAGTAATAATATTAATATTTAAATAGTAGTGGAACATCTAATCTTTTTTGCCATGATGACCCGAAACCATTCGAGGTGCAGCTGATGAGGTTAAGAGCAAGAAGGCTGCTGTGGAGGGGGGGGGGGTACCCTCCTTTTTCACCACGAGATTTGAGCCGCTCGCACGCACCATGTGCCTCTTTACCTCACTGACGAAAACGCTCTATCTACGCGATGGGTTTGGCGCAGCGTGGCTAACTACTGCGCTGCGGATTCATGTAGCCAAATGAAAAAAAGAGAAAAAAAACTACAAAAAATTCAACCTTAAGGCTGCAAAGTAACAGGGGGGCTGTCACTCGCGCCTGTGACTCCGCACCCCTGCCAGAAAAGGCGCCGAAAGCGGACCCCCCTATTGTAGAATTGGTATTTGGTGAGGGGTTTCCAGGAGTGCTGGTTTAATTGGTGCCTGTGGTCGGTATAATGCGGGTTTGAAGAACAGTCATCCCACGGTGGTAGGGGTTAGGGGTTGCAATTGTTTGGTTGATACGTTTCTGACCGATCTGACTGGTTGCGCTTCTCATCAAGTAAGCGTGGAAGTCTCGGTTGGTATGAGTAGTAGTGGTTCACGAAGATACTGCTGTATGTAGCTGCTATTACTACTACTGCTGCTGACTGCTGCAGCATACCTCTTCTTTCTTAATTTCTGAAGTTTTATCATTTGTATGAAAGTTTTTTCGTACGCATCCGCACCGTCGAATAGTATGGAGTAGTAGTAACAAAGTAACTGATCAAACGAGATCTTGCGTTCATCTGCGTTTTCATATGTATGTGCGGCCACGTCGCTGTGTGGCGTATTTATCGTATGTTGCGCCGCTTGCTGCCCCCGCAAAAAAACAAGATGAGTGTTGATTTTCCTGAAATTATGTTTGCAGCCACACACAGATAATTGCGGCTTCTCTTCTTCTTGGAAGTGTCCACTAATAACCATAAACACCCCAAATTTTATCACATTCTCCCCTCTTTCAATCAAGCCGACCAGAGAGTTTTACCAACAACGGCTTAATTAAGTTGCATAGACGAATCGCCGAGAAAACACGTTGATTCGACGATGCTAGTACACACACCATGGGCGAAGATAGATGTTACAAACGCCTGCCACTCCCAGCAAATCCCACGGATAGATGTAACGACCAAGGCTACGGTAGGGGGGGTACCCCCATTTTCACTGGTGTGTTTGAGCCACTCGCACGAGTAGCTCTGTACCCTATGGATGAAGATGGTTTAGGAACTTGGTTTGCCGCAGCTTAGATCACCTTTGCATTGCGGATTGATTTAGTCAATGTAAAACATAAAGAAAACGTAAGATTGCATAGGAACAAAGGGGCTACTCGCGCGAGTGACCCCTAGCCACTGAAACAAAAGGCCCAAAAGGGGACCCCCCTACCGTAGCCTGGGTCTAACCTATCCCATTGTTCTCCCTTCCTTCTGCAAAACCAACATTTTTGCTAACGAAAAAGTTGGCATGTAGATTTATTGCCGATAATATCCCGATGACTCGACAACGCTCCTGAACATGTAGACAAAGAAAGGCTAGTCTATATACTATGCCCTTGGTGGGGAACTTCCTCAGCGACCACCAACATAATAAGATATAGCCCCCCCAAAAAAAGAGCAATTTCCTTCAATTTCAATGAACACCTCGCGGCTGATCAACACGACAAAGGATGCAACGAAACAAATACCCTTCATAACGTCTTCTTGTGTGCAAAGGACTATCGAACGATGACGTCGGGGCGGGTGGCAAGGGGCACCGTATTTCAGGATATACGGCCGGGAGCCTGTTTCAAAACCGGTGATTTCGTTATAAAGAAATGTTTGGGGGGGGCTACCGTAGAACATCTCATACTAATAATGATTGTCCTATTAATAGTCGTTTTATCGTCGCGTTTCCACTCTCGTTCAAGCATCCGACGGTAGGGGTTGCAGTGGTTGGATTAACTATTAGTAATGTCTGTGTGTCCCATTGATCTCCACAAGTGAAGAACTACCGGTTAGTCATTGGAGCGAAGTGATTTCATGAGGACATATATACCATAGTATATACGTCTGGTCGGGTTGTGTGCGAACGAAATGCCTCCGAAGTCATTTTTTTTCCGGTGAGATATTGAGCCAGCTCCTCGCGTGTTGGGAGAGGTCGGAAAACTCCTAGAATCTGCTTGCACCCCTACCGTGGGGTGGCTCTACCGTACTTACTCGAAGCCTTCGTCAGAGTGCCGCCGCCACTGTAAGGCTGCAGTTGAGACTACACTGCTGTAACACTGCTGTGTAGCAAGAAGCGGGGTAAGTATCCTCGTCCACTAGTAAATCTGTCACCATAGTCTTGACATATTCCCAACTCTAGCTTAAAGAGAACAGCTGGATCGTGACAGACGCTGTCATGTAGAGGCATCCCACGCCTATAGGAGGGCAGCAGAAATAGTTTTTTATGAGCTCTCAGCTCTCTAAACATGATGAGGAGGAGAGCTCGATGTTTTGCCCCCCGAGACATGACTCCGAGACATTCGTTCGCGAAACCCGAGGCACGTTTGTAATACGCTATCATAGTTCTCAAACAGACATGGGGGTAAAATACCATACTGACTGGCAGTTCGACGTGTACTTGAGGACCTCAACCGGCCACCAACTTTTCCTCGCAAAAGTGCAACCCGTACAAGTACCGCCGTATGATTCGATGCTTCTTCCCGTCCGGGCGGCCGTTAATACCAACAATAATACTTCAACCACCCGCGACCAGAACATGCTCCGGTAGAGCTGAACCAATTACTGTTTTATCTTCAAGCTTTTCGCTTTAATAGTTCTCCATATCACTCGCCCAAAACCTGCTCTTTCTTGAGAGCAGAAAAGAAGCGAAAATGCAACAACCCGAGACAAACAAAAAACAACGGCTTCGTAAGCAATACGAAATTTTGAAAATTGTTGCGAAAACACGAATGAATGAATGAATGAATGAATGAATGAATGAATGAATGAATGAATGAATGAATGAATGAGTGAATGAATGAATGAATGCATGAATGGATGAATGAATGAATGATATTCCCACGGTTTGGGGTTTAGGGCGCACCGTCACTCGGAAAACATATAGCAATAATAGCAAGAGTCTTACTACAGTAGCCCCCCTGACTTTTGTTTAGCGAAATCGCCGGTTTCAAATCTCTCCTGAAATACGGTGGCCCTCGACACCCCGACGTAGTCGATCGTTAGACATTTGCACACCAGAAAATACATGGATATTTGTTGCTCAATAGTATCCGTCCTTGCGTCGGGCAGCCATGAAACGTTCGTGAAAGAAAATCTTTGCTTTTTTTGGCGGGGGCTATCGTAGAATCGGTCGCAAAAACAAGTAGTAATGCTAAAATAAACCTCTGACATCGTAGCGTGTGTCCGACTCATTTACCATGTCTATTTACCGGGGTATATCGGTATGGGCCTTACTGCTGTGAATATAGTGCTCTCGAATATGTCGGACAAAAAACATATATTGTCGGATGAAAAACAAAGTGGTTGATTGAGTTGCGGATATTATACGACGTATCATACGTATAGTCTGTCAAAGACGTGTTCGCTTGAAACTATCCGCACTTTGTCGTTAATAGTAGTACTCGTACCGATGTGGCATGATATGATGTTCCGCCGGCAGCGATTCGCGGCATATCAAAAGAGGGTGTGGGTGTCGGGGTTCATGGCACACGATATAAACCAAAGAAGGTAATCAGTGCCAGTTCCCGCGTCGTATCCTATCTATGCCAAAAAGTTATAAAAAACCGTGACTCGTATTCTCCCTCTACTCCTCGACAACGGCACCTTGCAACCCATTCGACTCTGTGGACAATGCGAGGGCTACTATGGAGGTACTCGTTGCAGTTTGTTTTTTTTTCGTGTCTGAAAGGCGGGGATGCTTAATTAACCCTAAATGGTCGGAATTCATGCCGTTTCTCTACAAAACTTGACTTGTTAGAATACCTAAGGCGTGGGTTTGTTCGCCTGGTTGGTGCCAGTTTCAGATGTAACTCAAAATAAGATTGCGTGTGAGGTTTGGAGCTCCTCGAGCCACCACCCTCGGAACGAAAAGTGGTGCTCCTCTATCGGAGCCTATGTATGTCTGGACGAAGGTTGTTATACGTACCGTACGCGACAGAGGGGTCAATTTTTCAACGACTCAGAGAGACTCGTGCGAGAGGCCACCGACTCCACGCGCTTCGGCTTTGTGTTGCTCAGCGCACCGGAAAAGTATGTACAGTATTAGGTGTGTTATGTCGTGACATATGTCTGTTTCCAGGGGTGCTACGATGTTAGAGGAAACACTTTGTAGCTAAACTCGAACTTTCTGAGTTCATGATGGGCAATAATCGCTCGGAATTGCAGTTATCTTGGGGATGTTTTTTTTTTCACCACTTAGGGCATGGGTTTGGTTATCTTGGGTTGCAGTTTCTGTTTGCTCAAAATATTGTTTGGCGAGGTGAGGTACTAAAATGTGGCGCTCTCAAGTGTGGAATGCCAGAAAAACAGTGATGCATTTCTACCGTTCGTTGCATGCGCCCGTTTCTTTTTTCGAGTGAAATCATGACCGAAGCGCGCCCTTGGCGTAGCCTCGCCAGAGAAACCGGCGCACAAAATAATCATGCAATAGGGCACCCTTGGTCTGCGGTTGACAGCCACGCTTTACAAACATCACTAGAAGCTAGCTCCTACCTAGCGGTTCAAGCGTGCGTTATCCACAATAACATAGTGTCCAACAGAATTTGAGGTCTTCTGAATCAGTCGCTGGGCGGGGTTCACGACACACGATTTATCAAGCGTCGCGAACCTGTGCCGATGCACTATGCCACTCTAAAAAAAGCAGACAATAATAATAACTGTTGTCGCACCTGCATCCTCATTGTGGTAGGATATGCCGTATCCAACAACTTGGTTTCGGGAAACGGTACGGACATGGGCTAGAGTATACACACCTAATCCCATCCCTAATACTGCTAGCGCTATGACAACCACTCCGATGGTTCAACCGATGTTCTAAAGAGGCCCTAGTCCTCTCCGTCTCGTATACAGACGGTATTCCTCCGCCACAGCAGTGTCGAATGAAAGAGGCAAGATAAATCGCATATATCTACCTCCGGCCGGGGTTCATGACACACGAGATTTACAAACGCCCCGAATCCGTGCCACTGCATCATAGCAGGCGCCAATAGACTACACAACGACCAACACTAACGATGCTAAACCGGAGGAAGTAGATGCTGAGTAGAGTTGGGCATCATGGCGTAGGTTGTCTTGCGTTCGGGGTGTCTCTGGCTTGCCTTCCTCTCAAGAAGAGCGGTCGTGTTTGCGGTGGGGGATCGTGTTTGGGACCTTGTTTCGTTTTGGCGGGGGCTCGATGTCACTCCTACGAGTGATCCCCCCTGCTCGTTTACCTGCCTCCTTTCGATTTCTTGCTGTTTTTTTTATTCTTCGGTATGAATCCGCATATGAATCCGCAGTATAATGTTTCCGGTAACCGCTAATCTGCTCAACAATAAAAGAAGAAAAAACGTAACTCGTTCTTTTACGTCTCCGTGATGTACAGCAGTGTCACTGGTGCGCGTGGTGAAACCCGGTAAGTACAAAGTGGGGCACCCCCTCTCTACCGTGTCCTTGGGCATTGAACGGTGTTGAACCTTGTGGTTATGCCGCACTTTGACAAATACCTTACTCGGAGCAATCAAAGTACGGGTGTCCTCCACCGCAGAGATATACGCGACAGAGCCAATCAAGTACGGTCACACACGGCGAGCCTTAAGGCGGGACGCGTGTTAATATAGAATTGCTGTAGCACCTTCATTAGGAGAAAGGGTCCTATGACTCCTCACGGGGATTCTCAACTCAGGAACTCCCAAAGCAGTACCGAAGGGAAAGATCATACGAAATAATTCGTATACCCGCGTATGGAGCTGTGAAGCATCATCGGGTGTCGTCAGATTGCAGGTGAATCTGTTCCCGAAGCCTGTACCAATTTGTGCTCCAGACCTCCACTCCAGTGAGGTCTATTGAGGGCTGTCAGGCTTTGAGGTGAACGGTTTAAGAGAACGTGAAAGTGGCTTACAAAAATATTTAATCGCCTTGGTCGCCATCTCTACTGCAAAGAGGTTCTTGCTGATCGGTGTTGGAACATAATGGGTTTCGAGCAATATACTAGCATCTCCCACTCGAACGTGCAAGTTATTGAATCGCTTGAGTTTGTATTAGTTGTGCAGTCTCCTTCTCCACGCACTCTATAGCCTATATAAAATCGTCCCCCTCGAGCGTGGATATCAGTATGTCTGGAAGTAGTAGGCAGTCTGAATCCAGTAAAGATCGTCCCAAAATTAACGCGTGCCAGGATAGCTTGGTCTGTGAACGCGAGAAGTAAACGTAACACGGGACAAAGGGAGGTTTATTGTATTTGATAGATTGAACGGAGCAGGTATGTGTCGGGAATAGGGGTCGTAGAAGAATGTTGAAAAGATAAACGAGTATCCCCCGGACCAGTCTCAGATGCAGCTCTCTGTGTGTGGGGAATCTTGGTCTTATAGGGGAATCACTTGAGAGGTTCTATGGCTCACCCGAAACCTGACTTTCGAGCAAACTGAAGCGGCAACCGTATGAGTAAGCTCGTGCCATATAGTCTAGACTATTTAATAGGGGTGTGCGGACGCAATTATACATATTGAAGATACCAGAACGCTATTCCGACTATTTGCCTCCGTATTTCAGATAGGATACTTGTTGCTACAAAATGTTTCCACCATCGCACCTCGCTTCTAAACATGGTACAAAACATGTAGACTATGTATTCCACAATATGGGACCATGATCACTTATATCCTCCTCGTCCCTTGTCATGTAGCTGGTAGCAACTAACCGAACCGATCCGAACCAAACCGAACCAAACCGAACCGCACAACAGGGTCTATTCTGCTATTATTATAGGTATAATAGTTGGTTGTGGTGACTGTTTCCCCTCTTCTTGTATACTGTATTATAAAAATTTAAATACCCTCCAGCTGTGAGATCGAGTATTCTGTCGAAACTCATCTTTGCAAGCTGTGTGTGATACTCCGATCGCGCGTATTACGGGTTTATATATTATAAAAAATGAAAACACACTCCAGCTGTGAGATCGAAGATTTCGTCGAAACTCATCTTTGCAAGCTGTGTGTGATACTCCGATCGCTTATATATAGACTATATCGGATCGGATCAACTTTTCATCAAAATCTTCGTGTACTGGTATTATTGGCCCCCTCGTCTTTGTGGGTCGCCGTGGTAGCTGCCCACAGTTGGCCTATGCTCCTCCGAAGCTGCACGATGGGTTAACTTCACCATCACGACGACGCACGAAACTTGTCGTCGGGAAAGGCATATCAAGCGTAGGGAAAGGCATATTGATTGCTGGGGGTCCTACGTACTGGGTCGTTACCTGTTTCGCATTGTTGATTTGGTTAATAATACATCACAGAGGTCAGTAGTGTCGGTGGGTTAGCGCATTCCATGCCAATTACGCGCCTCTTATCTCGATATCGGTGTAGAAACGTTCCCAGGATGTATACTATTATTCTCTTTTGAAGTCTGTTATTGGTAGTCGACGATGAACGCACTGCTGCATACTATCATACCGCGATGTGTTAGCCATGAATATAAAACACAATAGTGGGATGTCCTAGTACCAACAGCGAGAGCCGTGGGGAAATCAAAGTGCGATATACCTGGCGACGCTACGACGATGGAGATTTTTATTAGACCTGTGTAGACTATAGGTTGGGCCTATTGATGAGGGTTGTCAGGGAAATTCTTCGTCATGTCGAAGAAAGCTCCTGTGTGTTTGTGTGCTGCTTGTTTTACTAGAAGTATGCCTATCGATGTTACGATGATGAAGGGTTTCGTGGACATGTGCAGGTTGTGCCTAGGTGTTGTAGAGCTTCTTTGTCGTGTCGAAGAAACCCCTTGGGTGTTTGTGTGCTGCTCGTGTAACAGAGCTACTCAAACAACAACAACAACAAACAACAACAACAACAACAGCAGCAACAACAACAACACCACCACCAACAACAACAACGACAACAATAACAACAACAAACACTAACAACAGCTATATGCTCTCCCGTAACCGAGAAGTGCACGGAAAATCAATCGTAGGACAACGAAGTATAAACGTGTACAAAATTGTACTCTAGCGTATCGTACCAAACCGTTGCGCGCTGGTTACACATTGCCTTAAATCAAGGAAGTGGGGTTCTGTATTGCAAAACCATGTGCTGACTGCTGTAGCTCGCAAGTGCTGGCATTGTGTCAGGGCTAGACTACACGATATGCTAATACTCGCAGCATTTTCCGAGTTCAATGTTGTTCCGTCAGACTTACCCGTTGTTAAAATGTCTGTCCTAAAGATACTCCTTGTGTTACTCTTGGTTTAACCAATAAAATTGCTTGCTCCAACTAATACTGGGCTGCCAGCAGTACTCACTCGCAGAATTTCGGTCATCACTACTAATAATGTTGCTCATGCCTCCAGTTCTCGCAGACGTCCGACCATTGGCCCTGCCAGATACGTGCTGTAAGTGCTACTACGGGTCGTTGTATAGTCTAGGCATGCATGGCCCAGTATGGCCCAGTACAAGTTAGCCGCACGGTGCGTTTGGCTCATATTGCGACAAACCAAACACCGTTTACGTGCAGATTCATGTACATGTGTGTGGCTACCGCACGGCAATAAGGAATCCTCAAACAGTCGATGTATAGACTATGCTGGTATGTGTACCACATAGACATTTATATTCACCTATACCTGGCAACGCCTTCGTAAGGTCGTTCGTACTCTTGCGCATGCATTCAGCGCGAACCCTGAAAGGGCTTTTGCGGGCACGGTGACACGAATTTAAGGAAACATTCACAGACACAAGCAAAAACTATAAACTAACTACTTGTCTGAAGGATTGTGTTTAGCTATGCCGACCTTCCCGAGTAGTCGAGCACAAATGTTGCCTACCGGAGACGCGCCTGCGTATTCTAGCGGATGGACGTCCGCGTGTATTTCGTGCCAAAGCGGCTGTCTACCAGCAGAGGGTATACACTGCAGTCGAGATTACCCGACTGGTATTATATAGCATGGAAGCTGCGCCCCGCAGAGCTTAACGGAAGAAAGGTGCCTAAATGGCAGCGGTAACTAAGTTAACAGTGGTATCGAACACAAGACGGAGAGGGAAGAGTGGCGCTGGCGGGTTGCGACACGATGGGGCTAGCAGGAGTGCAGACGTTCGAACCAAGCAAGACCGTCCTTGTGCGATACGGCAAGAACACGAACAGAGCAGAAATCCCACCCCCCCATAGGCGCTCGTTTTCAGATCTTGGATCTCGCGTAAACGATCCAAACCATGCAATTGTGCCGCACAACTACGACATCGGATCTGTTAGATTCCTACCGTATGCTGCTACGAGGTACTTGTGTCTGGTACGCATGTACGATACTCACGAACATATATCGCATCCTTGCGCTAGTACTGCTGGAGTGTCTCGAGCTATTCTGTACCGAAATAGAAGTACCTACGAACTGATCCGATACTCTTAACACTACTGCATAATCGTGCTTAATAGCTTATCACGTTGTACCCCACGAGCTCCGTCTATAACATGACTGCGTATCGTGTGTGAACGACAGAGGAGTCCATACGCTAGGATGGACTATCTGGTACTCTGCTTTACCAATAATAGACGGTGCCTATCCTCAATACGGCCCCGCAATGGAATTGACACCTTGTAACCCGCGTTGGTCTGACTATACACTTATCCGACCGACGTGCTCGGTGAGATATCACTCCATTCACAGGAAACAGCACCCCGTCAGATAACATTGACCGTGTAAACACTTGTTCTGGAAGCATTTTTTCACATAAAATTATCGGTGTTAACCACCATATAGTTCCCAACACAAAATGGAAACCCGTGTGCGTACTTCTCAGAAACTGCATCTTCTCGCGATAATTACCCCCTACCCAAACACAACGTGAATATAGCTAAATTTATGCGGTCTCAGTTTGCTGATCACGAAATACAAAACACTACACGACGTAGCGACTGACCGCGTTTCACGCCGTCCTCCCCGTACCAAGGAGACCTGTGTCTTGCTACTGCATTACGAAGTAAAGAGTATGCAAAAGTAGCCTGGCCGCCTAAACAGGTGTCTAGTCACCGTCCCGTACAAAGACGACGTGTGTTACTATTATACGACAATGAGGCAAATAAATTGCCTTTACGTGGGTGCGGTGCCGATGTTCTTCCTAGCGTTGCAGACAGTGATGATGATGCAGCTATTCAGGAAACGAGCATGCCCGTCTAGTCCCAAACGACGAGGATGTTCAGCAACTTCAGAAGTCCTAGTCGATTACGATGTTTTTCAGGTTCTCATTAGGCGTTGTTTCAGAAGCCCAATGACGTAGATGGTGTGACAAATCAACAGACGTTCTGCCGGCCATAGAAGTAGGTTGATGATGATGTCTACGGCCCAATTCCAAAAGGCGGCTCTTCAGCGAGCGCGCATTGCTGTCATGGCGACCCTGTAACTCCGACAATCGCATCGAAAAGCGCTGTGATGAATCCGAAATGTCTCACTTCCGGCAGTCTCAAAAGTTTTCTTGCAACGATCGCGGGCCGTCGCTCCGGTGATCCTGCTCTATAATGAGGCGACTCTTGGTTTTCATCACCGGGGGGTCCCTCTAGACATTTATATTTTGTTTTTCTTGGGCCCGCGTGCTATCGCGTGCGAAGTTGTCCCGCCCTCCGTCGAACATCGATGCCAAACGTGACAAAATTTAGGCAGTGTTGAACCACCAAACAACTGTGTTTTTTTCTCTCCTACACATAGTTCAGCATACCAGTACGCGTAGCTCAGTTCTGTACGTATTAAAGCGCCGCCAGTTTAAATCCCAGCAGCAACGCGGCAGCAGTAGTGGTCGTTTTGATTCAGCTGGTGGCCTCGATGCTTACAGGAAGAGAAACGGTAGGAAAGACACAGATGTGATGCACTCATATCAGCGCCCCGTTACGTACGTACACGACGAAGAAGGCAGTGGATCTTTATAAGAAGGCGAGCAACACGTACTTGTATCAGCGCCCGACTGCCAACGAAAAACGCTGGTGTACCGGTGGCAAACCGTGGGAAGCCGTATCTCCTACAGAGGTAGAGCGCGAACCAGATGTGTGTATCAATGTCAAGCTGGGGTGTAGCGTTGACTTCAACCATCGTTTGAATCGATGAATTTTAACAGGTCTGTGCTGAAGGCCCAATCGAAGCAGACATGGTACCATGGATGACGCTTGCTAGACAATGAAAGTAACCGGGTTTTGCCCTAAAACACATGAAAACGACCGAGATATTGACCCAAGGAACTGCACAACATCGTTGGATTCGGACATGGACGCGTGTTGAGATAGAGGTCGCTCTTTTATACAAACCAAAACGCCGGAGAAACGAGCTCCTCCGCAAAAAATCGTCGGAATACCATTCATTCACCAAAAAACTTCGGAATATCATCCTTTTTTTGTCGACATGACCATTCTTTATATTTAGGCCATGGGTTTAGTCATCGGGTTTCGCTTTCAGTTACGTACAACTACGTTTTTTGGAGAGGTGTTCGTAGGGATCCTGGAGTGACAAGGCTCAAAAGAAATAATCGTGCACTTCTTTCGGAGCGCGTCTCTTTGATTTGCTCAACATTGATCGGATTTCGCGTAGAGTGATGAGTCTACTCATCGGGTTGCGTTCCTGTTTAGTTAAAACTATGTTTGAGCGTGCACTCACCAAATAAGCATTTAAAATCAGAAACATCTTGGCCCCATCCTTACCGTATAGCCCGCCTGTCTGTGATGATGGATTACTGGCTGATCTCGGTGCCCACAAGCGATAACATTAGATCATCAGTAGCATGAATTCCACGAACACTTCACGGAGAATTCCACCAGCTCCGTCATGTTCACGGGTTTCTCCGTCGATGATTGCGCACTAAAACCACGAAGTATTGCGTTGCTCGGTGATCTCTGCGTGATGCCCCAGAATATGAAAATACATAGTATTTATTATCCACCCGACGGTGTGTCTCGTCTTGCACGAAACAGGACGATCTCATCCTTCTGTTGCGTCCAAACGCCGACGCTTACGAAGTCCAAGACTGTCCACGGAGACGTCATATCTGACTGATTAACGCGTGAAGAAAGTACTGGAACCGTTCGATTGAGTCTATATAGTCCACAGCATACATAGGTAAACCAATCGGAAGTCTAATAGTTGTCCGGCAATAAACGAATATAGACACCAACACCTGCCACTTTTGATAAGCCAACACCAACCTGCAGTCCATGAAAACATGTTCCAACCTCTCACGTTTCCGAAAACATACTTTCATGCGCGGACAAAAATGGAAGGAGTCCATAAACTCCACTACCAATACAACAAGTGAAATCGCGCCGATCAGTTTGCAGGTTCCACCAAATCTTCAAATGCTCCTCTACCACACCACACCACACCACACCTCTGACGCTGTACTAAAGATCTTCAGACCAACCTGATTCGAAGCTAAGGCCACTGTAGGGGGGATGTTACGACGGTGTTATGATATACCGCTTGTTTTTTACTGCCACATTTCAGCCAATCGCACGAGTGACTCCGTGCCTCAATAACAAAATAGCACTTAAAGCGACGATCCGTTTGGAACAGCGCAGCAAACCCTTCCATTGCGGATTATCACCGCGTACAATTAAAATATCGCGAAAGCTGAAAACCGCAATAGAAACAGGTTGATCATTCGCGCGAGTGACCCCGAGCCACTGCAAGAAAAATGCCCCCAAAATGGCCCCCCTCGCTATCCAGGGGATTTTGTTTAGCGCCATACTGCACAAGGGATATGCTTAAATGCGGAGGGTGGTGGGCGGTGGGCGGGAGGGCAGCAACACCACCCGAACCTGACCCCGACCCCGATCCCCAACCCGAACCCGAACCCGAAACCCAAACCGAACCTGAAACCGAACCCGAACCCGGACCTTGCCGTTATGGGGTCACCCGTGCTGGGATATTGCGGTTTGTGAAGTGTGGCCGTCAAGGACGGTGTACTTAGAAGAGACGCACCACCCATAAAAAATGTATGTCTAACACCCTTCAATATTTGGCGTCGCCTTGCCTCCGGCAGGTTTCCATCATAGCCCTCGATTAGCGGCTTAAGCTCTAACGGTCACGCGTATGTCTTATCGTCGACGGAGTGGTGGCGTAGAAACTTCTGTCTTACCACGCCGATGTATATACAGGGATACACAAAGTGCGTACAGAATATATTTCAGCCAGGAGCAAAGGAAAAGGCCTCTATCGTGACCCGGCTGATGTACTATATAGGTACAACATGTACAGGTATAGATATACAGAAGAATAGATAAACGCACTTGCAGCTGAAGTATTTCCCAGATATACTCTTGCAATTGTGCACAAAGTACCGATCACTTGTCTGTCAACTCCAAAAACTCAGCCCAAACAAGGAGTAATTGATCTTCTTGAAGTTCACGCAGTATTAGTACCCGTGGATGAAGAAACCCTCACGTGTTTCCCCGTGAACCACGAAAATAAATCGTTCACAGCTACTGATACTGAGGGGGCTTGGTCCCGCCTGTTAAATTACTTGATTGAGAGCTTCTGCAATACGCCATACGCTGTTAAATTGCTTGAATGAGAGCTTCTGCAATACGCCCAGTTCCGTTGGCCGCAGACGTTTAGAACGCGCGTGGGCAGCCAAACGCTTCGTACACTCGCATGCTTTCGACAGCTGAAATTACTTACAGTTTAACAGGCGGTCCTGACGGCTCATATTGTGTGCCCGCCGGGTGAATGACCACATCGCAGACGACTCCGCCCGGCCGTGCGGGAGGCAAGCAATTTATCAATCGCGGTGGTACAAGGCGCCACACGTTATAAACCACACCCGAAATATGTTTCAACTGGGTGGAAGTTTGATAAATGAACACAAACGACCACCCCCTTTGACAGAATCCACGGTAGAGGTGCACCTATTTTGTTCTGCGACTTCCCACATAAGGAGGTTTATACCTCATCCGAAAACTCGTTTTTGGGTGAACCGAAAACCCAAACACGAGGTAAACAAACATGGTCTAGGTTTACAGAAAAAAGGTTCAAAATGGAAACTAAATTTCTTGCGATTTGGGGTTGAGGATCCACGCGATTGAGAAACAAATCGACAAAACGTGATGCCCCTATCGTAGCAGGCATCGTTTATCAACCGAGGTAAGGGTGTACCAAGGCATTCCACGCCGCCACAAGATAGTATCCGGGCTGTAAACATCTCCTCTCCCAACCGTTTGTCGCCTAGAGTGCTTATTTTATCACACCAACAGTATAGTTCCGGGCCGGCAGGAAGTTTTGGTGATCGTGTTCCCTTCTTCAGAACGCATCGTAGTTTCTCGCCGTCGAATCCTGTAAAGTCAACAAACGTGCATGTAACAGGCATGAGGTCGATAGGTTGTCGGCGGGTCCTTGCTTTGTAGCAATAGAGCGTACCAGGTACGTATGACGGTCTGTGTTTCTCCAACCTCATTGTGTCGACTGGTGGTTGGTGGTAATAAACAGTTAAAAAAAATTTCCCCTGAATCCAGTATCGGTCCTGCGATAAAGAAACCGGGATGTCGGATTTAGCCTAGGTTTCTTGTTTCTGAAAGGGTTTGCCCCAGACTAAATCTAGAATATTAACACAGTGGCTCTCCTAGATATATTTTGTTTTATGTCGGAAATGGCTATGTCTTTTGTTGTGGGCCCTTTCTAATGAGAAGACCCAAAGGTCGAGGCATGACCCCGCCCACACCAAGCCAAGAACCCGGCCTACGAAACTGTCAAATAGCGAATTGCCAAGAAGCGTTAAATAAAGCCGACATGGCCTTTAGCGAGAATGCGGAAAGGGGCGAAAGATGGTCTGCTAATACCCGTACCAAAACCCGCGTGCCCTTATGCGTTGCACCGTATGCCTATGACGTGTTCGGTACATAGATTTCGGTTGATGGTCCAGGCTTGACCTATCAAGACGTCATTGGATTTATTATACTGGTTGTAGCGTGTGGACTTCCTTAACGGCAGTCCAACAAGAGGCAAGAGTGCCGTCAACCGACATCCCACATTAGTTATAGTGTTGGAAGATCCTGGACGGCTGCCCTTTATTGACGACTGCCGGTCAAAAGGAAAGAGTGCCGTCAACGGCCATCCCATATTAGTTCAGTGTGTGTAGTTCCTTGACGGCCTTGACGGCTGTCCGTCAAGCAGCAAGAGTCTCATTAACCCCGACGTATTTGCTCTTCGGTACAAATACGACACAAATCAAACTCTGCTTTAAGGAGTTACACTCACAGTGGTAGTAGCAGCACTTGTCGGTGGTGCAACCAGATTTGTGGCACTTGATCTTGTCAGGATCTTCCTTGGCGTAGCAGTGCTTGGGGCACTTGTAGGACGAGCACACTGCTTCGCAGCACTGGGACTCCTTGCACTTGCCATCCTTGCACTTCTCGTCCTCGGCGTGATCGATGAGAGAATAACCGTCCGGGCACTTGATGGAGTCGCAGTACTTCAGTTCTGAGGCGAGGCGTACCACAGAGAGGGTGTGTGAAGGGAGGTGTTGCTACAGTACAGGTGATGCACCCATATTGGGTTTGAGCACCCCTCTTTGAGGAGCTCCATAACTCAGTCAGATCGGAATTTGAGGGCAACCTATAGGGGAAAACCCAGTCGGGGCAGGAGGCCTCAATCAATAGAAGTACTTTCATTAAATGGTCGGCGCAACAGCAAGGAACAGCATTAATGCTTGGTTACTTTCCTCAACACCGTTACGGTTGAGCAGTTCTGTGCACTACTGCTGACATTCTAAAGCGCGTGAAAGAGAGTTTGGGCTGTTGGCGAAGCTATCTCACCTTTCTCGCAGCACTTGTCGTCCTTACACTTGCCGCGCTTGCACTCCACTTCGTCGGCGGAGTCGACCAGGGTGTAGCCATAGGAGCACGTGTGTGAGTCGCAGTAGACCACGTCTGAGGGTTTAGGTTTGACAAGGTGACCATGTTAGTTGCCGTGTTAAACGCGACATCAGTTGGCCTAAAGCGACGTATGCTAATTCGGTGCCCTTCATGGTGGTTCAATCCGCTTCGGACGCATGCTGGGAGAAGGGCATAACTTGAAGGCAGACATATGTTTTGAACGACGGACCTTCTTCAGTTATCCGAGACGCGTCCGAACTTGGTAAACCTTCTTGTTTTCCAGTATCAGCGTTAGAAAACTAAGGCCATCGATTTCTTCATCATTTTCAAAACCTCAGAGCTCGTGAAGTTAGGTTTAGAATACTGTATTTGAGACATCAATGCTGGATGTATTAGTGAATATTACCGATTAAACATTTTTGGCAGTGCACCGTAGTATTGATGACCAACATGTTTAATAACGCTATACTTTTGAGTACCGTCTGCTATAGTCGGGATGCGTCTTACCTTTCTCGCAGCACTCCTCCTTGGTGCACTCGGAGTCCTTGCACACGGTCGTGTCACTGTCGTCCACAAGGGAGTAGCGCTTGGGGCAGTAGTAGCCAGTGCAAACCTTGTCGCAGCACAGGTGCTTGTCGCACTTGCCGTCCTTGCACTCCACCTCTCCGGCTTTGTCGATCGAAGCATATCCATCCGAGCACTCGAACGAGTCGCAGTAGACCGGGTCTGCGATTTCACATGAACGGTTTCAACGGAATGTCGCTGATGTTTCATGCTGTGAAAGATGCAACACATTGTTGGCAAACATGTGCCCTGCATGACACGGATTCGTTGCCCAACATCGCCGCAAAGTCGTCAATATTCGGGGAAGAAGTGTCGGTCGTATTTCCTCTGCACCGGGAACATTTTCCAATTTCATTTCAAGTTTTTTTCTGAACTTCGGTAGTGAAGTGAGTCGTGGAGTTCCTCAAACGTTGGCGAGAACTAGGTGCCGTTGTACGCGTCCTGTACCAATGGAAACGGTTGACAATAGCGCAATAACCTCAACCATATGTGTGATGTTTACATTTGCAACCTACAACAAGTTGTAGCGCTTATTCTCATCCAATACCTTCCACGCGTTTAAACGACAATTCACAATCAAATGTTGCCTTCGTTCGTGTAAGACGTTACGAAACGCGAACCACCCACAAGGCACTGAGACCCTACAGACTGACAAAAACATTCGTCGGATATATTGAACTATTGCTGGTATGCAAAACCTAAAAGGAAGAGTTTCATGACGGAGACATGAACGCCCAAAATATGCTTCACCTTTCTCGCAGCACTTGTGGTCCTTGCACTTGCCGTACTTGCATTTCACGGTGCTGGCGTTATCGATCAGGGAGTAACCATCGGAGCACTTGTGGGAGTCGCAGTAGACCGTGTCTGAGGTTTGATCGTCATCAGAAAAGTCACGACGGGACGAGAAGGGTTTCACTGCCTTCCCGCCTGGGCTTTGTGCTCATTGAAAAGGTAATACAGCATACACCATTGTATTGTTGGTAGTGACGTAGAAATAGGGACGATAGCTGCTTAAATCACGGCAGCGGTGTTGTCTGACGTAGCGATGGCTTGTTAATCTTAGCGGCTAAAGCTCTATGCTATTCAAGCGTAACTGCTGAAATGCTGGGTTTTTACGAATTTTGTTCCTGGTGTTCTTCATGTGTTGTGACACTTGTTGCCGAACTTAACGTTTCTCTGTGATCGCCCAATTTTTTGTCGTATATACGTAGGGCGGTGTGGTAGTCATTTTAGTGTTGAATCGCTAATGATGGACGATATCGCGTATAATATGAGGAGCAAGCATGACATATTGGATTTTTAGGGGTATTTCATGGATGAACTTTCGAGGAGGCCAACGACGTAGTTTCTTGGCCCATTCAACGCATTAATGCTACGGCGCCGGTGTGCACTATTTCAATCTTGAATTTTCCAACGTGTGGAGAATTATGGGATTTGGGGACGGAAACGTTCTGATAAACTACCGGAGGTCAGCCCTGCGTAATCACGATGTGGTATTCTCAAAGCAGCCCATTTTGAGAACGAGTTGAGTAAAATTGTTTAGTTTATATCGTGAAACTAGGTCTATGGTTTTTCTAGCATATGGAGAACTATGGAATTTGGGGACGGCAACGTTTTGTTAAACTACCCAGGGTCAACCCTGCGTAATCCGGTCGCCCTCGTGGCGCATCAGGTTATCCTCGAGCCTGGTATAGGTCAGTTTCGTGAGTTCGAGCCCCGCCGAGTGCATACTCGTATAAATTCGTTGGGACTTTTTCTTGTTCACAAATTGACTTGCGGAAAGCGCGAGAGCGTAAGTCAGCAACACTCGATGAAAAATCGACGAGCAGCGGGATTGCTAAACCCTGTGCGCGAAAAACGTTGAAGGCAAGAACCGGGTGGGAGAAGGGACGACACCTGTGACCACGGCTCGTCCAGAAGCTGGAAAGTATATGTGTGAGGAAAAAAATAATGATAATAAAGTATATTCAATGCTCAAAACAGCCCATTAGTGAGAACCAGCTGAGCCAAATCGTTTAGTTTATATCCTCCATGTTAGCTCGATGCGCTCGACCCTACTTTGCGCAGCAATTCCGGCTTGTTGGAAAAATTGAGTGTTTCTTTAACGGGATGATGCTGATGACGATATCTTTATCTAATTCAAATAAATTTGAATATTTTGCTTAGGAATTTGCATTAAACTGGGATGAAATAAGCATGATAATGATCGTTGTCACGTGCAGGGGGTGTCTTCTTGCTCGCCCCAATGCCTGATGTGTGAAACTGCATTGCATCTACGGAAATGCGAGTGAAGAACGATTGGTGTGATTGACGGTCCCAATCTTCGTATGTTTGAGCCGAGCTCCATTTGGTTCAGTGGTTTCCTAGTGGTCTTCTAGTCGTCTGCGAGTTTATTTTGGGGTCTACTTTGGTGCATGATCAGAAATATTTTTTCCAATCTATCGTCTCTTCTCCGCTTAATGCGGCCCGTCGGGTATCGAGAGTCATCCCCCTGTGAGCCACCCTACACCGGGCATCTGACAGTCGATCACCGCCTGGGTTCATGGTTTGAATCTGCATGATGAATGCCTTACACATCGCACTGACCATTATTTAGACCATCCAGAAATGTTTTTGATGTGCATTCTAGAGCACCTAGATGTTACATCTGTCTTCGCAGTATGTCAAGCAGTGCAGATCAAACGAAACAAACATGCGCTAGATCATTCGGATGATCCGTCCTTCACGCGGGAACGTCATCTGTCCGCCGTGCAAAAATGCAGGACAGAATAGTGAACTCTCTAGCCTGAACAAAACATAGCATTACCCTAGCAAGTGCCTGCTGTATTCAATGTGTGACGTACCGGAGCAAGAACTGCGGCTTTACACCTTCACCCTTCACACGAAAGAGGGGAACCCTTAAGAGAGGAAAGTGGAAAATGGTGCCGGAGAGGTTTGATTTAAGTACCACTTATCTGTAAAATGGTGTTTCGATTTGTATCGGAACGCCATTATTACCTGTTCTACAATGTCATGTACTATATACTGCATTTTCGGACAGAAAAAATAACAAAACCATTTTTTTTATCCTCGGTAAGACAGTAAGACGCTAGTGCTAGCTTTAGGATGGTGTCCTTAAGACATCGATGCTACATTTATGCGTGTATTTCAACGTTTTAGGTTCTGGACAGTGCACTGTAGTATTGATTACCAACATGGTTCATAATGCTGCACGTTTGTGTACGGTCTGCTATAGTCGGGATGCGTCTTACCTTTCTCGCAGCACTCCTCCTTGGTGCACTCGGAGTCCTTGCACACGGTCGTGTCACTGTCGTCCACAAGGGAGTAGCGCTTGGGGCAGTAGTAGCCAGTGCAAACCTTGTCGCAGCACAGGTGCTTGTCGCACTTGCCGTCCTTGCACTCCACCTCTCCGGCTTTGTCGATCGAAGCATATCCATCCGAGCACTCGAACGAGTCGCAGTAGACCGGGTCTGCGATTTCACATGAATGGTTTCAACGGAATGTCGCTGATGTTTCATGCTGTGAAAGATGCAACACACTGTTGGCAAAAATGTGCCCTGCATTACACGGATTCGTTGCCCAACATCGCCGGAAAGTCGTCAATGTTCGGGGAAGAAGTGTCGGTCGTATTTCCTCTGCACCGGGAACATTTTCCGGTTTCATTTCAAGTTTTTTTCTCAACTTCGGTAGTGAAGTGAGTCGTGGAGTTCCTCAAACGTTGGCGAGAACTAGGTGCCGTTGTACGCGTCCTGTACCAATGGAAACGGTTGACTATAGCGCGATAACCTCAACTACATGTGTGATGTTTACATTTGCAACCTACAACAAGTTGTAGCGCTTATTCTCATCCAATACCTTACACGTGTTTAAACGACAATTCACAATCAAATGTTGCCTTCGTACGTGTAAGACGTTACGAAACGTGAAATACCTACAAGGCACTGAGACCCTACAGACCGACAAAACCATTCGTCGGATATATTGAACTATTGCTGGTATGCAAAACCTAAAAGGAAGAGTTTCATGACGGAGACATGAACGCCCAAAATATGCTTCACCTTTCTCGCAGCACTTGTGGTCCTTGCACTTGCCGTACTTGCATTTCACGGTGCTGGCGTTATCGATCAGGGAGTAACCATCGGAGCACTTGTGGGAGTCGCAGTAGACCGTGTCTGAGGTTTGATCGTCATCAGAAAAGTCACGACGGGACGAGAAGGGTTTCACTGCCTTCCCGCCTGGGCTTTGTGCTCATTGAAAAGGTAATACAGCATACACCATTGTATTGTTGGTAGTGACGTAGAAATAGGGACGATAGCTGCTTAAATCACGGCAGCGGTGTTGTCTGACGTAGCGATGGCTTGTTAATCTTAGCGGCTAAAGCTCTATGCTATTCAAGCGTAACTGCTGAAATGCTGGGTTTTTACGAATTTTGTTCCTGGTGTTCTTCATGTGTTGTGACACTTGTTGCCGAACTTAACGTTTCTCTGTGATCGCCCAATTTTTTGTCGTATATACGTAGGGCGGTGTGGTAGTCATTTTAGTGTTGAATCGCTAATGATGGACGATATCGCGTATAATATGAGGAGCAAGCATGACATATTGGATTTTTAGGGGTATTTCATGGATGAACTTTCGAGGAGGCCAACGACGTAGTTTCTTGGCCCATTCAACGCATTAATGCTACGGCGCCGGTGTGCACTATTTCAATCTTGAATTTTCCAACGTGTGGAGAATTATGGGATTTGGGGACGGAAACGTTCTGATAAACTACCGGAGGTCAGCCCTGCGTAATCACGATGTGGTATTCTCAAAGCAGCCCATTTTGAGAACGAGTTGAGTAAAATTGTTTAGTTTATATCGTGAAACTAGGTCTATGGTTTTTCTAGCATATGGAGAACTATGGAATTTGGGGACGGCAACGTTTTGTTAAACTACCCAGGGTCAACCCTGCGTAATCCGGTCGCCCTCGTGGCGCATCAGGTTATCCTCGAGCCTGGTATAGGTCAGTTTCGTGAGTTCGAGCCCCGCCGAGTGCATACTCGTATAAATTCGTTGGGACTTTTTCTTGTTCACAAATTGACTTGCGGAAAGCGCGAGAGCGTAAGTCAGCAACACTCGATGAAAAATCGACGAGCAGCGGGATTGCTAAACCCTGTGCGCGAAAAACGTTGAAGGCAAGAACCGGGTGGGAGAAGGGACGACACCTGTGACCACGGCTCGTCCAGAAGCTGGAAAGTATATGTGTGAGGAAAAAAATAATGATAATAAAGTATATTCAATGCTCAAAACAGCCCATTAGTGAGAACCAGCTGAGCCAAATCGTTTAGTTTATATCCTCCATGTTAGCTCGATGCGCTCGACCCTACTTTGCGCAGCAATTCCGGCTTGTTGGAAAAATTGAGTGTTTCTTTAACGGGATGATGCTGATGACGATATCTTTATCTAATTCAAATAAATTTGAATATTTTGCTTAGGAATTTGCATTAAACTGGGATGAAATAAGCATGATAATGATCGTTGTCACGTGCAGGGGGTGTCTTCTTGCTCGCCCCAATGCCTGATGTGTGAAACTGCATTGCATCTACGGAAATGCGAGTGAAGAACGATTGGTGTGATTGACGGTCCCAATCTTCGTATGTTTGAGCCGAGCTCCATTTGGTTCAGTGGTTTCCTAGTGGTCTTCTAGTCGTCTGCGAGTTTATTTTGGGGTCTACTTTGGTGCATGATCAGAAATATTTTTTCCAATCTATCGTCTCTTCTCCGCTTAATGCGGCCGGTCGGGTATCGAGAGTCATCCCCCTGTGAGCCACCCTACACCGGGCATCTGACAGTCGATCACCGCCTGGGTTCATGGTTTGAATCTGCATGATGAATGCCTTACACATCGCACTGACCATTATTTAGACCATCCAGAAATGTTTTTGATGTGCATTCTAGAGCACCTAGATGTTACATCTGTCTTCGCAGTATGTCAAGCAGTGCAGATCAAACGAAACAAACATGCGCTAGATCATTCGGATGATCCGTCCTTCACGCGGGAACGTCATCTGTCCGCCGTGCAAAAATGCAGGACAGAATAGTGAACTCTCTAGCCTGAACAAAACATAGCATTACCCTAGCAAGTGCCTGCTGTATTCAATGTGTGACGTACCGGAGCAAGAACTGCGGCTTTACACCTTCACCCTTCACACGAAAGAGGGGAACCCTTAAGAGAGGAAAGTGGAAAATGGTGCCGGAGAGGTTTGATTTAAGTACCACTTATCTGTAAAATGGTGTTTCGATTTGTATCGGAACGCCATTATTACCTGTTCTACAATGTCATGTACTATATACTGCATTTTCGGACAGAAAAAATAACAAAACCATTTTTTTTATCCTCGGTAAGACAGTAAGACGCTAGTGCTAGCTTTAGGATGGTGTCCTTAAGACATCGATGCTACATTTATGCGTGTATTTCAACGTTTTAGGTTCTGGACAGTGCACTGTAGTATTGATTACCAACATGGTTCATAATGCTGCACGTTTGTGTACGGTCTGCTATAGTCGGGATGCGTCTTACCTTTCTCGCAGCACTCCTCCTTGGTGCACTCGGAGTCCTTGCACACGGTCGTGTCACTGTCGTCCACAAGGGAGTAGCGCTTGGGGCAGTAGTAGCCAGTGCAAACCTTGTCGCAGCACAGGTGCTTGTCGCACTTGCCGTCCTTGCACTCCACCTCTCCGGCTTTGTCGATCGAAGCATATCCATCCGAGCACTCGAACGAGTCGCAGTAGACCGGGTCTGCGATTTCACATGAATGGTTTTAACGGAATGTCGCTGATGTTTCATGCTGTGAAAGATGCAACACACTGTTGGCAAAAATGTGCCCTGCATGACACGGATTCGTTGCCCAACATCGCCGGAAAGTCGTCAATGTTCGGGGAAGAAGTGTCGGTCGTATTTCCTCTGCACCGGGAACATTTTCCGGCTTCATTTCAAGTTTTTTTCTCAACTTCGGTAGTGAAGTGAGTCGTGGAGTTCCTCAAACGTTGGCGAGAACTAGGTGCCGTTGTACGCATCCTGTACCAATGGAAACGGTTGACTATAGCGCGATAACCTCAACTACATGTGTGATGTTTACATTTGCAACCTACAACAAGTTGTAGCGCTTATTCTCATCCAATACCTTACACGTGTTTAAACGACAATTCACAATCAAATGTTGCCTTCGTACGTGTAAGACGTTACGAAACGTGAAATACCTACAAGGCACTGAGACCCTACAGACCGACAAAACCATTCGTCGGATATATTGAACTATTGCTGGTATGCAAAACCTAAAAGGAAGAGTTTCATGACGGAGACATGAACGCCCAAAATATGCTTCACCTTTCTCGCAGCACTTGTGGTCCTTGCACTTGCCGTACTTGCATTTCACGGTGCTGGCGTTATCGATCAGGGAGTAACCATCGGAGCACTTGTGGGAGTCGCAGTAGACCGTGTCTGAGGTTTGATCGTCATCAGAAAAGTCACGACGGGACGAGAAGGGCTTAACTTGTCTTCTCGCGGGGACCAAGCCACGGCAGGGGGATCACCTTCGGTCATTTGTTTTGCAGTGGCTCGTTGTCACTCGCGTGATTGACCCCTCTGTTATTGTACGGTCTCAAGCTTCCGTGCTGTTTAAGATGTGTGAAATTGATCCTCAATGGAGTTGTAAGCTTCGCGGCGCCGACCAAGATCGCTTAAATTTGATATTTTTGTCAATGAGGTGCAGAGACGCTTGTGCGAGTGGCTCACATGCGGCGGTGAAAATGGAGTCCCGCACGCATGACTGATTGTTTGCTCGTTCCAATTCTTGATGTGTGTGACTGCACAGCATCTACGGAGATGGTATCGTAAAACTATTGCTATAATTGGCGGTCTCAATCTTCGCATGTTTGAGTTGAGCCCCATTTGGCTCAGTTGTTTCCTAGTCGTCAACTTGTCGACTGGAAGTTTACTTTGGGGTCTACTTTGGTGCACGATCAAGTATATATTTTCTATCTATCTTATCTTCTCGGGCTGATCGCGGCTTGTCGGGTATCAAGAGCCATCTCCCCGTGAGCTACCCTACACCGAGCATCTGACAGTCGATCACACTGGCATGATCGTCTGCTAAATGAACTTGTGCCTTTGGAAGTGGGTGTGTTCTGAGGAGCCCAAGCCGGAGATAGGTATATTAATAGAGTACATGGACAACTACATGAATTGCCTGGCAGCAAGCCCAAGCGGAGATGCCGAGAGAGAGATGTCATGGCAGGATGTTCTAACTGGAACTGCGTGCAGTAGATGCTACGGCATGCTCCCAAGAAGAAACAGAGGCCATCCACCTATCTACACGGGCATAAAATACCACAGCGAGCCTGTACAGGGTATGGGCATAACAACACCATCGAGACACCCTCAAGACCATTCAAGCACAAGGACAGGCACGAGCAGACAGGGAGGTAACAAATCCAAAGAGAGCAAAGCACCGCCGTCTAGCAAGCCCCACTTGATGAACAGGTGATCGCGCGATCAGCCCGAGTTGTGACAGCATCAGATAGAGCAGCAGTATACGCGTCGGGAGATCCAGCCCGAGCTGGGTCAGTGGGATGAGGACGGAATACCGGCGGATCCACAAACGCCACCTCTACGGCCCGCGCCGCTACCGTCACAGCAATTGCTGGCAGCTCAGGCGCTTCTGCGGCCGCGACTGGAGAAACTTGGCGAGGCTGAGCAGGAGGATGCGGTGTTTTCTGAGACAAAGGCTAAAATGATGGCGTTTGATGAAGCAAGAGCCGAGGTTGTTGAGGTGGAAAAGGGGATGGCGATTGATGGGGACAAAGCAATGGTGGAGTCTAGAACGGAGGAGCGGGAAGAGCAGGAGCAGCAATGACCGCCGACGAAGCAGCGGGAGGATCACCAGGATCACCAGGATCACCAAGGTTACCTGCAGTCGCCGGAGGCACCCACGCCCGCTTGGCTGCCGCCAGCCCCCGCTGAATTCGAGAACGTTTATTCCGTCAGTGGGGGGAATCCGTCAGCGGGGGGAGACTTCGGAGTGAGAAGGGAAGACCAGGTGGTTTTGCTGTGAAACTGAACTTCGAGACAAAGCTATCGTGCCCCGTTAGAGCGTCGTCTGCTGACCCCGTTGACGTCTGGGCCAGAGCTGGAATCGGCACAAGGTGGCTGGTTGCGATGGAAGACGCTAAGAGGAACGGACATCAGCCGGGGAACCTTTCCCGCCATTTGGAACCGACTAGGCAACAATCAGTTTACTGAATTTCTCGCCTGGGCTTTGTGCTCATCGAAACCGTAATGCAGCAGGCACCAATGTTGTTGTTGGTAGTATAGGAATGGAGACGATAGCTGCTAAAATTACGGCAGCGGTGTTTTCTGACGTAGCGATAGCTTGATATTATTAGCGGTTATAATTCTGCTAAGCACGCGTAACTACTGAAATGATAGGTTTTCGGATCGATGAATTATGTTCCTGGTGTTCTTAATGTATCATGATACTTGTAGCCAAACTTCGCGTTTGCCTCTGACAGCCTTCTTTTCTATTGAATATAAGTTGGGCAGGGTCGCATTTTAGTAAACATTTAATCACCCATTTTCCCTCGAGTGCCAAAATATAAGGAATTCGTCAACGCCGAAACCATAAATTTGATTTCGGTCGTGGGAAGGAAAATCTATATTGATTTGTAAATTAGCCGATTTATCTTGGCTGGTACCTGGTATTTTTTATGTTTGTTGATCGGGGATAGTTCCGATATATGGGGCTTATCGTTTGTTGATAAAACAAAAGGTCAAGAAGTCCACTACCGCTAATAGTGCCGTCGTGCGCCAATTTTTCTTAGTGAAAAATCTGATACGCACAAAATACGCGGTAGTTACTCATGTATTACAAGGCGGTATGACGCTGGAAAGTGTTTCGTGTTTTTCGCACAAAAGTGAAGTTTCCACCCTGATGCTGTGCTTGCATTCATATAACACCTGGTACGAGATTGTAGTTTGTTGACATACTTTCCTGGGCAATGATGGATGTTAGGATCATGTTAAAGCCCCCCCCCCGCCCCATCAACCAATCCCCCGCCCTTATCATTCGTTTGCAGCGGGTATTGTGCGGTATCTGTATGCCGTACAAAATCGAGTGGGCAGGGATCATATAGCAGATATATACGGCTTGTAGAATCCACAGGTGCTCAGAGACCATGTACGAACGTAGAACATGAGCATTTCGAGTACAGAATGAACAGCGTTCCTTCTGTATCTTTTTGAGTAGAAAATTGGTCGTTTTGGGAGCATTTGATTCGGAAATTTAACGATATTTCGAATTGAATTCCACTATTGAATATTTGCTGGACCGTGATTTTGCATACAATACCTGGAGATGTAATATAGGTTGTTTTTGGGAGCTTCTGACAATGATACTGGACATTTTTCATCTTTGTTTCAGTGTTGAATGCCTGATGATGGACGATATCGCGTACTTTATGAGCAGGAAGTATAACATATCGGTATTATTGGGGGTATTTGATGGTTGAATTTCAAGGAGGCCAACGCCGCATTGTCTTAACCCATCTAACTGATTAAAACTACTGTGCCGGTTGCAATATTTAAATATTGAGTTTTCCAACATGTGGAGAATTATAGGATTTGGGGACGGCAACGTTTTGATAAACTACCCAGGGTCAGCCCTGCGTAATGCGTCTATGGCATTCTGAAAGCAGCCCATTAGTGAGAACCAGCTGAATCAAATCGTTTAGTTTATTTTCTGCAAACTACGTCTATGGTTTTTCTAACGTGTGGAGAATTATGGGATTTGGGGACGACAGCGTTTTAGTAAACTCCCCCGCGTCAGCCCTGCGTAATCAGTCTATGGCATCCTCCAACCAGCTCATTAATGAGAACCATCTGAGCCAAATCGGGTAGTTGATATCCTGCAAGCTAGGTCGATGGGCTCGACCTTACGTTGCACGGCGATTCCCGTGTAATTACCGTGAACAACACGTCGCTAGTCACGCCGCTGAGTATTGGTTATTCGATGGATTGTGGAGTACAAGTCATTGTTTAACTGCTTGTGTTTGATTACGACCCTGGAGCTTGCTTTAACTGATGTCATTGAGCTCAAATTGGTTGTTGTTCAAAAGGCTGATTGATTGTTTTACGAAATGATACTGAAACCGATGCCCTTCTATTTTCCTGACTTTGAAAATTTTGGTTAGGAATTTGCATTAATCTAGGATGGAATGGGCATGATCATGATTGTTGTCACGGGCGGAGGGGGTGCAGTACTGACTTCTTGCTCGCACAAATGCCTGATGTGTGAGACCGCGTTGAATATACGGAGATGGTACAGTAGAACGATTGGTGTGATTGACGGTCCGAATCTTCGTATGTTTGAGCCGAGCTCCATTTGGTTCAGTGGTTTTCTAGTGGTCTTCTAGTCGTCTGCGAGTTTATTTTGGGGTCTACGTTGGTGCATGATGAAAAAAATATTTCCAATCTATCGTATCTTCTCTGCCTAATGCGGCCCGTCGGGTATCGAGAGCCATCTCCCCGTGAGCCATCCCATACCGGGCATCTGACAGTCGATCACCGCCTGGGTTCATGGATTGAAGCTGCCTTACACATCGCACAGACCATTATTTAGACCATCCAGAAATGTTTTTGATGTGCATTCTAGAGCACCTAGATGTTACATCTGTCGTCGCAGTATGTCAAGCAGTGCAGATCAAACGAAACAAAAATGCGCTAAATCATTCCGACGGTCCGTCCCTCACGCGGGAACGTGAACTGTCCGCCGTGCAAAAATGCAGGACGGAATGGTGAACTCTCTAGCCGGAACAAAACATAGCATTACCCTAGCAAGTGCCTGCTTTATTCAATGTGTGACGTACCGGAGCAAGAACTGCGGATTTACACCTTCACCCTTCACACGAAAGAGGGGAACCCTTGAGAGAGGAAAGCGGAAAATGGTGCCAGTGAGGTTTGAATTAGGTACCACTTATTGGCGTTTCGATTTGTATCGGAACGCCATTACCTGTTCTACAATGTCATGTACTATATACTGCACGTTCGGACGGATAAAATAACAAAACCAATATTTCGATCCCCGATTAGACAGTAAGACGCTAGTGCTAGCTTTAGGATGGTGTCCTTAAGACATCGATGCTACATTAATGCGTGTATTTCAACGTTTTAGGGTATGGACAGTGCACTGTCGTATTGATGACCAACATGTCCAATAACGCGATACTTTTGTGTACGGTCTGCTATAGTCGGGATGCGTCTTACCTTTCTCGCAGCACTCCTCCTTGGTGCACTCGGAGTCCTTGCACACGGTCGTGTCACTGTCGTCCACAAGAGAGTAGCGCTTAGGGCAGTAGTAGCCAGTGCAAACCTTGTCGCAGCACAGGTGCTTGTCGCACTTTCCGTCCTTGCACTCCACCTCTCCGGCTTTGTCGATCGAAGCATATCCATCCGAGCACTCGAACGAGTCGCAGTAGACCGGGTCTGCATTTTCACGTGAGCGGTTTCAACGCAATGTCGCTGATGTTTTCTGCTGTGAACGATGCAACACACTGTTACCAAAAATGTGCCCTCAATGACACGGATTTGTTGCCCAACATCGTCGGAAAGTCGTCAATGTTCGATGAAGAAGTGTCGGTCGTATTTCCTCTGCACCAGGATTAGTGTCCGGTTTCATTTCAAGTTTTGCTTCTGAACTTCGGTAGTGAAGTGAGTCGTGGAGTTCCTCAAACGTTGGCGAGAACTAGGTGCCGTTGTACGCATCCTGTACCAATGGAAACGGTTGACAATAGCGCGATAACCTCAACCATATGTGTGATGTTTACGTTTGCAACCTACATCAAGTTGTAGCGCTTATTCTCATCCAATACCTTACACGTGTTTAAACGACAGTTCACAATCAAATGTTGCCTTCGTGTGTGTAAGACGTTACGAAACGTGTAATACCCACAAGGCACTGAGACCCTACAGACCGACACACAACGCTCGTGGGATATATTGAAATATTGCTGGTATGCAAAAGGTAACAGTAAACGTTTCATGATTGAGACATGAACGCCCAAAATATGCTTCACCTTTCTCGCAGCACTTGTGGTCCTTGCACTTGCCGTACTTGCATTTCACGGTGCTGGCGTTATCGATCAGGGAGTAACCATCGGAGCACTTGTGGGAGTCGCAGTAGACCGTGTCTGAGGTTTGATCGTCATCGGAAAAGCCACGGCGGGACGAGAAGGGCTCAACTTGTCTTCTCGCGGGGAACAAGGTCACGGCAGGGGGATCACCTTCGGTCATTTGTTTTGCAGTGGCTCGTTGTCACTCGCGTGATTGACCCCCCTGTTATTTTGCGGTCTCAAGCTTCCGTGCTGTTTAAGATGTGTGAAATTGATCCTCAATGGAGTTGTAAGCGTCGCGGAGCCAAACAAGATCGCTTAAATTCGATATTTTTGTCGATGAGGTGCAGAGACGCTCGTGTGAGTGGCTCACATCCGGCGGTGAAAATGGAGTCCCGCACGCACGGCTGATTGATGCTCGTCCCAATCTTTGATGTGTGTGACTGCACAGCATCTACGGAGATGGTAGCGTAGAATTATTGCTATAATTGGCGGTCTCAATCTTCACATGTTTGAGTTCAGCCCCATTTGTCTCAGTTGTTTCCTAGTCGTCAACTTGTCGACTGGAAGTTTACTTTGGGGTCTACCTTGGTGCACGATCAAATATTTATTTTCTATCTATCTTATCTTCTCGGGCTGATGGCGGCCTGTCGGGTGTCGAGAGCCATCTCCTTGTGAGCTACCCTACACCGAGCATCTGACAGTCGATCACGTTGGCATGATCGTCTGCTAAATGAATATGTGCCTTTGGAAGTGGGGTGTTCTGAGGAGCCCAAGCCGGAGATAGGTATATTAATAGAGTACATGGACAACTACATGAATTGCCTGGCAGCAAGCCCAATCAGGCATGCCGCCAGCGCAGGATTTTCCAACTGGAACTACATACAGTAGATGCTATGGCATGCTCCCAAGAAAACACAGAGGCCATCCACCTATCTACACGGGCTCAAAATACCAGAGCGAGCCTGTACAGGGTACGGGCATCGCAACACCATCGAGACACCCCGAAGACCATTCAAGCACAAGGATAGGCACGAGCAGACGAAGCCAAAAAGAGCAAAGCACCGCCGTCTAGCAAGCCCCACTTGATGAATAGGTGATCGCGCGAGCAGCCCGAGTTGTTATAGAACCAGCTAGAACAGGAGTATACGCAGCGGGAGAACCAGCCTGAGCTGGGCCCGTTGGAAGAGGACGGAATAGGGGGGGAGGCAGAAACCCCACCTCTACCGCCAGCGCCGCTACCGTCACAGCAGTCGCTGGCAGCTCAGGCGCGTCCGCGGCCGCGACTGAAGAAATTGTGCGAGGCTAAGAAAGAGGATGTTGTTTTAGCTGAGATAAAGGTGAAGAGGATGGCATTTGATGAAGAAAAAGCAGGTGGAAAATGGGATGGCGTTTGATGGGGATAAAGGAATGATGGAGTCTATGACGGAGGAGCGGGAAGAGCGGCAGGAGCATGGCGGCCGATCAAGCAGCAGCAGCAGCAGCAGGATCACCAAGATCACCAGGATCAGCTGCAGTCGCCGGACGCACCGCCGGCCGCTTGGCCGCCGCCAGCCCCCGCTGAATTAAGAAAACATTTACTCCGTCAGCGGGAGGTAGACTTCGAAGGGAGAAGGGATGACCAGACGGTTTGGTTGTGAAACTGAACTACGAGCCGAAGCTATCGTGCTCTGTGGGAGCGTCGGCTGCTGAACCCATTGACGTCTGGGCCAGAGCTGAAATTGGCACAAGGTGGCTGGTTGCGATGGAAGGCACGGTCACCAGCCGGGGAACCTTTCCCGCCATTTGGTCCTGAATAGGTAACAATCAGTTAGCTGCCTTTCTCGCCTGGGCTTTGCGCTCATTGAAAACGTAATACAGCAAGCACCATTGTTCTTGGTGGTGTATGAATGGAGACTATAACTGATAAAGTTACGACAGCGGTGTTGTTTGACGTAGCCATAGCTTGTTTTTCTTAGTGGTCAAAACTCTGCTAAGCAAGAGTAACTAGTGAAATGCTGGGTTTTTGGCGGGATGATATACGTGCCTGGTGTTCTTCATGCGTTATGATACTTGTAGCCGAACTTAGCGCGTGCTTGTGATAGCCCACTTTTATGTCGTATACACGTTGGGCAGGGTCGTATTTTGGTTAACGTTCAAACGCCCATTTCACCTCGAGTGCCAAATATATATTATAAAAAATGAAATATATATATGTAAAGAACTCGTCAACGCCGAAACCAAAATTTTGATTTCGGTCGGGCGAAGAAAATACGGTATTGATTGGTAAATTCGCCGGTTTATCATTGCTTGTACCTGGTATTTTTTATGTTTGTTGATCGGGGATAGTTCATGTATATGTGGTAGAATATGTGACTTATCTTTTGTTGAAAAAATGAAAGGTTCAAGATCTTCACCGCTGATAGCACTGCTGTCGTACGCAAATGTTCTTAGTTAAGAATCTGATACGCAGAAAATACACGGTATTTACTAATGTATTGCAAGGCGATATGACGCTGGAAAGTGCTCCGTGTTTTTCGCAAAAAAATGAAGTTTCACCCTGATGTTGTGCTTGCATTCATATACACCTGGTACGAGATTGTAGTTTGTTGACATACTGTCCTGGGCAATGATAGATGTTAGGATCATGTTCAAGCCCCCCCCCCGCCCCATGAACTAATCTCCCGCCCTTATCATTCGTTTGCAGCAGGTATTGTGCGGTATCTGTATGCCGTACAAAATCGAGGGGGCAGGGGGCAAATAGTAGATAAATATATGGCTTGTAGAATTCACAGGTGCTCACAGACCATGTACGAACGTAGAATATGAGAATTTTGAGTACAGAATGAACAGCATTCTTTCTGTTGTTCTTTTAGGTAGAACATTGGTCTTTTGGGGAGTATTTGATGCCGAAATTGAGGGATCTTGGAATTGAATTCCACTATTGGATATTTGCTGGACCGTGGCGTTGCGTGTATTTCCTGAATACTATATATATAGGTTGTTTGTGGGAATGTTTGGCAATAATACTTGATATTTACCATCTTCATTTCAGTGTTGAATCCCTGACGATATACGATATGGCGCATATATATTTTGAGCAGGAAGTATGACATACCGGTATTTGTTGGGGGGGGTGACGGTTGAACTTCAAGGAGGCCAACGCCGCATTGTCTTAACCCATCTAACGGATGAATACTACTGTGCCGGTATGCAATATTTCGATATTGAGTTTTCCGACATGTGGAGACATATGGGATTTGGGGACGGTAACGTTTGGCAAACTACCCAGGGTCAGCCCTGCTTAATCAGGCTATGCCATTCTCAAAGCAGCCCATTAATGAAAAGCAGCTGGGCCAATGGTTTAGTTTAGATTCTGCAAACTAGATCGATGGTTTTTCTAACATGCAGAGAATTCAATAATATTTGGGGACGGCAATGAGTTGATAAACTACCCAGGATCGGCCCTGCGTAATCAGTCTATGGCATCCTCAATACAGCCCATTAGTGAGAACCAACTAAGCCAAAGCGTATAATGTATATCCTGCAAGCTAGGTCGATGTGCTCGACCTTACGTTGCACGGCTATTCCTGTTTAATAACCGTGAACAACACGTCGCTAGTTACGCCGCTGAGTATTGGTTATTCAAAGGATTGGGGAGTACAAGTCAACATTTTTTAAATGCTTGTGTTTGACTACGACCCTAAACCCTATTTCATTGAGCTCATGATGGTTTTAGTTGGAAAGACTGAGTGTTGGTTACCGGGATGATGTTAAAGGCGAGGCCCTTATACTTTGTCTCAGTTTGAATGTTCTACTTAGAGTTTGCGTTAATCTAGGATGGCGTGAGCATTATCATGATCGTTGTCACGGGCAGAGGGGGTGTAGGACTGACTTCTTGCTCGCACCAATGCCTGATGTGTGAGACTACATTGCATCTACGGAGATGGTAGAGTAGAGATGTTGATATGATCGACGGTTCCACTCATCATATGTTAGAGCCGACCTCCATTTGCCTCAGGTGTTTTCTGGTCGTCTATTAGTCGTCTGCGAGTATATTTTGGGGTCTCCTTTGGTGAACGATAAAAACATTGTTTTATATCTACTCTTTTGCGCCTGATGCGGCCCGTCGGGTATCGAGAGCCATCTCCCCGTGAGCCACCCCACACTGGGCATCTGACAGTCGATCACCGCCTGGGTTCATGGTTTGAAGCTGCATGATAAATGATTTGCACATCGCACAGACCAATATTTAGACCATCCAGATGTGTATATTGTACATTCTAGAGCTCCTAGATGTTACATCTGTCGTCGCAGTATGTAAAGCAGTGCAGATCAAACGAAACAAACATGCGCTAAATCATTCCGATGGTCCGTCCCTCACGCGGGAACGTGATCTGTCGGCCGTGCAAAAATGCAGGACAGAATAGTGAACTCTCTAGCCGGAACAAAACATAGCATTACCCTAGCAAGGGCCTGCTTTATTCAATGTGTGACGTACCGGAGCAAGAACTGCGGCTTTACACCTTCACCCTTCACACGAAAGAGGGAAACCCTTGAGAGAGGAAAGTGGAAAATGGTGCCGGTGAGTTCTGGAAGAAGTACCATTTACCTGTGGAATGGCGTTTCGACTTGTATCGGAACGTCACTACATATAATACATTATACATTACAATTGTATATTATACTACAATATATGCTGCATTTTTGGACGGAGAAAAAAACAAGGCCAATATTTCGCCTACGATTCCCGGCAAGACGCTAGTGCTAGCTTTAGGATGGTGTCCTTGAGACATCGATGCTGGATTTATGCGTGTATTTCAACGTTTAAATATTTATGAACGTGCACTGTGGTTTTGAGGACCAACATGGTTCATAATGCTGTATGTTTGTGTAATGTCTGCTATAGTCGGGACGCGTCTTACCTTTCTCGCAGCACTCGTCTTTGGTGCACTCGGAGTCCTTGCATACGACCGTGTCACTGTCGTCCACAAGGGAGTAGCGCTTGGGGCAGTAGTAGCCAGTGCAAACCTTGTCGCAGCACAAGTGCTTGTCGCACTTGCCGTCCTTGCACTCCACCTCTCCGGCTTTGTCGATCGAAGCATATCCATCCGAGCACTCGAACGAGTCGCAGTAGACCGGGTCTGCGATTTCACACGCACGGTTTTAACGGAATGCCGCTGATGTTTCATGCTGTGAAAGATGCAACACACTGTTGGCAAAAATGTGCCCTGAATGACACGGATTCGTTGCCCAACATCGTCGGAAAGTCGTCAATGTTCGGGGAAGAAGTATCCGTCGTATTTCCTCTGCACCGGGATTAGTGTCCGGTTTCATTTTGAGTTCTGTTTCCTCAACCTTGGTAGTGAAGTGAGTTATGGAGTTTCTGAAAACGTAAGCGTTCATCAAAACGTACGTGCCGTAGTACGCATCCAGTACCAATCGAAACGGTTGGAAATACCGATAAAACGTCAACCCCATTGTAATGCCTACTTTCACCATATATAACAAGTTATAACGCCTGTTCTCATCAAATGCTGTACATGTGCATGAAAGGAATTCCACGATCAAACGTCTTCGGACATGGCAGGCGTCTCTATTTCTCATCGAACACCGTGCACTTGAAAAAAAGCAATTCCACAATCAAATGTCTTCAGACATGAAAGGTTTTACTACACATAAACCATTCGCAAATCGCTGAGACCCTAGAGACCGAATTCAGTGGAATACTAAAACCTCGCTGATATTCAAACAAATCAGTAAATATTTCATGCTTAGATACCAACGAACGCCTGGTGTATACCTCACCTTTCACGCAGCACTTGTAGTCCTTGCACATGCCGTACTTGCACTTCACGGTGTCGGCGTAGTCGATCAGGGAGTAACCATCGGAGCACTTGTGAGAGTCACAGTAGATCGTTTCTGTGGGTTGGATCAACGTGCCAAATGTGTTAGCAATTATGGAGTTGGTGAATCACTGCGTTTCGATGGATACTATGTTGGGGAACGCTGCGCATGTTGTTTGGACACGTAACACAGTACAGACACCGCCTTGACCGTCAGTAAAACAGCTCGGTACCGGAATATTTAAGACACACCAAAGGGAACTCAAATTGATCATACTCGTAAGCTTGACTTGACACACGCCTCACCCTTCTCGCAGCACTGGGATTCCTTGCACTTGCCGTCCTTGCACTCTTCATCCTCAGCGCCGTCGATGAGAGTGTAGCCATCTTTGCACTTGATGGAATCGCAGAACTTCGGGTCTGAGGTTTTTGTCATGATCGTCAACCGCAATAAGAGATGGAATACATGTCATCTATTAGCGTATATCACACCCCCCGAAGGAATGCTTGGACAACAACAGATGTTGCATACCGGACCTTTTAACGATTCATCCTCTTGGACATATCAAAACTTCGCCCACGGCGCTAAATAAAAATTCAACTTGCAACGAGTGTGGGATAGTGATTGCTGTTACCAAACGGTCGCTTCCTGGTAACCCGCACCAACGCGTTCCGTATTATATCGGCTAATAATAAAATCACGTTAAACAGTATCTTCATCTCTACCCTAGCACGCCTTCAGCATCAGTCGAAATGGTCGGCCATACCGCTCACACCTCAACCACTTTGTGTTGTTTGCATTTTCCATCTAGGACAGGTTGTAGCACTTTCTTCTCGTCCGATACCGCTGACATATATATGGATTTCCACAATTATATCTCCGCTGGCATGGAACATGTTACTACACCTTAACCAAATCACAAGGCACTGGAGACCGAGAATTCAGTGTGGGAGATACTGAAATATTACTTTGTATATGATGTTTGAGAGGAGTCATCCCACAGTAGGGGTTGCATCATTTTCACCAAACTATTGTGAACGGGTGAGCTCCTCAAGGGCGGACCTATCGGTTTGTAAGATACATTCACGAGGGTATTCTCGGTTTTAAGACTAGCACATACACACGTTGGTCGGGTTACGTAAAATAATGTCTTCGACGTCATGGTTCGGGTGGGATATTGATCTAGCTCCTCATGCCAGGAACTCAGAAACTTCCCGCTGCGCCCCTATTGTGTAATGACTTAGGGATCAACGCCTGGTACATTACTCACCTTTCTCGCAGCACTTGTGGTCCTTGCACTTGCCGTACTTGCACTTCACGGTGTCGGCGTAGTCGATCAGGGAGTAACCATCGGAGCACTTGTGAGAGTCGCAGTAGACCGTGTCTGTGGCGTTCGATCAGCAACTCAAGTTTGTTAGTCATTATTAACTGGTGATCCACTGCGTTCCTTACAATCAAGTATAGGAACACGTGGCGCATATTGTTTGGTTCAACGGATTAAGCTTACCGCTGGGTCCCTGTCAGACATTAACGCGGTACAGAAACCGCCTGGATAGTCAGTGGAAGCAGTCCGGTAATGGGATGTTTGTCACATTAAAAGTCTAATTAAGTTGTTGACCATGTTTGTAAACCTGACTAGACATACGCCTCACCCTTCTCGCAGCACTGGGATTCCTTGCACTTGCCGCCCTTGCATTCTTCCTTTGAAGCGCCGTCAATGAGAGTGTAGCCGTCTGAGCACTTGACGGAGTCGCAGAACTTCGTGTCTGAGGGTTTCGTCACGATCGTCAACCGCAACAACACATGGAATGTATGTCATATACATCACGTATATTTTACCCACCGCCGGACTCCCTCAAAACAAAGCTTGGGCAGCAACGTCAACGGCATACCTCAACCTTTCACGGTATGTTCATATCGCCGTTACAACCATACCTACGTATTTTTTGTGGACAACATACCTCGAACGTAGTCTATGGGGTCGGTTTCGTGGCGTTAAGATAAGGGCCCTTAGATCAGCACCAATGGATGTGGAGAGAGAAAATTCGTAGTGAACCGGGGGTTTTGTGCGTTCCAGCTGAATGGAAGGGCTTATCAGGGTGAAGCCGTGCTGACTCTACGGTAGACCCGCGACAAACCAGTGATATTCTTTAAAGGACGTTTCATACCTGCTCGGCACGAGGAAGGACACTATATGAAAGACAAGTATTCACATTTTGCCTTGTTTGCAACAAGGACCATTGGACGATGACCTCGGGGTGGCAAGAGGAACCGTATTTGAACAGTTTCGGGCGGGAGCTGATGATTTCAAACCGGCGATTTTGGTAAGGAAACGTTGAGAGGCAATCGTAAAATCAGTCGTCAGTATATGACAAATACCCTAGCAAGGGGACTCGAACAATGCTAGTGGATACCGATACCCAATATAAACGACTCTACTCGTGGAGCTCCAGCTAAAACGATTATTCTTACACGCCGCAAAGGTTGTTATCGCTGGAATGGGGGCGGGGTGGGAGCGGGCGGGTGCTCTAGATAAGGGCAACAGATATCCGAGTAATATATATTTTTTGTTCTATTTCATCCTGTAATCACATTGCCCGAGTTAGGTTTCGGTCCTACCTCTTGTGGGGTGGTGCGTTGATGTCTTCTCTTCTCGAAAGGGAAGCCTTAAATGATCAGGAAGAGAAGATCTCACCTTTCTCGCAGCACACGTCCGTGGTGCACTTTGAGTCCTTGCACGCGGTGCTGTCACTGTCATCGACCAGGGTATAGTAATGGGGGCAGTCGTAGTCGGCGCAGACCTTCTCGCAGCACTCGGACTCCGTGCACTCGCTGTACTTGCACTTCACGTCTTTATAATCTTTGATCAGATTGGTACCGTACGAGCAGTCGCTAAAGGTGCAGGACTTCTCCTGCGTGGGAAGCGGAAGAGAACAGCCCCCTCGGGGTAGGTTAGCGTGTGTCGCCAACATTCAGGGCTTAGGGCTTGAAATTTAGGAACAAGTCTCGGTAAACGATCCTATATCGTCTGTATGCAAAGTTGGAAATACCGAAAAACAAAAACGAGTTTTTGTAGTGTAAAGTAATTTTAGGCCATCGCTTTCCTGTCGCCCTCCTCGAAGTTTCACTCTTAAACGCGGCCATTAACCAGCATCTTAGCTCTTGGTATGACTTTACAAATCTCCCTCTCGCTGTACCCCGTGAGCAAATTCGTCAAAGTATTCAAGGACGATGAGCGAGAGCCGGCAATCGATTTCCCGTAATGTTCGGTCAACACAGCCTTATATATTATTATGTGTAGCAAACATCTCGGCGCGGCCGGTTACCCGGGCTTATTCATGGATCGAGATCGCCTTGTAACTCTGCACCGTGATAGGATTGTTTCGTGGAACAACATTTGTCCAGTCTCGTTTTCGGGCGGCGTGTTTGTTGCTCCGGCATGCCCGGAGCATCTAACACTGCGGTCTGCAAGCGAGCAGGGCCAAACCTGACACGTGCTACTATATTTTACTGATGATAGCACATTTTTGTTCACTCTCGTTTCTGCCTTGAAGTGCCTCTAAAACACACAATTGCCCTTCGAACACCGCTCGCGTTCAATCCTAAAATTTGCTGTATAGCTAGTTTGATCGTTGTTCATAGAGCGGCATTGCTTCTCCAGGAGGGTGTCGGGGATAGGCATCGCGTCCGTCAGGTTTTGAACATATGCTCCCCTACCCTAAACGTTCACATTGTTCTTCCTGCAAGGTTCTTGACTTGAGGAGCTCTAAAACCTCACGGACAAACCGACTTGATCGCGAAAAACTGGAAGCACAACGCCATATCAAGCTCATAACGGCCTCTAGGTATTTGAAAAATGCAGATAGATGGCAAAAAAACAAGAACGACATGCCGACGCGTTCTACGTACGATAGATGTAGCACGTTTTGGGCGACGCATTTTCTGAACGACGGGGTACCCCTAACCTAAACTCGTCGGAATGCCATTCTTGTTTATCAAAAGTGAGTTATTTGTGTACCTAGGCCACGTTTAAACTTCATCACACTGAATATTCGTATAAAATTCCTAAAGTGAAGGGTAGTATTAGAAAAAAAAAAAAGGTGTTGCGCACTTGTACCGTAGCATGTGCCTGCCCCGTCACTCAGAAAAAAAAATCAAAAACAACCCAAACCTTGTGCGACCTCGATATCGCGTCACGTGCCTTAGACCCTCGGCAAACGCTACGTTCATCGCTACTCTCAGCGTCCGTCTTATGCTACGCACCTTCTTGGACTCGGAGGTGCGCCTCCCGCCGCGAAGACCCTGCTCGACAACCTCGGAGGCTGTATTTCGTGTGACGATGCAACGGCGATATAACAGGGGGGGGGGGGGGGGTATTTAGGGGGGAGCACGTAGGAGGCCAACGGATACGGCATAGAAGACGCCACCACGACTGTCACGAAGGAAACGCCGTCATTCATGGCACCAGCTCGCCCAGACGCGTGCCACGGTAGAGGGGGGTGCCCCACTGACGCTTTCTGATATTTCTCACACAACAAGGAGCTTAAGACCTCTCCCAAAGACTGATTTGGAGAAGGATAAAACTGCTACTGGACGAAACGTGCCATGGCCTCGTAGGAGGTGTGCAAGAAAAATCGTGTAAAATAAACGGGGCGTATTTTTGACGATTTCGGGTTAAGGAGCCCCGTCCTTCAGAAAACATTTGTTTAGCTGAAAAATTGCTGCCTTTGTCGTAGCATGCGTCTCGATCCGGGAGGCTAACAGCTGTTGTTGCTTGCTATCGCTTTATCGGAAACGTGTGCGTACTCGAAACAAACAAAAAGAAAAGGGCGATCGGGAATAATCATGCAGACATCGACAAGCAAAGGGCGCGAAACACCAGTGGCCAGTGGTGGGCTGATTCTAAGACAGCCGCCCCCCCAAAAACCAGCAATTTTGCTATCAGGAACGTTTCATGGCTGCTTGACACGAGGAACGATGCTTCAAACTAATATACCTTAAGGTACCGAACGATGACGTTGGGGCGGTAAGGGGCACCGTATTTTAGGAGATATGACCGGGAGCTGGTTTCACAAACCGAGGTTTTCGTTCATGAAAAGCGAGGGGGGCGCTGCCGTAAAAGGACCCAGTGTGTCTTCGCCGCTGCTTGACCAAAATCGTAACAGCGCAGCGTCTTCACACCGGCGTCTCGCACGCAGCGTCGGCATGCAGAATCTACATTATTTAGACTACACATCGATTACATATTTTAGCCATACCCGCCCCGAGCCTGATACACAGGGCGAAGACGGTTTCAGACGCCGATTTTTGGGACTTCTGTAGCAGAAAACAGCAAAGACGCGTAATACATATATGCATAGCACCTTTGGGCAACCAATATTCCGCGTGATGGTGCTCCTTAACGCATGAAGTAAGCAATATATATTCGCATAGATATGTTGATTGTCATTTGTTTTCCATCAAATTGTTCTCTGCGTGTCGTTGCGTTGGCGATGTGTTCATCGGATCGTTCGACTCTATCGACTGGCAACGTAGCTAAGGTTGTGCAAGGAGCCTTGCAGCGCTCCTCGAGCGACGTGTTTCGTGTCTTTTGTTGGCGCGTGCAAACCATACACAGAGGTGGTGTGTATTAGTGTTTGCTGATACTAACGTGAGACGGACGATTGCTCAACCTACTCTCCTCAGCAAATTGCTGATACGCTATTGTACGGAGATCGTCGAGGTGTCTTGTGTTTTTACGTTCAGTTCTAGGTACAACCTAGGACGAACACGAAAATAGAGGTAGCTCATAATTTTTTTCTTAGTACATTCCTTGGGGATCTCTGTGCCCTACTCAAACACAAACAACGTTGACAAGCAAATGAAATTTTAAACCTCCGGGGGTGGACAATTTCATTCCAAGGCCAATGAAAAATATTATAAAAAATCAAAATACACTCCAGCTGTGAGATCGAAGATTTTGTCGAAACTCATCTTTGCAAGCAAGCTGTGTATGATACTCCCCGATCGCGGGTATTACGGGTTGTGTGTCCTCATTAAGGATATAGGTCGGCGTATTGTATCACGTTATTTCAAAACAGAAGGAAAACATTCCGCGCCGTCAATCAGAAAATAGGTGAACCAAACATTGGGATAGCCCTGTCGTAGAACGCCTCGTAGGCCGTCGGCTTATTCGTTGCGGTGTGGCTCCATCTTTCTCCGAGTCAGAGTTTATTAGTGAGTATATGAGTTACTGGCGTATGAAAAGCTGCAGAAAGGCTCCACGGTGTCACCCTTTCATCGCAGTGCGCGACGTTGGTGAATCAACAAGTTATTATTGTAGCATGAGTGAGAATAAATGCACTTTTAGCGATATGGAAAGACGCCTGATACGACACTGACTGGTACATAGCACGTTTGGTGATTGTTTTATTCTGGGACATGACGGGTCTCCTTAATTAACCTGTATTTTCATCGGCATTTCTCGTTGTTTATTTATTATTTTTCCGCGGCTTGCAGCTAGGCCATGCGGTTGTTGTTCATCGGGTTGCAAAGTCTTTTCGAAAATATATGTCGTGTTTTGGGAGGGGTGGCGTAGAGCACCTGCAAGCGAGGAGACTCAGAACAAAAACGTTTTGGTGCACGCCAGGTACTGAACCTCTGGCGCAAGCCACGATAGAGGTACAAGAGCAGTACCTCTCATTTTCTCTTTTTGCGAAATCGTTTCATTAAAACGACGGGACTCTTTAGCCCAAGGTTGCCCCGAATGTATCGTTTTGGTTTTTCAATACTGCACCTGGTTTTTTCACCTAGGCCATCAGCCTGTTCATCGAATTTCACTTTCAGTTGACTCGGAAAGACCAGTTTATTTTGGGTGAGACATATGAGGAACCTCAGAGGAAAAGGGAACCTCTAGTCTAGTCCCCTCCCGTATGCCTCGTTCGTCACAAGTATGTGGGAGTTTAAACGGTGCACTCCAGTGACGCATGCCCTCTCGTTGAGATACACTACGGATAAGGGTTCGAAAACTCACGCTCTGAGGACGGGAGAGGGGCACCAGCTGTGACGCCGAGAATTGCCAAAGCCGCGGCGATGGGAGAAAGTCGCACCATCTTGTTTGCGCCGTGTGTCTTCGCTTGCAGTTGTAGCCTGTGTTAGGTAGTGGGTGGAAAGCAATGCGAAGCAGCGAGGAGGAAGTAAACGAAACACAGAATTGTGAGAACGAGTGTCACTGCGCTGTAGAGGTGGGGGACATATTTGTTTGCTCCGAGGCTCCTTAGCGCAAGGAGCTCTCGAGTGACTTCGAGAAATCTTATCATAATGAGTGGGAAAACAATTATCTATGCCATGGCCTAGACATATATATATGTCAACATGGTGAAGAAAAAAATAGGAAAACGAGATTCCAAAGGATGTTGGGACGCTCCTTACCAGTCAGTCATGAAGCTTTGTCAGAGGGTAAGAAATATTTTGGCAGAATAGATGCTCTACCGATCCACGCGACAGGAGTGCAGCAGAAAGTTTCCTAGTCATCCCATGGTACGGCTGCAGCGAAAGTTTTGCGCTCCGAGCACGAGGAACTCAACACCTAGAGCCCGAAACATATCCTTTCGAAGAAGGCATTCGAGCGTTCCGCGCAATCCGACCGCCAATTTCCTGTGCGTTAGCCCTACCTCTAGAACAAACGTGCTCGTGAAAGCATTCTCGAGTAACCGGTACTTCCTTGTTTGATTAGGTAAACCGGCCCTGAAGGTATACCTTTTTTGGCTCAAAAGTGCAACCCGTACCCGTGGGATGACTCGAACTCGCAGCACGCGTCCAAAAATGTTTGTCCTGTTTCCTGGAAAACAAAGTATGCGTCCCAGCTGTGTGTGTTCTAGGTGTGATTGCTATGAAAACGCGCCAGCGATTTGCCAAGTGCAACAGAATTCTGAAGTCTAATCGGCCTCGCTCGGGCTGTATTACGGTTTGGAAGCCGTCGGAGAAACATGCACCATAGCACAGAATCGGGTAGGGCTGTCCTTGATGTAGACAGAGAGGAACTTTACTGGGGGCGGCTATCAAAGTTGTCTCGAGCTCGGGCTATTTTAGGTATGGGAGAAACCTGCACCATGGCACAGAATCAAGGCAGGTTATTTTTTTTCACGTGGACGGAGGGACTGGCCAGTGTTTCAACGTGACACATACATATATCCTCTCGAACGGAGCTTCTTCAACCGGCGGGCTAAATGATACAATGTTTTTTTTGTGGGTGGTGTGTTTGAATCTCGTTTTCCGTGTGCCAAGGGCTGCTGCTCGTCATACATTCAACGGAAAAATGTTAGGTATACATTTGTAACCGAAGACACGAACGGGACCACGAGCGATGTCACTGTGCACTGGATATTTTGACAAAATATTGTGTACGCGAAGTGAGAGGAGCAGAGTTTGAGCCATGCGCATCTGTTAGGTCCTCGATTCCTATCGTGACCCTTCCTTGCCTAGCGGCACAAAAACTTGAGAGGCCACTGTCCGCCTATCTACTCCGATATCCCGCGTTGGCAACGTTCTCCTCGATTTGTACGTGCCTCCCTTCAGAATGCGTACTGATCGCTTCATTGAAGTATGTTCTATCCGATACCTGCACACATTGTCTAGACAAATTCACGACATTCGCCAAGCGTACGATATCCGGTGCGTTGAACCATAAACGCGTAGTCCATGCGGAGCCAGATTTATGTCGGTTTTGCTCCCCCGCGAGATTGTGGTTTTGCATTGTTACCTATTATGGACATGTTCGCCAGCCCTCTCGTACTCACCTGGCACAACCACTCACCAGTTCGAGTCTACAGCAGGTGCCTGGCGCGCCGCTTATGTGCAGCAACTGGTTGAAATCTTCTGTGCTCCCTACAGACACGACCAACAGTTCTTAGCGCGCCCATATCTTGTTTCTGTCGCAAGATGAAGGTGTACATGTGTGTCTGGGGTACGACCTGGAACGAAACAAATCCTCTGCTGCAAACTCATGAAAAGTATTGAGCAAAACACTCCGGCCACATACAGCTTACAGGCATGAAATATTAGCGTATCATATCGTGAATTCTGAAGCTGAAATTGCTACTGATCAGTCTTACCGGTGTAAGGTCTTGTGCTGATGAGCTGGTGCAGAATGATTCAGGGTGGGGCGCTCGCAACCTGCGTGTAATGTACCTGGTAGTGTTCAGCAGCAGGCGTTGTCCAGCAGGGAAAAGGGAAGATATGCACATGATATATCTTATATCCTTAATGAGGACACACACCCAGCAATACGCGCCATCGGAGTATCACGCACAGCTTGCAACGTTGAGTTTCGACAAAATATTCGATCTCACAGCTGGGGTGTAATTTATTTATATACTCCGAGTATTATATACCTGGTAGACTATAGTCTATAGACTATATAATATCCGACGATATATGTTTCGTGGTTATAAAACAGGTCCAACTACGGCCAAGTGCTCACTGAAGTATCACATCGTCGGATAGATAGTCGGCTGGATCATATCTCGATCTGATAAGCAAAAACGTTGTACCGCTAGCCACGCCACATCCGGCGTCGAAATTCCGTGACAAATGTCGGCATTCATTCCGAAAACAATACTGTTTTCACTTCTGTTGAGTACTTCGCGTGTCTATGTGTGATCCGCGATACCCGTACGCAATTAGCGTCACTGCTGTATAGTCTAATGATACATATCCGGGAAATGGTGGAGACGAAGTGTGTACGGGAGATGTCTACTACTCATTAGTAGGTTGCGTGTCGTTACGTTGGAGTTAAAGGATAGGGGTTGGGTACGTAAATTCAGAGTGTACGCCACCCATTTAGGTCGGATAGATAGATAGTGAAAACAGCACCCACATATATACTGACTGGTCAACGCTAGCAAAGTTGAACCGCCAGCCACGGAATATCGGCGTCCAACTCGCGTACAAAAAGCTTCTGTACCAGCGTCTATTTTGCCACGCATTCGAGAATAGGGCTTAGGTATAAAAAATTTGTACACAACAAAACGAACGGGACTATATCCCGATATATATATTGTTGATGGGGAGGCGTAGAGTTAGGGCTGGGGATTGGTCAAGTTATGAACGTAAATCGAAGTGTGTGCCCGCCATAATGTATGTGCTAGGCGCATACCCTCATGGCAGGTGCATGCCATGTCGATATCTGGCAGGTGTGCGTCATGTGTACGTGGTACGCGGCCCAAATACTCTCGCCATTGGTACTACGATAATAGCAAATCTGACCCGTTAACGACAGAATAATATCAGCTTGGAGCGCCGCGAAGAATGTCCCGTAGAGCGAGGCTACCACGTACTGGAAGAAATGGTTGGCTAAGGTAAGAATATGCTGCTATTAATAGTAGGGGGGTTAGACTATCGATGTATGTGTCAACTATATCCGCGAATAAGTGTGGTAAACTACCCCGATGCACCAACGCACGTGGGAGCAAAGTTCAATCATGACGTTCGGGATTCAGCGTGGAACTCGGGTACCGATGTATCAATCGATTCAACCATTGTTCGCGGTTTGGTAGAGTCGAACCGCTCGCGTCATGGAATACCAGCAGCGGTAGCGGCGGCAAAATTGTGTACGAACTCCTGAAGTGATTTATGCAACCATGAGAAATAGGCGCGTGCTTTCCATGTATTCACATCTTGAGGTTTGGTGCGCGGCAGTCGAAGCGTGCCACCTACCCCAAGACGGCAAGTGTTTAGGCGCACTGCGCATGACACTAGAGGGGCTGCCCCATCATTGCTTGGTTGAATTTGGCTGTGATAGGTGGGGCTAGGATTTAGCTGCTAGAGTTTTAGGTTCTTTTCATAGAATTCGTCGCGCACGTCCTCGAAAAGGCGACAAGCTACCCCCCCACGACTTCGGCCAATGGTGTTAATAGTGCGGGTTCAAAACTAAACCGTAGCTAGTTTGCCACGGAACAAATACGCCAATTTCAAGGATGGTGACTGCACCGATTCATCCGTTCACGTGGCTTCGTGGCCCGCAAAATATTCCGCTCATTATTGAGGTGTGGTCTGCGATCAATTTCGCGACAGGAGTGATGAAGGTCAGCTTGGTGTAATTCCGGATAGGTACCACGTGAAATGTTGTGTTTCAAGACATATAGTCTATGCGTGAAAGTGTCCTCTGGGTGGCGAGCGGTTTAGTCGGGCTTTTTCAGGCGCGAGTAGTGAGACGTATGTACCAGCAGTGTGAACCTGGCACGTCGTAGGCTGACTCCCGATTTCTTTTTAAATATTCTTCTGCGCAGAAGCATTATTATCAGTTGCGTCAGCTATGATATGTATGTGCGTGTACTACTTTTGGTTTTGTCTGTGTTTTTTCCCTGGCCCCAGGTATTCCACCTCTCCAGGGTGAGTGTAGCCTGTCCTGTGACCACGAACTTGATTGTGCGAGTGAACGTGAGAACAACAACAACAACAGCAACAACAACAGCAGCAGCAACAACAACAACAACAATGACAACAACAACAATGACAACAACAACAATGACAACATTAACAATGACAACAGCAACAGCAACAACAACAACAACTACAACAACAACAACAACAACAACAGCAACAACAACAACAACAGCAACAACCACAACAACAACAACAATAATAACAAACAACAACAACAACAATAACAACAACAACAACAGCAACAACCACAACAACAACAACAACAACCACGACAACAACAACAACAACAACAACAACAACAACAACAACAACAACAACAATAACAACAACAACAACAACAGCAACAACAACAACAACAACAGCAATTCGTGTCCGACGAAGAACGTCCGTTTGTCGTTTGTTATGCTTTATTTTCGGATCTACCCCCGCATTCGCTCGGTGTGATGGAGTATCGCCGTTTTGTTGGTTCACATGTCGCTGGCGGGGTTCCTCAAAGAAAAACGTCCGATGTATCACGATGCTAAGTACCTGGGAGTAGTGTGCCGGTGAAAAATATTTGAAATATAATCCAAATTTTACTACAATTTCAAAGAAAAATGCTCAAGTTTGGTGTTCAAAGAGGGAGACAGACGATATCTCGACAGACCGTTACATTTTATGATCGACAGTGTAATACTACTGTTGGTTGTACATCATGCACATACTTGCATGTCCCCCCCGCCCCCCCGCCCCGCCCTGACGATCCCTCTTGTCCAAACGCCCCACCTTAAATCCAAATCTGCCAGAGTTAGAAACACTACCAGGAAGCTGATATCATCTCATTATCTTTCGAGCCAACCATGCCGTAGCTCCAATCCCCCGCCCCCCTTTTTTTCCGCGCTCCCTTTTGTTCAAACGCGCTACCAAAAAATGCCACAGTAATAAACACTACCAGGCAGTTGATATCACCTCAACATATTTCAAGCCATCCATGCCGTACCTCGAATTCCCCCCCCCCCACCCTCCCCCTCAACGCCCCGTCCTTCCCCGCCACCCGCACCATCGCCTAGACCTAGCACCACGCGTATAGCAAGTCCCTACGTACCTCTATGCGACGTAAGGCTGATGGAAATCCCCTTCCCCACCCCCCTTCCCAACTCCCCCCCCAAAAAAACAAAGAAAAACACCCATTCGAACACTCCGCCCCACTCCTCACGTGTTGAACGACTTACAGCATACACTTGATAAACTGATGCATTCCCTTTCACACCTGTCAGATGTTGTCCCCCTCAAAAACGGGCTTTATAGTTTCCGCGCACAGACTGACTAACATCACCGTCCTGACCCTGGTACAAGCTACACTGCGCAGTTCCAAGGGGAGTCGCCGACCTATATCCGTAATGATGACACACACCCAGTAATACGCGCGATCGAAGCATCACACACAGCTTGCAAGGGTGGGTTTCGACAAAATCTTCAATCTCACAGCTGGATGGAGTGTTATTAATATTTTTTCTAATATGCTTATGTTTACAATACACTTTGAAGAAGTTAGGCCATGGAATTGTTCATCAAGTTGCATTTTCAAGTTTCTGGGGGGGGAAGAGAAAAAAACTTTTTCGACGCGTGCTACAATGATAGAGGTACGAGTATTACTTTTTCGTCTGAAAAGTTTCCTGAATGGCTGACCTCCTTACCCGACAAATATTCTGAAAAAAAAACACATTAAAACAAAAAAACCGTTTCATGATTTCCGTTGTACACCTCCTAAGGCTCATGGGGTTTTTCATCCGCAATAAAAGCAGAGTGTTTTTTTTATCAAATCAGTTTTTTGCGTCAAGAATGACACGTCTTAAGCTCCTAAAGTGAGGAACCTAAAAAAAGTGTTGCACCCTCTATCATCTTAGCCCGCGTCTTCCGGGTGAAATCAAACCCCCATTGACAGTGAGGAAAGTAGGGTACTTCTACACGCACCCGTGTCGCAGTCCGCGCTTAAGTAAGGTCACCGAACCCCGCCCACACTCGACTACCGAGGCCCCCTACGTGCGCCACCTCATCTATCTGCGCTTTCGCTTAAGCCGCGCTGAAGTTCTGCTGACACCAAGACCAAAACGTGGCGAGGGCAACCCTTTATATCCGCCGTCGTTGTGCGATTCGCTCGCGCGTGCGTTGGGCCAGTGTGTCCCACTCAGAAACTCTATCTGGTTTAAACTTTTTGGTGTAGTTTGCGTAGCGTAATAATAATAATCAAATTTATGGCGGGTGTATGTAGATCGAAATCGATAAACGACCAAAACGGTAGCACCACTTGCACAAAGTGCTCCTAAAACCGTTGAAAAGAGAAGCCCCAAAAAGTGAATATTAATAGCATCCTCCTATCATACCATATACCCCTGATCTTCTACTGCACATTACAGCAGTTTCGGGGTTTCCAAAGCACTGATGCTTTCTTCAATCCACGACGGAAATGTACCACTCTCTACTACTGTTGTTAACAATATACATGGAAAGGGTGCAAGGAACTCCTCATCACCAAGTTACGGCCGTCAGCGGCAGGAACCCAGAGGGGTTGCTCCCGACTTGACGCCAACACTCGCGTGAATGAGTGACTCTGCAACAACTATCATCGCAGAATAGAACTTGATAAAAATAATACTGGCGAAGCTTAAGATCTAACTCTCAACGATTTTTTTTTTTCATGGCGGTAGGGAACCGTACTCTCACCTTGCTCAAGTAAGGAGTATTTACGGGGATTCTGGCCGTGTGTCGAACCTAAAGCCTGACACCTGACCGGAGCGCTAACCCTAATGGCACGAGCGTCACTATGGGATGATCTGTGCTTGAATGATTTAGCGTGTGAAGACGCTCGTTTGACTCGGCCGCAATGAGATGTTCTGGCTTGGACAGACGCTACTAGTAGATCTATTTAAGCCGCTTATTACATGAAACTGATACCCTGAGTGACGCGTGCTACGATGATAGAGGTGCACCAATTTTTTTCGGAGGTTCCTCATTTTGGGAGGTTAAGACATGTACCTCCCAAAAAATGATTACGAATGGAGAAAACATATAACTGCCACCAGATGAAAAACGCCCGTCCGTGGCTGAGGGTACACAACGAGAACCGTGCAAAATAAATGGGGCGTATTTCCGACGATTTCTAAAGAGCTCCGTCATTCAGAAAACAAAATAGCCAAAAAAAGGTATACCTCTATCGTAGCACGCGTCTTCTGTAGCCGAGCCGTTCCACGGCAGGGGCGCAGCATTAGTCCCTGAGGTCCTCACGTGAGGAGCTCAACATATCACCCGATACTACATGATGACTTCGAAGGCATTCGTTCGTACAACCCGACCCAGCCTCTATGTCTCTTAGTAATAAAAACACGTGTATACTCGTGAAATTGTTCGATCAATGACTAACCGAGAGTTCCTCGCTGGAGTCAAGCTCAATCGGACAGGCATATTATTAGTCAATCCAACAACTGCAACCCCTACAGTGGGATGCCTCAGCCAGCCAGAGTGCGTCAATACCTAACACATAGATAAGAGAGCGTTATTAGTTATTCCAACAACTGCAACCCCTACAGTGAATACCTCAGCCAGCCAGAGCGCGTAAACACCTACGACATAGATAAGGGATAGCTATTAGTTAATCCAACAACTGCAACCCCTACAGTGGAATACCTCAGCCAGCCAGAGTGCGTAAATACCTACCACATAGATAAGGGAGCATTATTAGTTAATCCAACAACTGCAACCCCTACAGTGGGACACCTCAGCCAGCCAGAGTGCGTAAATACCTACCACATAGGTTGGGTTAATCAAACAACTGCAACCTCTACAGTGGGATGCCTCAGCCAGCCAGAGCGCGTAAACACCTACGACGTAGATAACGGATAGCTATTAGTTAATCCAACAACTGCAACCCCTACAGTGGGATACCTCAGCCAGCCAGAGTGCGTAAATACCTACCACATAGATAAGGGAGCATTATTAGTTAATCCAACAACTGCAACCCCTACAGTGGGACACCTCAGCCAGCCACCGTGGGTAAATACTTACCACATAGATAAGGGAGAATTATTGGTTAATCCAACAACTGCAACCCCTACAGTGGGATACCTCAGCCAGCCAGAGTCCGTAAATAAATACCTACCACGTGGATAAGGGAGCATTATTTATTAATCCAACAACTGCAACCCCTACAGTGGGATACCTCAGCCAGCCAGAGTGCGTAAATACCTACCACATAGATAAGGGAGTATTCACCATCCACCATCAATCACTATAGAAAGTTGAGGCGGTGAACATCGCGAAAAAGAAACTCGCCACATATATATAAAGGTTGCACGTTCATACATATTTTGTATGACAAGGAAGGCGGGGGAAAGGCAGATAATGGATTGGAGAGGAGGTACTGTAGGCCGGGCGTAGATACGGAAAGCATGCAGAGCTCGTCCTGCACAGTTGTCTAGGTTTGCTTGTTTAATGGTGTCTCCCTTGTTGGTTTCCATTATTTATGGAAATAAATGCGAACGACCGTTGAGGGGAGGGGGGACAGGTAAAGAAAGGGAAAGGATAGATCGCGTGAATAAATAGAAGCTTACTGCACGCGTTTTGCTAGTAGGCGATGGTTGGGGCGGCGGGGAAGCGGGGGGGGGTGCACTCAGTTCGTGTGAGGCCGTAGTCGTATGACCATAGACTCACGCATCCCTACTATGCAGGGACGGAGCACGTCGGGTTTTCATCAACCATGCAGACATTGCTTGCACACCAAGCGCGATCGCCGTGAAGTGGTCGGCTAGTCGCACGAAGGGTGAACTGCATCGTTCCAAGAACCGCTCCTAAGGCGGACTTCGGCACCGTGTGCCTACGTTCTTGCTTATGGATGGCAGTGCGCCAATGAATTACATACTTTTCTGGTGCGGCCACTCCAGAGACAGCAATGGGTACTAGCATGTAACTGACTCGTGGGTGCCTTACCATATTCACGCTACGTGATGCGATGGTTCCCCTTATTGTGCGGAGTTAGGGTTTTCCACCCGGCACGATATCATCTAACTCGGTAGCCATCGTGGTGACCGATCAAAAAAACAAAGTGACACGATAAAAAACGGTTCCCTTTTCCCCCCACCAAACAGGATAGTCTACATAATAAACTGGTGCATGCCACACACAGCTGCCAGATTTTGTCCCCCTCAAAAACGTTTTTTTTTCTGTGGGGTCCGCGCTCAGATGGGTTGGCATCATCCTGCTGAACCTGGTACAAGCTACACACTGCTGTTGTTGTTGTAGTTCTGAGGGAAGTCGGGGCGACCTATATCCTTGATGAGGACACACACACCGATTAATACGCGCGATCGGGGTATCACACACAGCTTGCTGCAAAGATGAGACTCGACGAAGTTTTCCATCTCGAGGCTGCAGTGTGCTATTATTTTATTTATTATATATATTGACATGGGGGGAAGGGGGGGTCGGGGGGGCTGTTGAATGAAATTTGAACCCCACATAAATGAAAATCACCTCCTCGGCAGTATGATAATATTTTCATACTATTTCAAGACGTAAATTTTTTTCCACCTTCGAGGCACACGATTCCTATATTGTAGGAAGGATTGGTCGACGTTAACCTCATGATTCATGCCGCAAGTCGTTGTCGAATAGTGAACAAATAACAGGACTAGACTAGTCTATATGTATACATTATTATTGTTTTATTTTTGCCCTCCGACAGTATAGCGTAGATGCCTTTCCGATGTAAATCGAATATCCTTCCATAAAGCAGCAATAGTAGTGCCTAATATGAGAAGTCGAATGATCGGACCATAATGCAGTGGTATCTTTCCCAACCATTTGCCCATTTCTTTTCCCCACATCTTCTCCTTTTATCTAATAACTGTTTCATTTCCCTATATGTATATGTTTTAGCTGAGAGTCATCAACATTGCCACCCAAGGCCAGTGGCCGTCGTCCTCCCGATTATTTGCATATATGTATATATACTGTCGGGTAGCCACTCAGTAGAGCCTACGTACCACATTTTCGACAACAACAGTTACAACACCTGGCTGACGCACAATGTGCACGAGGCGAAGGGAGTTTCCCCGTTGTGCATTTATTTGTTGTTGCGTTCCATTGGGCTAAGATTATGGTACACATAATTTAATGAGTACGTGAACCATCTTGTCGAAAAGGCGACAACCCTAACCCTAACCCTCTAACCCATGCGAGATGTACCGATGAGTGTCCCCTCAATGACGCCACTGGGGTGAAATGGTTGAAAAAGCACAGTTTGATGTGTACCTCTGCCCTCTAGCCACTCGCGCGACAGGATCAGAGCCGCCGAAGCAACAACGGTCCCAGAATGGGACCCTCCTACCGCCGCCGTGCGACACTGCCCCCGCAGATACCTTTTCTTCTCTCTCTGCGGTCTGGATTAGTTGCCCAGATAGGTGTATGTCGCACGTTTTTGCACGTAATATATTTTGGGATCCCGACAACTGGTGTTCAGCACGACGACCGTCCTTGTCGGTTATTGTAATTTTTTAAAATTTAAGAATACGCTTTCTACTACTCTGTACATCTGCGAGATCGAGGAAATCGTCGAAACTAAAAAAAAATGCAAGCCGTGGGTACTAATACGGTGGTCGTGCTCGTGATACGGGCTGCCGTGTATGTCCTTACTATCTAAAAAGTTTTCTTCTTTTTTTTTCACACACATAGTCCATACTTTCGTGCTTCTTCTGGACCAGCCATGATCACAGATGTCGTCCCTTCTCCCCCCCGGTTCTTGCCTTCACTTTTTATCGCGCGTAGGGTTCAGCAATCCCACTGCTCGTCGATTTTTCATCGAGTGTTGCTAACTCACGCTCTCGCGCTTTTCGCAAGTCAATTTGAGCGCAAGGAAAATTCCCTACGAGTAAGGTTGCTTGTAAGTCGGTGGCTCCCCTTCCTGTACGAGTGGTAGTGCTGGCTATAGTGTCAGTTCAGCACAGGGTTTATTTTTACCCCGCCGTTTTTGACCATAACTTCTCCTTCGTACGACTACATTACACCAGCATGGTTGTACCTCCTACCGATTGAAATATTCTATCTTGTTGTGATCCATGTACAATAACGAATTATGAAGCTGTAACACGTTGTATACCACGCCTAAAGATTGTGTTATATACCACACCTAAAGATTGTGTTATATACACCACAGCTATTAATAACATCAAATCTGCTAGAATAATAAACAACACCCGGCAGGTGATATAAAGGGATCTATTCATGCTACAACCGTCAGCTTTGTCCCCTTCAAGAATTTATAGTTTCCGCGAACATATTGAAGTGTCCCGCCCGCCCGCTTGATCCCCCCGATCCCTATTGTCCGAACGTCCCACCTAGAATCCAAATCTGCCGGAGTACTATATCACCTCATTATCTTTCTAGCCATACATGCCAGAGCGCCAATTCAATCCCCCCCACCCCACCCCACCCCTCCCCCCGCCTCCGCCCCTTCTATTTTTTTGTACTTTTTTCTCCGTTCCCTCCATCTAGTTCAAACGCCCCACTTAATATAAAAAACCAGGGAGAATAATAAACACTTCTACGCTATTAATAGCACGTCATTATCTTTCTAGCCATCCATGACGCAGCTTTAATTCACCCCCCCCCCCACCCCTCTCAACGCCCCCTCCTTCCCCACCACCCCCACGATCGCCTAGACCTAGCACCACGCGTATAGCAAGCCCCTACATATATGCGACCTAAAGGTGTTAAAACCCCTTTCGCCCCGACCCCCCCCCACTCCACCCCACCCCACCCGACTCCACCCCACCCCACCCCACCCCACCCCACCCCACCCCACCCCACCCCACCCCACCCCACCCCACCCCACCCCACCACACCCCACCCCACCCCACCCCACCCCACCCCACCCCACCCCACCCCACCCCACCCCACCCCACCCCACCCACCCCACCCCACCCCACCCCACCCCACCCCACCCCACCCCACCCCACCCCACCCCACCCCACCCCACCCCACCCCACCCCACCCCACCCCACCCCACCCCACCCCACCCCCTGGAACACTCCGTCCTCTCCTCGCTGCTTGTACGACTTAGAGGATATGCATGATAAACTAGTGCATTCCTTCCAAAACCGTCAGATTTATCCCCTTGAATGATTTATAGTTTCCGCGCGCACAGATTTATTTGCCCCGCTCTTCCCTCCCCCCCCCCCACACACACCCTCTTATTATTAAATCCAGGCCCCCACGTCCTAAAAATCCGTCCTCCGCTCACCGGTTACACGACTTACAGGATACACTTGATCAACTGATGCATTTCCTTCCACACACAGCTGTCAGATTTTGTCCCCCTCAGAAACGGGTTTTATAGTTTCCGCGCACAGACTGACTAACATCACCCTGTTGACCCTGATAGCTACACTGTAGTTGTAAGGGGAGTCGCCGACCTATATCTTTAATGAGGACACACAACCCGTAATACGCGCGATCGGAGTATCACACACAGCTTTTAAAAATGAGGTTCGACAAAATCTTCGATCTCACAGCTAGCTGGAAAGTGTATACAATTTTTATAATAACACAGGAGGCAACTGAGTTGAATCGACACACGACGAGTATGAAAATACGAGCTGAAGCTTTATTTTTCCCCATCCGCCGGAGGATGAAAAAAAAAGAACACACACACGCACACAGACAGGAGGATTGTCGTCTTCGAATGGCGTGAGTTGAATTCACTAAGAATTATTACGTACCTCTCCTCCATTGTTTTATATTATTATCGGACGGAAAAAAATTAACTAACTACCCGTACCATTTCACCCTCCTCCCTCGAAAGGGAAAATTGTTCAATCAGTTCATTTCTTAATAGTATGCCCATTTCGAGCTTTTCGCCACCCCCACACTAATAGTCTACAATATATCATTTTTTTTAAAAACAAAAACACCATTATTATTAGTCTAGACCAACTTTTGTCTGGGAAAACATTTTTAGGCCCTCAGAGGGGAGATTTTTGGCTGATCATACGCGATTCACTCGGCGGAACGACCAAAAACAATTCGCATAGACTCTTCAATATGCTCCCCGTAGTTTTCCGAGAGCTTTCGGACGCACTTATCCGTTGCTCCAGCCTCGTAGTTTGTATGTTCGTCCAATTTGCCAGTTCTGACGACCTCGTGTGATTTTTAGCCAACTATCCTCAAAAATCCATCATTTTCGGCCCCAGTTCTGAGCAACATTGCATATTTCTTACTGCAAAACTGATTTGTTGCGCCAAAAATCGAAACGAGACCCTGGAGAAACGGAGAACTGCTCCAGAAAGCTCTCGGAAAACTACGTGATGGATCTTGAAGAGTGTATCGGTGCCTTCGACAGTCCAGCCAAGTAAAACCGGTATACTTGGCCCATAATTCAGTTCGGAGAGCCGAAAAAAAAAAATCCTATAATAGTAGGTCTTAATGTATATTTTGTATAGTAATGACACCTACTCGTACTTTGTATACAAATATTTAGGGGTATTTTAGTTTCCATTATCATTTTATCGTGATAATATCGACCTATATCCTTAATTAATGAGGACACAAAACCCGTAATAAGCGCGATCGGAGTATCACACACCAGCTTGCAAAGATGAGTTTCGACAAAGTATTCGATCTCACAGCTAGCTGGAGTGTTTTTTTCATTTTTATAATATCGTGCCCCGTGAAATCGGAACTATATATAATATTTCTATATCCTTGATGAGGACACACAACCCTTAATACGCGCGATCGGAGTATCACACACAGCTTACAAAGATGGGTTTCGACAAAATATTCGATCTCACAGCTGGAGTGTGTTGTAACTTTTTATATGATAAAATACACTCCTCCAGCTGTGAGATCGAATATTTTGTCGAAAAAACTAGACTATATATAATACAATTACTCAGCATGACATTTACCGCTGACCACTCGCATGCATTGAATTTCCGTGATGCGGCAGAATATCCAAGTAAAGCGATGTTTTCGCACTGACTGGGTGCAAGAACAACCACAAGGAGTGCAGACGTCACATACATGGTGATGATCAGATGGGTATGCAATGTTTCTCCGACACCAACCACCACCATGCTCTCTAAATAATCCAAGAGCCACGACGGTCCAAAATGTGAAGACCATTTCCTTCCGTAGTTGTTGAATTAGCAAAACACAGAAGGAGTAAACACGTACCGGGGTGTTTAAACACTATGATGGTTGATGGTATTGTCACCTGATTCCTTGCGTGGTTGACGCGCACTGTGTACGAGATGAAGAGGGCGGGCCCTGAATTGGTTGGTTCCTTGGGTCAGGTTTAGGGTTTGGGTCTGTGGTGACATACCACTGCTGTGTCGTGAGAACAAAACGAAACCGTCTCCTCGTACCATACACAGCAGTGGCAGGTATATAGTATGCTCGCCCCGGTGGCGTATCAGGTTATCCTCGAGGCTGGTGTAGGTCAGTTTCGTGAGTTCGAATCCCCCCGAGTGCATACTCGTATAAATTCGTGGGGACTTTTTCTTGCGTACAAATTGACTTGCGGAAAGCGCGAGAGCGTGAGTTAGCAACATTCGATGAAAAATCGACGTGCAGTGGGATTGCTGAACCCTATGCGCGATAAATATTGAAGGCAAGAACCGGGGATTAGAAGGTAAGAAACCTGTGACCACGGCTGGTCCAGAAGCTGGAAAATAGAAGTGTGCGAAAAAAAAAAAAGAAAAAAAGTATGCAAGGCGTGGTAAGATGCGCTCAGCAACTACCTCCGGCATGCTAGGCTTGGCTTTGCCGACGAATGTGATTGTCAATTGCGTAGATTCCCTTCACAGTTTTGTGTAAACGTTGTGTAGCAGCGTGGCGAGACGCATACATCTCGTATCTTTTGAAAACAAAGCGATCAGCTATTACAACTATTCAATGTAGTGCTCCTTCTTCTGCAACTTCAATTGGTTTCAAGCAACTATAGACTAAATATTTGTCCACAACCATACTCTGGAGTTGTCGCGAAGACCTACGTATTAGTATGCGCTCTGACACAGGACATGTCAGTTTATCACAAGTTAATACTTTCATAACATGAAAAATACGCATTTGGTTTGGTCCGACCCACGATGTGGTCAAACTCGCGAACTAAACCAGTCTAGATTCGACGAGGGAGATCACATCAAAATGACGACAGCACCACCATGCGTATATCCTCTCCCAGCAAAACGTGTGCCATACCCCAACCACATCAATCGGCATTCCGCGATATAGTTAGGCGGGCGTTGCCGTGCCGCTCGCGGTGGGGGGGGGGGGGGGGGGGGGGGGGGGGGGGGGCGACCAAGCTATCCCGACAGACGGGGTTGTTCTTGTTGCCAATAATGTTGCTTTTGAGTGATCACCCTTGAAGGCTGTTCCGCACATTCTCAGACGGCAACAATCCATATTTATTGTGGTGTTTACAGGTCTGCCTGAATAAATGTAGAATAAAAGTGATGGGGTTGTCTTTGAGTTTGGCGGAGATCTCACATCGATAACGTTTATTTCGCGCATTTCTCCGAATTTGGCACGTACAGCCGGAGCCCAACCGCTTGAAGTTCGGGGATTTCTTACATTGAAATGATGCTGGCCGGCAGTTTTCGCGTTGCTTGGCATAATAACGATTGATTTAGTTCCAGTGACGGCATGTGACAAACTGCAGTAGTAGCGGCTGCCAGATACGCATAGCGCCGGGCGTGACCGACTGCCTCATTAGCCCACGAGGAGCAATCGAAAGTGATTGACGAACCCCAACCTGTCGAAAACTCTAGATTTCTGTGTCCAAGTGAACGCGCTAGCTAGCCGGTGTACAACTCATACAGGACACCTGGTGCTGCAACACAGGGAAATAAGAACGCCAGGCTAATGTTTACAAGAAAATGGGAAATCCGGGAATCGTTACAACGAAGCAAGCGTAGAACGAAGCCTCCATGAAATAATAAGCCCAGCCTGAGTCAGTCAGTATTTCTGTATCTATTTTTTTTTAGTGAAAAAATACCCTTCAGCTGTGAGGTGGATCAAGAAGGATTTTGCTTGAAAAACTAGCTTTGCAAGCTTACGTGTGATGCTTCGATCGCGCGTGTTACGGGGTGTGCATAGGGGTGACGGATACGGGTCGGTGACTCTTCTGCTATTGCCAGGGTCAGCAGGACTAAGACGTTCTGCCTTGTTTTGCGCACGGAAACTGTATATTGCGTTGTGTGGTTATGCCCTGTTTTGTTTGAAGTGTAATGAAGGATTGGTCCCGGCACGGTCAAGGACATACATACATATTTTTGCATCTACCTGATCGCATTTTTTTTTTCAAGATTACCGTATAAGTACACATATTATCCTATCGTTCATTGGTTTGAGCTCACCGCTGGGAGAGTTTTGCTTACCACACAACAAGACAGACTTTGAAAATGTATGGAAATGCCAAAATCTCAAGCAGCAAGGATGAGTATCGACCACGCAGTTGATCGAACGCACAGTCGACGTATTATTGTAATAAATGAAAATACACTCCAGCTGTGAGATCGAAGATTTCGTCGAAACTCATCTTTGCAAGCTGTGTGTGATACTCCGATCGCGCGTATTACGAGTTGTGTGCCCTCATTAAGGATATAGGTCGGCGACTCCCCTTGCAACTACAGTGTAACTATCAGGGTCAACAGGGTGATGTTAGTCAGTCTGTGCGCGGAAACTATGAAACCCGTTTCTGAGGGGGACAAAATCTGACAGCTGTGGAGGGAAATGTATCCGTTTATCAAGTGAATCCTGTAAGTCGAGTAACCGGTGAGGGGGGGGGCGGAGTTTTGAAGGGCGTGGGGGCCTGGTTCTGATCAAAAGCGAGCGGGGTTGGAGGGGGGGGAGGGAAGGGGGGGGGCGGGGGCGGGGGGAGGGCGTGTGGGGCAGCTCAATCTGTGCGTGGAAACTATACATTATTTTGAGGGGATAAATTTGACGGTTTTGGAAAGAATGCATCAGTTTATCATGTATATCCTGGGGTAAGTCGTACAATCAGTGAGTAGAGAGACGGCGGAGTGTTCGAGGGGGTGGGGTTGGGATGGGGTGGGGGGTTTGGGGAGGTGGAGGGTGGGGGCGGGGGGGCGGGGGGGGGGGGGCGGGGGGGGGTGTATATGCCACATCCATCGCGGGGTCGTATTGACGATAGCTACCTTGCTACTCGTACAATGGAGTACCAGGCAGTCCATCGTAGTCTACATTGATTACCCTGCCGTCAACATATGATACGTGTGCATGATATGCGTAGCTCGTGGGGCACAGCATCATACGCTGTCATTCACGACTGGTACACAAGAGTGAGCACGTTTATGTATGTGTTCATAGTGTCGGATCGCTTCGTAAGTACTTATATTTTGGTGTAGAGCAACACAGCGCTTCACTGATACCGGTTCAAGGCATTGTATGACGTATATCTCATACACACGGACTTGCTAGGGCCACGCGAATCCAGTAGATCCGATATCGTAGATACGCGGCACATAAATTTGCATTGGTTGACTCGGTTTGCCCGAGATCTGGAAAGAAGGTCTGGGGTCGGTGAGTATTGCTAGTATTGTTGCCGTATCTTGGTACGGACGTAGGGCCTGCAGCTGTGATCGATCGAGCATGCAACATTCATAATCTCAAACAACTCAACAGGAACATTTTTCCCTTTTTGTGGTCTCTTCGTCGAGACCACGCTATAAATTTACACGACACTCTCCTTCGGGCATACTTTGGTCATCAGCTCTGCAGAGTTTGGAGTGTATCGCAACGGCAGGCTGACTCCCGTTGAGTGCTTCTTGCCTCTCGTGCTAGATCTGGCATGACCCAGAGCAACCACACACAGCCACAGGGTACGTACCCTGCCCATGTGGTTATGAGCCTCCCCTTACGCAAGCACTGAGAGCTTGCTGCGAGATCCCCGGGGGCATGAGGCACATCGATCGAGACTACCCCCGCTTGTGGAACCCGAGCCACAACTTTTGTTGTGTGTTGCACAAGACAGAACCACCAGGACGACGACCATGAGCTCACACAACATCGTGGCATACACACGCACCTCCTAGGGTCACGCGAACCCAGTAAATTCGACATCGTAGATCTGCGGCACATAGATTTGCATTGGTTGATTCGTTCGCCCGAGATCTGGAAAAGAGGACCTGGGGTCGTTGACTATTGTTTGTATTGCTGCCATGTCGTACTACAGTGGAAGAGCCTTCAGTTGTGATCGATCGAGCATACGCCATACATATTCTCACACAACTCAAAGGGACCCTTTTTCCCTTCTTGCCTCTTCGTCGAGACCGCGCTGCTACTAATAAACACGCCTCTCGCCTTGGGGCACACTTTGGTCATCGGCTCTGCAGAGCTTGGAGCGTGATCGCAACAGCAGGCTGACATCTGCTGAGTGCTGCTTCCCTTTCGTGCTAGATCTGACATTACCCAGAGCAAACGCACACAGCCACAGGGTGGATACACCCCGCCCTTGTAGTTGTGAGCCTCGCCTCATGCAAGCACTGAAAGCTTGCTGCGGGATCCCCGGGGGCATAGGGCACATCGACCGAGACTACTCCTGCTTGTGGAACCCGAGCTGCAACATTTGCTGTGTGTTCCACAAGACCGAACCACCAAGACCACCACCACGAGGTCGCACAACACGGAGACGACCTGATACGAACAAGGACTTCTTCCACCAAGCTGGACGATAGACAACATCTGGAGCTGGTGGTACCAAAATTGCGGCCTCCTCGGACGAGCACGGGGGCTGCCAGGAGCATCACCATCATCTCGTGCTGAGCTGATGCTAGGTGCAACACATGGGCTGAGCGTGAAACCCCACATACCCATCGTATGAAAAGCACCAGCGGCACTAACTTCGAAATCTTCTCGCACAACGAACAACGTTCTGCTGTGCGCATATGCAGCTGGAGTGAATGGTCGAAACGTACCGTTCGAGTACGAGTGGTCGATACCTGGGTGCCTTTGAGCACGCCAGAGGGTCTGGTTCGACTGCTTGATATGTGTCCACCGTTTTATTCGGCGTGCACGTGTATGACAAGGGCTGCTACGAGTACATAATATCTGGTTATTCTATCGTTTATATTCCTGTACGAAACGAGACTACGCAAATATAGAAGGAGTACGAGCAGCTTTATTTTATCTTTTAATTTATATGCTTACGGCAGCTTTTTACGGATTTCTAATTTACATATTGACTAGTCTAATCTCCTACTTCTGGTAGTGATTTTTTTTTACATTTTCAGATTTCATTGGATTATAATACCAATACTATACTGCTGCACTGCTGATGGTGCTCGTGTAAACGTCTGAGTATGCGCGCGGACGGACCTACTCATACTGCTTCGCTGCACGGTGTATGAGAGACGAATCATGAGCCGTATGATAACACAACACGGCTAACGTTATTCGCGCTTGGCGTGCTTCTTCGACGGGGGACTACCAAAGTTCAGCAGCACGCGAAAGCTTGGCCGCCAAAACCAATAAAACGAAAAAATCGGGGCGGGCTTTTGGTCATGAATAGGAAGGGCCGCATCATCATACGCGGGACCGCCGGAGCAACGGATCGGGGTCGTTGCAAAAACGTACGTGAGATTGCCGAAAATGACATCTTCCAGGATCGGCACAGCTAGTTTCGCAAGGGCTGTCTGAGGTGCCGGGTTGTCACGACAGAAATGTAGACCCGCCGAGGAAGTGTCCTCTGGGAACGGGCCACAGACTTTATCTACCTCGGAATTCCGGACAGAGAACATCTCTGCTGGAATTGTCACATTGTATATCGCCTTTAGGCTTCTGAAACACCGTTTCTGGAGAAGCTGAAAAGCACCATCATCGTTTTTGCGATCTAAAGTTGCTGTAAACCATCGTCGTTTGGGACTGGACGGTCATGGCCGCTTCAGGGATTGCCGCACCGTCACCATCTGAATCACAGGAAGGATGCCCACACCATCCGGGGGTCGCACCCACGTGTTGGCAGTATGTGTTTGCTCTATACCCGTAGCACCACACGCCTTCTCTGTACGGGAGGGCGGTCAGAAACGGGGTTACGCGGCTAGACTAATTATTGTGAAAATTGTTCGTTAAGTTTTGTTGACCAAGACAGTGATCATTGAAATTATGTGGCCCGTTTTACTTATTTATGTAGCAGCTGATAACTGTTTATCAGATGCAGTTACTGCTCGATATGCACATGGGTTCCTACTTTGTTTCGGAAGAAAATCGCATACTGGAAGTTAACACTTTTGAATTCGTCTACCATTCTCTCAAACGTTATGAATATATAAGACCAAGATATTGAACGGCGTAGCAAAATTTGGTATTATTAATTTACGGAGATCCATTGCTAACAGAGGTCATTTAATGCCTATGGGGTCATAACTCTGTCCATTCTTCGTCGATAACGGTAAACGATAGCTTGGATTGTTCGCATAGGCCGTACGGTCACGGCGCAAGAATAAAAAGTAAAACATTTGATGTTCTGGCCGAGATATTGCGAAAAATATGAAAACAATTCTGGTGAATGTTTTGCAACACGATAAGGCATTTACCCCTGTTCCAATGGATCTGCCGTAATAGTGTACGGAGTAATACCGTACCTAGCATGTATGTTAGGCAAATATATAGCGAGACCCACACGGTTTCCAAGGTTTTGCGTGTGATAGTGTCGGTTTGCATGTTAGTCCACGCATCAAACCCGTCCGTCATAACAGTTTTAGTGATTGCGTTTTAATGACGGCAAGATTAATCATTCGGCGAAAAAGAAGCGCGGTAACGATTGGTGCTGTTTCGACGCGGCAAAAGGAGCAACGAAACTTCGCTGTGACATTGCGATTGTTCCTGCTTCAAACGTTTTTTTTACTGCTCAGTCCATTTATTATCTCCGAGCACTTTTTATTTTCTCCTTCTCCCTCCCTAGTAGACGTAACTGAGACCCAGGGCCACTACGCAGGTCCTTCTCCCCCGTCCCCAGCACGGTGCGTTCCTTCATGTTGGCGCGAGCATACTTCTGCCCTTTCTTCGCTCGTCGACTGGCGTTGAACTGCGCCTATACACACTGTAAGGTCCTTACAACATTTGACTCCTCTGACTTTCATATTTTTGCATATCGGACGGCAGACTCACGTGATATTCAAGCTCCAGAACCAACCTTATTTAATAGTAGCATTCAAAGGTAGTCACTAGACCATCGTGGCGAACGGTATTAACCAATATGTGGAAATATAATGAGACAACTACGAACGAGCGTCACATTATTCTGAAAACAAGTTTGATATGGGTTTATGATACTTGCTATACGTACTAAGCAAGCATACATTATATCAAAGTATGTGAGAAATACTATGATAGAGTAGAACGACAAGTCGACGTGTTGTATGTCAATTCCATCGCGGGGTCGTGTTGACGATAGCCACCTTGCTACGGGTACAATCGAGTACCAGGTAGTCCATCGTAGGCTATCGATTGATCTGTGGTTCCAACATAATACGAAATCATAGTATATACGTAGCTAGCTCGTGGGACACAACATCATTCGCTGTCATACACGACTGGTATACACGACCGAGTACAAAGACTTGTTCAGAGTATCGAATCACTTAGTAGGCACTTCTACTTTACTACAAAACAGCACGAGGTGCTTCAGCGATACCAGTGCAAGAGACTATATGTACGTACCTGGTACGCATTATACACGCGTTTCTCGTATGATAGGGTCACAAGGATCTAGTAGATCCGATAGCATCGTAGATATGCGGCACAATTGCACTGTCTGAATAATTCGCCCGACATCTGAGAAAGAGGGTCTGGGGTCGTTTGCTTGTGTCTGTAGATATCGCTGTCGTGTAGGTTCTTGAACTGTGACAGACGGAGAGTGCACCATGAACACCCACACACCACTCAACAGCACCAATCTTCCCTCTTCATATCTTCTTCGAGACGACCCACGCTACGGTAGTTGGGTCAAGTACGGGACCTTTTTTTCCCGTCGCTCGGGGTCCCTCACGCGAGTGGCCCCCCCGTTCTTTTTGCGATTATAAGGTTTTGTGCTGCGTAAATTATGACATACGAATCCGCAACAAAACGGTAAGCTACGCTGCGCCAAAATGTTGTCTCAGATAATTGTGCCCGTGACGTACAGAGTCACTCTTACGAGTTGCTCCAATCAGGCGATGAAACTAGGGGTACCCCCGGTACCGTAGCCTTGGTCAGACGGCGCTGTTTATTAACACACGACTGCGATTGGGGCATCATCATCTCTTCGGAGCTTGGCGCTTAACCTCAACGGCAGATAAACCTCTGTTGAGGGCCTACCTCTCGTGTATTGCCCAGAGGAACCGCACACGCAGCTTCAGAGGGCGTACCCCCGCTAGAGCGTTAAGTTATGAAACGCAGCCCAGCAACAAATGTGATTAACCGGAGCCGTGCTGTATGGTATAGTAGATCATAAGCTGTGTTCATTTCTATTTTGATACTGTAGTTCCTCGGGTTTAGATGAAAAAGTATCAAAACATGCTGCCCTTATCACAGAATTGTCTATACGGAATAAAAGGAAGTATTGTTGTGGAATTGGTTGGTGGCTCGATTTTGGCGGGGGTTCACTTCTGACGATACGAGTGGAGCACGTTTACCTAGTGCCGTAAGGCGAACAAGATGTTACACTGATCAGTGACCAGAATCGGGTATACACAGTGCATTTGTGGTCAAACTCAGATACAGTTTTCTTTTAGTGACCGCGACGACCCTAGGACGTCGTCTGATCAGCCCATGGTGGCCACCTCCCGACGATGGCCACACTACCACCGGGTAGAGGCCCATTTTTTTCCAACCGAGCCCCCAAACAATACACGATCACTGTACCCCACTACTCGAAAAGGCCGGGCTGTTCGACCACAGCGGCCCAACGGCCCACCACTTACCATGTGAGTTCATGGTTCTTGTTACCGACGAAGATGTGCAAGAAGCATGTGCTTGATGTCCATTTGGTATTGTGTACCCTGACAGATGAAGAATAGTCTATCATGCTTGCTGCATGTACGGTAGAGATTATGCCCGCACAATAATGCATTATTAATAAGTTGTTGATTGTGGCTGGGCAGCAGCTGCATCGTTCTTGATTGGCAAGGGGATAAAGCTCCCTTCCCCCTCGCACAAGCACGGCACGTGCATCGGCTTGTTTTACCTGGCCTGTTGCTGTTGCTATTGATGTCATTCTCACATAGGACTCGCATCAACCAGTCCGTGGTCACAGGACAAGTTCGAGTCACTCTCCAGTGGAAGAATACCCACCTTAGGAGGAAAAAAGAGAAGAGTGGTACACGTATTACAAGGATAAAAAGTGAGTCGTTCTACGGTAGCCCCCGCAACATGTTTTTTACGAGATCGCCGGTTTCAAAACCAGCTCCCGGTCTTATCTCCTGAGATACGGTGTCCCTCGACACCCCGGCGTCGTCGGTCGTTAGGCCTTCCCACAAAATAAAGCTTATGAATGTTTTTTTTCAATGGGATCCTTCCTTGTGTCGAGCAGCCATGAAACGTCCCTCAAAGAAAATCGCTGGTTTGGGGGGAGGCTATCGCAGAATCAGTCAAGTGCACCAATATATCATAGCTGACGCAAAACGTGCATCCGCAAAAAAGAATATAGGTACAATCAGAAGCCAGCGAACGTATTATCAGGCCCATACTGTACGTATCTATGGCTGCTGCAGGTGATGTACAGCAACAATAAACAACCATAAAGTGTGGATGAATGTGCGCGCATGATCGCCTCCACCATATACGTGCATCAGGAAGATGTTGGATTACTACTCTTCGCCTGTCATGGTACAAGAATAAACGCATGGACATAGAGCAGATGGTTCTTGTCCGTCTTCGTCGGCAACAAGAAAGATAAAGTCGCGTGGTGCGAGGTGGGCCCTTGGGCCGTGGTGGTCGAACAGCCCAGCCATTCTTGGGTAGTGGGGCATATTAATCGGGCACCTTAAGGTAGTTGAGTAGCCAAAATCGGGTCTACCCGGCGTAAATGTATCCATCGTTGGGTGGTGCCCGGCCTTGGCCAATCAGGTGGCGTCCTGGGGTCGCTGCGATCAATGAAATAGAAATGTACCCGAGCTCGACCACAAAGACACCGGGCATATACCTGTTTTTGGCCACTGGTCTGACATTTCGTTTGGCATCCGGCAATGCGAAACATGCGCTTCAACACACTTACAAGGAGCATACCAGGTAAGTTTTTTTTTACATCTGGCAATGTGAAACATGGGCGTCAACACTGATCACTCATAGAAAAACTCCCATCGGGTGGAAAAATCACGTTAATCAAAACACACCGAATCCTACGCCAAGGCGCAAGCTGCCACAGAGGGGGCACCTATGTTAATGTGTGGCTCATCATATCAGGAGCTTTCCACGTCACCCGCCTACTTACTTCTTGGTGAAAAGTGAAAGAGCGCCCCGACAAAGTATCCCACGGCTTATGCATTGAGCATGAAACACAAGACACACCCCAACGATGCTGGGCAGTAGTATATGGTTTAGCTATTATTATTTGTGTGAATAGGTCAGAGGCCTCGCGTCGGTCCCAAAAATACTAGGAAAAAACTGCCACCTCGATTTGTAGCACGCCTCCGTACTCGAGTATACAGCCATGACCAGTTGGTGTACGTCCTTCCGGCTTAGAAGATAGAATTACTACAAATGATGCCTTTGGTCCTGGTGGAACACAATGAAACCGATTCACCGCGTCAGAACACTTGTGTGTTGTGAACGCCTGTGGTCGTCAGGGGACATCCGGAATACATCCCCGGACAGCTCCCAATACCCCGCCTCCGCGATCGCAATTGACGTCCCATGAACCACCGCCGGCCCCACAACTTGAGCGAGCAACGTCCGTGGACTTGTAGCGCGGATGCATCGGCACAACTCCGTGTAGGACACGGGTACAGTAGGTACCCAACAAGTGACCTGAGCGGTATACAAGCACGCGTCTTGGATGAGCGTACATCAGCTCGACCATTACCGTCTTGCCATGTGGTCGTCCGGGTCCGCACATTCAATATGCTTTGGAACACATTACCGAGGCTGTGCTAGTCTTGGTCACCGTTGAGGCTCGCGCAGGTGACCTTTGTGAGTCTTCATATGTATTGCGCTTTCGGTTGAGGGTGATTTCTTTTTGTTTGTTCGTTTGTTTTATTCCACACACATCTACTTTCCAGCTCCTGGGCAAGCCGTGGCCACAGGTGTCGTCCCTTCTCCCCCCCGCTTCTTGCCTTCAATTTTTATCGCGCACAGGGTTCAGCAATCCCACTGCTCGTCGATTTTCCATCGAATGTTGCTAACTCACGCTCTCGCGCTTTCCGCAAGTGCATTTGACAATTTATTGTACACGGTATGTACTGCTAAGCGCATTATGTACTGTTGCTGTGGAATTGATGGTGGGGCGTGGTGATTTTCTAAGAAAACTACGCCAAACAACTATTTTTAATTATCTGTTTTTGAGCAAGGTACAGAGCAGCCGCTCGCGTGGGCGCTTTGCCTATAGACTATACTCGTTGGTCAAAAAGAGGGTAATAACTCACCAGGTATATGAAAATATAATACTACATACCAGGTACAATATTAAGTACAATGTTGTAGTTACCGCAGCCTTGGTCACATCCCCTGGTCCACGCAGACCAGTTATATTCAAGCGTGATGGTCGAAGTTGTGCTACGTTTGGTGGTGGCCCCTCGACAGCGCCGGTTGAGTAGCGCCGGTTGCTCGCTACAGTGCCTATGACAGCGCTTGGCGCATACGGAAACAAAGAATGGTGGCCGTCGGTGGAATAGTGCCGTTGACCGCTATGAAATAGTGCCGGTATTGCCGGCCGGCACATACCAGCCCTGTTTTGGAACCACTGCACTGTACATATTTCCAGTATTATAAAAAATGAAAATACACTCCAGCTGTGAGATCGAAGATTTTGTCGAAACTCATCTTTGCAAGCTGTGTGTGATACTCCGATCGCGCGTATTGCGGGTTGTGTGTCCTCATTAAGGATATAGGTCGGCGACTCCCCTTACAACTACAGTGTAGCTTTCAGGGTCAACAGGGTGATGTTAGTCAGTCTGTGCGCGGAAACTATGAAACCCGTTTCTGAGGGGGGCAAAATCTGACAGCTGTGGAAGGAAATGCATCCGTTTATCAAGCGAATTCTGTAAGTCGAATAACCGGTGACCGGCGGGGTGGGTTTTGAAGGATGTGGGGGCCTGGTTCTGATCAAAAGGGGCGGGGTTGGAGGGAGGGGGGGAAGGAGGAGGCGGGCGGACGGGCGGGCGTTCGTGCGTGAAAACTATAAATCCTTCAAAGGGATAAATCTGATCCTTTTAAGAAGATAAAACAAAACAGTTTTTCATAGGGGGGGGGGGGTTGGGGCGGGGTTAGGGCGGGTGGGGCAGCTCAATCTGTGCGTGGAAAATATACATTCTTGGAAGGGGATAAGTGTGACGGTTGCATCAGTTTATCATGTATATCCTGCGGTAAGTCGTACAATCAGTGAGTAGAAAGAGGGCGAAGTGTTTGAGGGGGTGGGGGTGGGATGGGGTGGAGGGGTGGGGAGGTGGGGGGGGGGGGCGGGGGGGGGGGGGGGGGGGGGGGAGGGAAGGGCTTTCGGTGGCATAGATGTAGGGGTTTGTTATACGTGTGGTGCTAGGTCTAGGCGATGGTGCGGATGATGGGGAAGGAGAGGGGGCGTTCGGGGCGGGGGGTGGGGAGGGGGGGCGGGGGGGGGGGAAAGCAGCATGGATGGCTCTAGAAAGATAATGAGGTGATATCCAGTGCGTGAAGTGTTTATTAATCTGGCGGATTTGGATTTTGGGTGGGGCGTTTGAGAAAGGGAGAGCGAGAAGGGGGGGGGGGGAGGGGGGGAGGAATTCTTAGGAGGTTTAGGTCACGTACAATATTCAAATACATTCCGGCTGTGAGATCAAAGATATGTAGGGGCTTGTTATACGCGTGGTGCTAGGTCTAGGCGATCGTGCGGGTGGTGGGAAAAGAGGGGGCGTTGGAAGGGGTTGAGGGGGGTGGGATGAAAGAATGAAAACTACGTCATGGATAGTCAGAAAGATAATGACGTGATATCAACTGCGTAGAGGTGTTTATTACTCTGGCTGATTTCGATTGTAAGTGTGGCGTTTGAACAAACTGGGCGGGAAAAAAAGAAAAGAAAAAAAGAGGAGGGGGGTAGGGATCGGGGGAGGAGGGGGTGGGGGGGTTTTAAACAAGAGGGATCGGGAGAGGGGGAGGGGAGGGGGGGGGGCAGGGGGCGCGACATTTCAATATGTGCGCGGAAGCTATAAATCTTTGAAGGGGACAAACGTGAAGGTTGTAGCAAAAAGACATCCCTTTATATCATCTGCCTCGTATTGTTTACTATTCTATTACGGGGGACCATAGTAAATAGGACCAAATATTGTTAGTCAAAATAGGTAAATATATTGGTTTTTGTTTGTACCGTAGGTCTTATTTACTATGGTCCCCTGTAATAGAAGGTTTCATGTGTCAGATGGAAGAATATTCACGACAGCTGTATGTATACTATAGGAATTCCACCGGAGCTTTAGATGGTACCGAGTTGAGAGCCTTGTTGTATCCTGGTGGTTGACAAAGTGCCCATAGCTTACAGTACATCCAACCACATCAGATTGTACGCCAACTCCATTTAGTAGTACGACGTTCATCCGGAAACATTGATGGCACGAGATCACCCATATCGGTATAACACTCCGGTTGATGGAGTACGTGCACGACGAGGATGCTTATTTCGTCAAACTGTGCTGAGAAGTACTATACGTGTCCGAGATCAAGGTTTATTATGTCCAAGACATTAAATGTGTTAGTACTCCAGCAGTAAATATCTGCAACCATCCGAGGGGGGCGATAGACATTGAAGTGTATGGGGGACCCTGAAATACAGTCCATTCTCAATAATTCAGGACATACCTGTTGTTGTTGATGTTGGTGTTGATCTTGTTGTTGTTGTTGTTGTTGTTGTTGTTGTTGTTGTTGTTGTTGTTGTTGTTGTTGTTGTTGTTGTTGTTGTTGTTGTTGTTGTTGTTGTTGTTGTTGTTGTTGTTGTTGTTGTTGTTGTTGTTGTTGTTGTTGTTGTTGTTGTTGTTGTTGTTGTTGCTGTTGTTGTGGTTGCTGTTGTTGTTGTTGCTGTTGTTGTTGTTGTTCTTCTTCTTGTGCTTGTTCTTGTTGCTCTTGTTTTTGCTCCTATTGTTGTTGATCTTCTTGTTCTTGTTATTGTTGTTGTTCTTCTTCTTGTGCTTGTTCTTGTTGCTGTTGTTGTTGTCGTTGTTCTTGTTGTTGTTGCTGTTGCTGTTGTTGTTGTCGTTGCTGTCTTCGTATTATGTTTCTTCTTCCTCTTCTCTTCTCTTATTATTATTATTACTATTATTATTATCGTTACTATTATTATTATTATTCTTTTTTTATTATTTCATTTGCCATCTGACAATGTAGCGCGAGTGTCAAAAACCATAAACATGATGAAAGAACACAACATCCAGATGAAAGCGTGAAACGATGTTTCCAACAACCAAAAACCACGAATATTAGATGTACCTCCCTGTTATCCTGGCCCTGCCCCCTCCAGCCGCAAGGGCCAAGTCCTCCCCCCTATACACTTCCGAAGAAGCATCGAACAACAACCCGCTGTCCACATAATAAATGGCTAGTTTGTAACTGCTGCGTGTATGTTTCATTGTCTTCCTTTCGTTTTTTCTGTTTCTTTTGTTTCCTGTTATTTGGTTTCTACCCTTTATTATCTTCCCGCTGTTTATTTCTCCTTCTCCCTCCCTGAACGTAAATCAGACCTGGCTTCAGTGGGCAGGCTCTTCTCCCCCCTCCCCACTACGGTGCGCGCGTCCATTATTATTATCTCGTGACGACCTCATTCAGCACTTTCGTCCCCCGTCGACTTGCGTCGAATTGTGTTCACCCACGCAATAAATCGCTCTCTCTCTCGGCAGTTGGCGTCTCTCGAAAATATAATTCCCATGCATGCCACGACTAGAATCCCTTACTCCAACCGTAGTAGTAGCGTTCGAGGTTAACCTCTAGACCTGTAGATGGAGGGGGGCGGTAACGCCCCAAGATCAATTGATTCATTCTAATCCAGACGTGCATTGTTCTCTGCCGGTCGAAGTCACAAACAATCGGTTTTTCGGTTTGTAGGTAAAAATGAGCTCCCGGAGTGACAAGCCTCAGAATGGTTTAGTTACAGACCACTTTGGTAGCATGATCTGGTATCGCCATACCGTGTGACACGGCGGGTTCGTGGAAACGACCATAACATAAGCGCACATATCGATACATATATATATGTGTATATTTGTATGTGTGTGTATGGGTGCTAACATTGAAGGGGCCACTCCGGACATTTTTCACGCCACGTTTAGTCCAATCAATGTGTTCGAAAAACACAAACTGATGAGAAAACGTATTTTTCAGCAGTAAAGTATGCTAGATCTAGTGTGTCCGAGTACATTCTAGCGGTAGGAGGTAGGAGCGCGGTGAGGAAAGCGCGATACCTCCCCCAACCACAGCTAGCTGCTGCTGTTCGTCCGACGTTATGACAAGTGAACAAAGGTTTCTTTCGTGGATGTAATTTTGGTTTCGGTGCTACGGCTAGGTCGCTGGGATGCATCCTTCGACCCGACACACGCATCAGGGGCTACTATCGCCGCCGTAAAAACCCACTCCCCGGCCATTCAATGATCACCCTGAAATTCGTGCTGCGAGTTCTCGCGCAACCAGCGAACATTGCTCAACGATAAATTTCGGCGACAATTCCAAGCGTATATCTATACTAGGGTAAGGTGGCCGCCCGCCGTAGGCGGCGGGACGGCCACCCGGAGATACGCCCGAAGAAGGTCAATCAATGAATTGAGGATGAGAAGTGCGGGAAATAGAGAGGAGGATGCAGGTTATGTCTATTAAAGGAGGAAGTGGCATCGATGATACATCCCCGCGACTTTGGGCATGACTGAATTGAAACGCGGTGGCCGTATCAGGGGCGATTAATGTGTAATCGGAAAACATTTGGATGAAATATCAATGGAAAGTACGCAGGATGGGCAGGCGGATGAATGACTCGGAAAGAGACATCGGTGACGCCGCACTGTTGTTTATGTAACGGAGTAAGTGTAATAGCTCCGTGATAAAAATCAATGGTGAAGAGAGCAAGATGACGGTGAACCCGGTGAAGAAGAAAGCGACGAAGATGATACGGTGATTTATTCGCATTTGTTCGTTGCGTCGGTTCTGTTGAGCTTTCGAGTATTGTCGTGTTGACGGCATCGGAATGGGCAGTAGAGGTTTGGCGGGGTGCCGCGTATGATTGCGGCGGAAATGTAGATGCGTAGATGCGTAGTGTAGATGCGGGTAAACATAATATGCGGCGGAATTTTGATTGGCGAGGTTGACTGCAGAAAATCCGCATATTTGCTCGTGTGCGGCAGCGGGCATGGGGCATCTCAATGCTGTAATCTGCAGTGGGCATGGCCAATCGTAACTACTTGACATGTTGTGACGACGTTTGATGAATGCATAAATAGGGTGGCGGTGTTTGTGTTGTGTAATGTCACGTCCATGCGCGTCGAAGCATGCACAACGAGTACAGAGATACAGAGTGGTGCCGAGGATGTTGGGCAGCACCACAGCGGCTGAGGTCTACTCATTTGAAGGTGTTCATGTCGGTGGCATATAACGAGCAACGCGTCATTGCATTCGTAGGTGCCATAAAGTGCACGTGATGAATGCACTTGCGTGGTTTCAAGTCGTGAAATGGACTATTGGGCGAGAGAGGCCAACAAATATCAAAAAATGATTTTTTTTAACCTCGCATGAACCGGATGCATTCATTAATCAAGATGTGGGAGCCATTAGCTGAATCGTGATATTATATATATATATATATAATCTATCTGCTGTGTGTTGTTGCCGTGTTTCTGATGTTGCCTTTGTTCCTCTGGGTATTTTTTTTTTTTCTCACACACATCTACCTTCCAGCTTCTGGACAAGCCGTGGTCATAAGTATCGTCCCTTCTTTATAACCCCGGTTCTTCCCTTGAATTTTTGTCGCTCATAGGGTTCAGAAATCCCACTGCTCGTCGATTTTCTCATATCGAGTGTAGCTATCTCACGCTTTTGCGCTTTCCGCAAGTCAATCTGTGCCCGGTATGCTCGCCCCTGACCTTAGAAACAGTAAGCAGGTTATAGACCATTCGAAGATTCTCCGACTCCTGTATGTAGTACGTACATTCGGAATCCAGTATGTGTGGGTGCTGCAACCGGGGTTGGTTGGGTGCCGTCGCCTTCTTTGTCGCTGTCATGTTGCTGGCTGCCTGTTCTGCTGTGTTTTCGATTTTGTCGTGCCGTCCTGTTCGACTCAACTTGTGTTCTTCCCCTGTGGGTCCCCCCTGCGTTTCTTTTTCTGTCAACATTATTTCCTTGGTGGTGTTTTATAGCCTTCTTCGCTTATGTTTTCCTTGCAAACGGCCTGATGTGCTGGCTTGCATCCCAGTATGCGGTTGCAGCATTGCGTGTGGTCAAATCGCCTTGCTGGGTGTCTTTGCCAAGTAAGTGTATATCCCTTGTTGTACAGTTTTTTTTTGTGGCTATATATAGAGCTCGTCGCTCTAGGAGCCATCGGCACTGACACTTCTGCTGTGCTATGCTGGACGCAGACGGGTGCAAAGGCCAGTTTAATAATGTGCAAAACACACACGCTGGCATACCGTTCGATGCCAGCATCTAACGGAGCTCCGCGTCACGTACACAGCGCACGAGCGCCGCAATGTAGTTGCACGGGTTAGGGGCCGAGGAATGATCAGGTTCTTCAGGTATTATCTTCCATTATTACCGGATAAAACTCAAACACAACAATGCGCACGTTCTACGCACATACATACATACATGCTGATTCGTCAAAAAAAAAATTGAGAGCTGTGTGCTGTAGTTCAAGAGGTGTGTGTCGCTTCCGCGAGGCGCATTTCATACCTCGACGTATATGGGGCCGAAGGCTACGGTGCGCGGATCACTCATTGGGGGCTTTTTTTTGCGGTGACTTGTGTGGGGTTGCTTGCGCAAGTGGCCCCGCTATCATTCCTTTTGCGGTCTTGAGCTTTTGTGATGCTCTAATTGTGACTGATTCTAGGATAGCTCCCCCCCAAAACCAGCGATTTTCTCCAACGAACGTTTCATGGCTGCTCAACACGAGCGTGGGTGCTATTAAAAAATAATCTCTCCACATATATTCTTGTTTGTAATAAGGGCTATCGAACGATGACGTCGGGGTGGGTGGCAAGGGGCACCGTTTTTCGAGAGGTACGGCCGGGAGCTGGTTTCAAAACTGGCGATTTCGTTAAAGAAAAGCTAGGGGGGGGCTACCGTAGAACGACTCTTTTGCGACAGTTTGAATCCGCAATGGAATGTTTAGCAATTTCAATGCTGTGCGTGCAGATCGCCTGAAAGCCTCGTTTGTCTCGGCGAGGTACAGAGTGACTTGTTTGCTTGTTACGCTCGCTGTGTAACGTGTACTAGGTAATCACGTGGCGTGCCCCGATGGAGCCAGTAGAGGAGAGCACAATATATAATATAGCATGCACAGGCCGCACCAGTCACACACTCTTAAACACACAGAAGAAGCTCAGTTCCTTGTCGTCAAAGGCTCAGCAAATAAACCACACAGGAGAAGCTCAGTACCTATCTGTTGTCAAAGGCTCCGTATACAAACCACACAGGGGTGAGCCGTACCTCTCGTCACGTTCCACCCTCTCATGTATACGGGCAGTATCTCGTCATCAAAGCCCGGGCCGTATCTTATCATCACGACTGCCTCTCGAGGAAGAAGCCGCACACACTGCCGAGGCATATTATACCAAAAATAACGCCTCCACAGATAATACGAAACCCCATAATAATATACGAAGCGCCAAATATCCGCTGACCAGGATCGAGCAACCGCATACATACCACCACAAGCATGACTTTCGCACGATTCGCCCAAAGCCACTGGACGCGTGCTACGATATAGAGGTATACCTTTTTTTGGTTATTTTGTTTTCTGAATGACGGAGCCCCTTATTAACCCAAAATCGTCGGAAAAAAAATAAATAATATGCCATTTTGTTTGCATAATAATTCTCATCGCGTGTCAAGGACATGTGGGATTTTCAATCCGGTGTAGCAGCAGTTTTGTTTTTCTCCGATTTAGTTTTCGGGAGGGGCATGTCTCTGAATCTCCCAAGCTAAGGAACCTCAAAAAAAAAAAAAAAAATGGTGGTGCACCTGTATCGTAACACGCGTCAGTCAGGCGGTGAAAAAAAGGGGACATACAGTACCGTCATTATAACGTCATCATAACATCATCATCATAACATCATCATCATAACATCATCATAACGTCCCCCCCTTATAAATTTCGTAACCTCGCGGTACACTGGGGGATAACATAGCTCCTTCCTGCTGAAAAGACAGAACACGCTAAAAAAAATGCACAAGAAGGAAATACGTGTGGTGGTGTAATAATACTTGTTGTATGTATGTATGGAGTTACAGGCATGGCCACAGCACGGCCCCCCAACACACAACAACGTGTTGATGGCGAAGTCGGCCGTGAAATATACGAATTTCGGCAATGGTAACACCGAAAGAAGCGAAATCTTACCACCGTTCACCTCTCAAGGGGCAGCATCTGGCCAAACCACGGCAGCGGGACTCGGGACAATGATAATCAGCAGCAGCAGGTGCATGACGCTTAGCTGTCCCAGTCGCTCGACAAAAGCACTCCGGGACAGTGTAGTAATAGTAGTCGAGAGCCGAAGTCAGGACGTTCTGGTGGTTTTTTATGTTCGTGGATATCGTGCTAGTCGTGTTCTATGGGCGTGTAACGTGACAGACAAAAGCACTCTGGGACAGTGTAGTATTATTGGTCGAGAGCCGACGTCAGGACGTTCTGGTGTTTTTTTATGTTCGTGGATATCGTGCTAGTCGTGTTCTATGGGCGTGTAACGTGACAGATGTCATGTGTAGTCGGTACATGGTCGCCAATAATGTTTGTCGAGCCAATGACGGGCTCTTCTAACGAACAGTGATAGACTATCATATTTAGATCCAAGTGTTCGAGAAATTTGTTCGAGGCACAACACAATAAGAGAGCCCGCACTATTAATTGATATTATTGCTGTTCGAGGATAAAGGAGAACCTCATCAATCTCATGTTGCGTTTGCTTGTCACATACGCAGCGTACATTGTAACAGCCGACGCGGTGGCAAGCATGTAGCGACAAGTCAATCGCGTGTAGCTATACGATAGCATTCGTGGTTCATATGTACGAGTGACTCTACAAAAACGGGTTATAAACCTTGGGATTTTCGCGAAATTCAGCAGTGCAGCAGTACTACGTATAATTCTAGAAGAGGTGGCTCTACTAATACTGGCAATCGCGTGTGGCTATACGATACCGTTCGTAGTGCGAATGTACGAACAAACTTTCTACAAAAAAAACGAGTTAATCAATTTGATATGAGATATTCGCGAGATATTACAGCAGTCCGTCTATTATGTCACTGAGACACGGAAAACGAGAGCAATATAGCACAAACCTTGAATCATGATGTGAGGTATTCGCGAAAGTACAGCAGCAGTCTCTACTATGTCCCTGAGACACACGGAAAACGAACAATCACACAACAAACAATATTTTGGACGTGGCTTTGCTTCTGCGTGTATAGGAAACCACAAGGCTGCGCGGTAACTATGGTTGGAGACGATTATCGCATGTTGGCTAATCCACAACTTTCTACAGGTCAGGTTGCGGGTAAACTAATAGCCCGTTCAAAAACGAGCTATCACTACTACGTATTATATGAACGTTGTTCTGGACTAAAAGCGGCAGATGTATACAGTCACTTTGGAAATTAAAACACATTTTTGATGTTACCCTCTGTCTGTGTCACCGAATCTGGTGCCACGGCGACTTGGGGCGCTTTTGATTTTCTCGTGTGTATGGTACGATATCAAAAGCTTTACGTAATAATGTATTTCGCATCCTCCGCAGGATAAAAAAAAATCACGATATTAAATCTGGTATTTGCATGCCGGCTTACATCGGGGTCAGTGTGTACTTGCATGCGCGTGGTGCGAAGAACGCTACGATAGAAGCACACGCGCTCTATTGTGTCAAACGCTCGTACTTCACTCAAGGGAGCGCTCCACCGCGTCCAAAGCCTGATTCAAGATTTGCTGTTGTTGTTGTTTGTTGTTGTTGCTGTTGACTGATGTTGTTGAAGTTGTTGTTGCTGTTGTTGCTGTTGTTGAAGTTGTTGCTGTTGTTGTTATACTTGTAGTTGTTGTTGTCGTTGTCGTTGTCGTTGTTGTTGTTGGTGTTGGTGTTGGTGTTGGTGTTGTTGGTGTTGTTGTTGTTGTTGTTGCTGTTGCTGTTGTTGTTGCTATTGTTGTTGTTGTTGCTGGTTTCGGTGTGGTGTAGTTGGTGTTGTCACAGTAACTCGCATAATCAAGTCCGTGGGGTCACAGGACCCAGGCTCTAGTCGTTCTGGAGCGGAAGGAAGAATACCCCCCAGGAGGAAAAAACAAACAAACATAATAGAATAACCAAGAAGTGGCACACGTCCAGTAGTCTATATGTTATAAAAATTAAAATACACTCCTCCAGCTAGCTGTGAGATCGGAGATTTTGTCGAAAAAACTCATATTTTGCAAGCTGTTTGTGATACTCCGAGCGCGCGTATTACAGGTTGTGTGTCCTCATGTTGAGGATATAAGCCGGCGACTCCCCTTGCAACTACAGTGTAGCTATCAGGGTCAACAGGGTGATGTCAATCAATCTGTGCGCGGAAACTATAAAACCCGTTTCTGAGGGGGACAAAATCTGACAGCTGTGGAGGGAAATGTATCCGCTTATTATCAAGTGAATATCAAGAAGAGTGGAATAACCGGTGAGGGGAGGGCGGAGTTTTGAAGGACGTGGGGGCCTGGGTTTGATCAAGAGGGGTGGGGGGGGGAACACATGAGGAGCTATTACGGGGGACTCTAGTAGATAGGACCTACGGTGGACACAAAAACCTATATATTCACCTATTTTTACTAACAATATTTGATCCTTTTCACTGTCGTCCTCCGAAACATGACTATTAATATGGAGGCATTCGTTCGCGCAACCCGACCAACCCCAATCCTGAAACAAATTATACTCCACCGTGAAAGTATTCGGTAGTTTCTTCTCCCGAAGAGCTCAACACGACAGACGCGTCTTGGTCCGAGAAACGTGCTATACGGTTGGATAACTCCCCTAAGCCTACGAAAAACTGTCTTTGGGAGAACAAAAAATCAACCCCCCCGAGGAAAAAAATCCCATGATGGCCTAGAGATATGCAAAACACGCATACATATATATATATATATATTATAAAAATTAAAACACACTCCAGCTGTGAGATCGAAGATTTCGTCGAAACTCATCTTTGCAAGCTGTGTGTGATACTCCGATCGCGCGCATTACGAGTTGTGTGTCCTCATTAAGGATATAGGTCGGCGACTCCCCTTACAGCTACAGTGTAGCTATCAGGGTCAACAGGATGATTTTAGTCATATATAACGCCCCCTTCTTCCCCACCACCCGCACCATCGCCTAGACCTAGCGCCACACGTATAACAAACCCCTACATCTATGCCACCTAGAGCCCTCCCCCCCCCCCCCCCCCCTCACCCCCCACCTCCCCAACCACCCTACCCCATCCCACCCCCACCCCCTCGAACACTCCCGTCCTCTCTCTACTCACTGATTGTACGACTTACCCCAGGATATACATGATAAACTGATGCATTTATTCCAAAACCGTCACATTTATCCCCTCAAAATAAAGTATAGTTTCCACGCACAGATTGAGCTGCCCCACCCGCCCCAACCCCCCCCCTCCCCCCTATGATAACCTGGCGCATTTTTTTTTTCTTTCATGTCCCAAAACCGTCAGATTTATCCCCTTAAAGAATTTATAGCTTCCACGCACAAGTTGCCAGCCCGTCCGCCCCCCCCCCCCAGTCCCCCCCCCTCCAACCCCGCTCGCTCTTGATCAAAACCAGGCTCCCACGTCCTTCAAAACTCCGCCCTCCCCTCACCGGTTATTCGACTTACAGGATTCACTTGATAAACGGATACATTTCCCTCCACAGCTGCTGTCAGATTTTGTCCCCCTCAGAAACGGGTTTTATAGTTTCCGCGCACAGACTGACTAACATCACCCTGTTGACCCTGATAGCTACACTCTAGTTGTAAGGGGAGTCGCCGACCTATATCCTTAATGAGGACACACAACCCGTAATACGCGCGATCGGAGTATCACGCACAGCTTGCAAAGATGAGTTTCGACAAAATCTTCGATATCACAGCTGGAGTGTATTTTCATTTTTTACAATATTATATTGCGAAAAAACTTTGAATATTCCGACAATTAATTGTGAGTTAAGTTGAGGAACACATCTCTTTCAGAAAAAAACGCTTTAAAATATAGCCAAAAAAAACTAACCTGTATCGTAGCACGGTTCAGACCTTTGCTACCATATATATATATTTATGTACACCACTTTTATTTCTGTGGGATGTCTCAATTTTGGAAGCTTAAGACTTACCTCTTCCGAAAACTGATTAGGAGCAAAAATAAAAAACTGACAATACTACTACTATCTATCTCGTATGATACCGGATGAAAATCCAATGTTCCCATCATGGTCTCGGCTTGCTCGCGTGGCCCACGTCATCATGCGGGGGCCTTGGTTGCGCGGTGGCTGCGGATAAAATGGAAATCCCAGGCGTTGATCATTATATAATAATATGTAAAAGAATCGACTATATTATCGTCGCGTGTACATTACAATCAAGACATTGGATGAGTCAAGATAGGCCAGAAGCCGCCTCAAAACCAGGGGCAAAAACTGGACCAAACTAAGACCGATATAAAGGGCGTGCCCCATCGGAATCAACCCAGAACTAACATATCATACCGTGTGGAAGGCATGTTTCCAGCGGGGTGGCTGACATTCTGACACAACACACCACCATCTATCTACCAATCTAACAGAAAGCGCTCATTTCCCAGTACCAAATATCCTATAACGCACGAACATACATGAAAATCATTAATCATGTCTCCGCAGATATTATTACAAAACTATACGGCTCATCGGGCAGGCTGCAAGTGCTAGATCTTTTACATGGCCTAGGTACACAACAACGAGAATTATGCAAACAAAATGGCCCATTATTTATTTTTTTTCCGACGACTTTGGGTCAAGGAGCCCCGTCATTCAGAAAGCAAATTAGCCAAAAAAAGGTATACATACCTCTATTATGGTCTATGGGTGGGATCAAACTTCAACCACGTGCATTTGAGATGTTTCTCCCCAGCTATCGGTTCAGCTATCGCAATCGATCGTCGATGTATGTATAGACTAGGATCCCACCGACCACAAATTTGCGACGGGCGGAGTACCCACCTGCATCAAAATTCGACCGCGTCCGAGCTGGTTATACCATGGAATATGTCACACATATGTCGCGTAATTTCACGCCTTCTTCCGACGGGAACATGCCTGCAGCAGGATCATATAACATGTTGAATGCAGTCAACCACGCCTCCCTGAACCTTTCTACATCAACTCCACCCTGCTCAAGCAAGCTCCACCGGTGAGACCCCGGTCAACGGCTAAAGCAGTCCGGATTGCGTGGCGCTACACCGATTTTTGTTATTATTTATGAAGCCCCGAATGCTGGGCTCGACAAACGTTTCTCAGCAGCACAAATCCTTTTTGCTTTGTTTGAGGGTACACCGACACTTGCATATTGATATTGCGGTAGAAACACAGCATCATATATATATGTGCACGCAAACCAAAGATTGGATCCACTTGAGGTTGTAAGCACACTGCAGCGTAGGTTTACCAGTCGCCATCTGGCCAAAAGCGACGGGCCAGGTATATGGTGTGGACGATAACTTGACGGGACTCGTCGTGGCGGATGCGGAGGGCGCTGGCAAACACACGTACGTGAGGTTTTACAAGGTATAGCGTTGAAAAAAGAAAAGCGGTGCCAACCGAACATTGCTTGCGTAGCCTTAGATACATTATTCGACGTGGGGGGGATGCCGTATGCTTGCTGAAGGTCTCGTGTACTGGTCCACGGCAATAGCTATACCTATGGTTTAGGCCTTACAGCAGCGTCGTCGCGTTTCCACGCTGATTGTTATAGACGCAAATAGAGCAGAAGGTCAACGCGGAAAATCGCAGTAGATTGTCCAATCTTTGTCGCTGCAGTTTCATGTTGTAAAGTCACTCCGCGCCGTGTCTGCCACATGTAAAGCGCCGAGATGAGAGGCCATGTACACACCCGATACCTAATAATATATTGAATTCGTGTCTTTTTGTCTTGTCCTCCTATTCATAGATTGGGCTTCCAGCAGATTTGACGCGGTGACCGTTGCCCATCCCATCGCTCTTCACGACATTGCCCGCCACTACTATTTTGCCGAGTTACCTTCCGTAAATACAACGGGCAAAGTCTTATCGCGAGCTCACCTCACAAAAAATCAAACGTCCACAAAACGATGTCTTTGTTTTGCCTCCAGTGGAGGAGAAGCCTGCGTCTTCTCTTAATGGATAGCATATGGCAACACCGTATGTCAAAACTGGCCACACTCTGCTGTATTGTGCGCAACCCCGTGCGCTCCGATCAACCGGGCTACACCTGACCAGGTTATTATGTTCTACGGGGTGCAGGTTTCTCCAACACTTGTGCATCCTCCCGTACCAGGGTCGGACTGCCCAGACAACCACGAACTAAGGAGATGCTCTGGGTATACGCTGTTGTTGTAATCACATAGCGTACAACTCACGACTAACCGAAAAAAGAGGTTTTGGAAATTCAGGACGGTAACAATTTTCTCGCATCACTCAAGTCGTTCTGGTTTTCCTCCGTTCGTGATACATGGTTGTTCATTTTTCCTCACAAGATGACGACAACAAAAATGCTCCACCAGAGCTCCCACCAAGACAACGGCGGCACACAAGGCGGTGCGATTTTGCTCCGTTTATCGCGGCTTCTCGGTGTCTCTCGACGTCGCCATTAGTGCTCCTCTACCGTCCTGCCCGAGTGGGTGGGCATTTCTGCTCGTCAAATCAAGGCGACGGTGGGGTGTGTGTACTCAGTTTGTGCATGGCCGTAGTCGTATGACCATAGACCCTCGCATCCCTACTATGCCGGGACGGAGCACGTCGGGTTTTCACCAACCAGGCAGACGTTGCTTGCACCAAGCGCGAAGCGCCGTGAGGTGTTCGGCGAGTCGCATGAAAAACGTGAACTGCATGCTTCCAGGAACCGCTCTCGCAAGACGGACTTCGGCACCTTGTCACCTTGTGCCTACTTTCTTGTTTATTGATTAATGACATCGCCAATGAGTTGTACTTTGTATTCTGGTTTATGACCACTCCAGAGACAGCGACGGGTATTACTATGTAACTTCCTCGTGGGCGCCTTACCGTTTTCACACTACGTGATGCGATCACTCCCCTTCAGTGCGGAGTTAGGGTTCTCCGCCCCGCACCTGTGATCTAACTCGATAACCATCATGGTCACCGCCAAAACGTAACAAAACGCAAAAATGGGGTACACTGGTTGTCTAGCTCACGCAGTGATTGGCATGTTTTACAGCGTTGTTGCCAACCGACGGCAACCCCAACATAAATATAATATAATATTTTACAGCGTCGGTGCCAACCGAGGCCAACTATTATATACCTGGTATGTATTAAGAGGAGGTGGAGGGTATCTCATACTGTACGACGGAGTGTATGCCACTGGCGGACGAGTGGGCCACCCCGGTACAATACCTCACACAAAATCGCGCAAAAAACAATTAGTTCCATATCGCGGTGAAAAGTGACACTATATATCTATCGTGAAACGTAACAAAAAAAAACGTCAAACAAAGCTGCTTACGACTTGCAAATACTTTGGGGCGGTGGTGGGGGGGGGGGCGAGTGGGAGAGACTCCCTTGGCCGCTGAAAAACAACGCCTCCCCCAGGAGTTCCCCCCCGTGGGGTGGCCTTCTTGCCCGTTACCGTTGACCCTGGTGGGACCTCATGTGCTAGCGAGTAAAGCGCACGAAAAGGAAAAAGACGCCTGCTCGATAGATATGCGTTGTTGATAACAGTATTTCAAGAGGACGAGGATTAACTTCTGAGTTTCGGGACTCTCCTTGGAGTCGTCCCTCACTGTGGCGAGGTTGCGCGTTTTGGGATCCTCTCCGCACAAGAAGTGTGGAAGCATCGGTTGGTATGATAAGTTTGCGAGCACATACATAGTCCATGTTCGCTTTAGGATTGGCGTGTAGAGAACGTTATTGGTCGGGTTGGGTTGGCGCGCGAACGAATGTCTTCGAAGTCGTGTTTCGGGGGGCAGATGTTGACCTAGCTCTTCGCGTATTTTAAGAGCTCGCAGAACCCTCTGAGCACGCGCTGCGCCCCGCCCCTTGCTTCGGATGACTCCTTAACCTGCTGTGTCGCTGGAATGCAGCTTGTTGGGGGATTATTATTTTTTTCATTTATTTTCGTTTCAATTTGGGTCGTTCATTCTTCTTCTTCTGAAAAAAAAAGTTGGCTCGGTAAGTGAGAGGGAAGGGCACCTCGAAACGTGCCGCGCGATAGATATGTAGCTCAGCACTATTTTTTTTTTGTTGCTTTTCTTTTCTGTTTCGAAGGACGAACTTTCAAACCCCACCAAAAATCGTCGGAAGATCGTGCTGCTGTTTTCCGAATCGAAAGCTGGCGTGGTACATCATAGGCACATGCTACGACAGAGGTATATATATAGAACTTTTCTATTCAACATAGGTTATATCAACGAATGAATGTGCGTCGGGCAGTTGCACAGTTGCACTCGGGTCATCGCGGGATAAATGGTACCCATGGGATATTTCGTGGAAATTTCCTTGGTAACGACTATTGCGGGGGAACTGGATTTGAAAATTCTTGAGTTGTGGTTCAGGAAGGTACTACTGAGGATTATGGCTCGACAGCAGACGAGATGGGGCGGTAGTCCGTGCCCACCCCATGCTCACTCCATTCTCGACATCCTCTCCAACCTCTCCCTCTCCCTTTTCCTTCCGTGTTCGTCTGGGGATACTTGATAATAAAGATAAGACACGACATCTTCTTCTTGCTGCGACATACTGCAAAGAAATGGCACTCTTATTTGTCTGGACATCAGCTCGGGGCTGTTTTGCTGCCACTCTGTCTTCTATTCAACTCTGCCCTTTGACCATTTTCGTCTAAAATGGTTTCTGAATGACGGGAACCCTTCACCCGAATCGTCGGAGATGGGATGCACATTTTTTTTGTATGTTGATTCTCGTGGTGTGCCTAGGCCATATGGAGATGATTTTGTTTTTCGTCCTGTGTATATAGCAGCTTTATTTCTCTCCAAATCAGTTTTTTGGGTGAGGTCTTAAGGTCCCAAATTGAGAAAAACGCCACAAAAAAAAACTGGTGCGAGAGAGAACCCTCTACCACCGTGGTAAGCGCGTCTAAAGCTATTCCTATATGAATAATAGGCTATAATCTGGGCATTTGGTTTGTTCAGAGTCGTCGGGGTCAACTTTTCAATTTTAATGGAGAGATGTGTGCACGCTAAATGATCGGGGTGCTCCCGTTCTTCTCTGAGGTCCGTTACCTTGGGAAAGCAATCCGACACGTGCTACCATAACATAGAGGTGAACCACCTTTTTCCTGAGATTTATCACTTTATTTTGGAGGAGCGACCCACGTGCTACGACAGAGGTGTAGCACTTTTTTTCTGAAACGGTTTCTGAAGGGTGGCGCTCCTTAACCCAAAATCGTCCGGTGAAACAGGCAAATATTCTTCATATTGTGATTTTCGTTGTATATCTAGGTCATGACACGTTTCATCCGAGTTATCAGTTTTATATTTCACCAGATCAGTTTTTGGGAGGGGTCTCTAAAGCTCCTAAATTGATAAATCACCTAAGAAAAAAGTGGTGCACCTCTATCGTATCACGCGTCGAGCTCAAAACATGTCCTTGTTAACCTCCCAAAAAAAAATTCGAGAGCTTAGGGGGAGAAAAAAACTGCCGCCCCGAATGAAATATTCCATGGTGGCTTAACATATACTAGGGTAAGGTGGCCGCCCGCCGTAGGCGGCGGGACGGCCACCCGGAGATACGCCCGAAGAAGGTCAATCAATGAATTGAGGATGAGAAGTGCGGGAAATAGAGAGGAGGATGCAGGTTATGTCTATTAAAGGAGGAAGTGGCATGGGGTAATTCCCAGAACTGAGATATGGAGGTGGACACGTTAGGACTACGCACGTATGTTGATGTTGGAAGGGCGCCCTCGCCGCTCCTTCCATCACGTGAATTTCTGCGACGATTGAGTGTTTCGTTCCTCCTCGCGCGTCGAAGTCGCCTTTGTTCGTTGCGTCGGTTCTGTTGAGCTTTCGAGTATTGTCCTGTTGACGGCATCGGAATGGGCAGTAGAGGTTTGGCGGGGTGCCGCGTATGATTGCGGCGGAAATGTAGATGCGTAGATGCGTAGTGTAGATGCGGGTAAACATAATATGCGGCGGAATTTTGATTGGCGAGGTTGACTGCAGAAAATCCGCATATTTGCTCGTATGCGGCAGCGGGCATGGGGCATCTCAATGCTGTAATCTGCAGTGGGCATGGCCAATCGTAACTACTTGACATGTTGTGACGACGTTTGATGAATGCATAAATAGGGTGGCGGTGTTTGTGTTGTGTAATGTCACGTCCATGCGCGTCGAAGCATGCACAACGAGTACAGAGATACAGAGTGGTGCCGAGGATGTTGGGCAGCACCACAGCGGCTGAGGTCTACTCATTTGAAGGTGTTCATGTCGGTGGAATATAACGAGCAACGCGTCATTGCATTCGTAGGTGCCATAAAGTGCACGTGATGACTGCACTTGCGTGGTTTCAAGTCGTGAAATGGACTATTGGGCGAGAGAGGCCAACAAATATCAAAAAATGATTTTTTTTAACCTCGCATGAACCGGATGCATTCATTAATCAAGATGTGGGAGCCATTAGCTGAATCGTGATATTATATATCTTTCAAGAGCCATCCATGCCGCTGTGTCCCCCCCCCCCCCCCGCCTCGAACGCCCCCTTCTTCCCCATCACCCGCACCTTCGCCTAAACCTAGCACCACACGTGAAACAAACCCCTCACCTAAAGCCGTCCCCCCCCCCCCGCCCCCCCCCCCGCCCCCCCCCCCCCCGCCCCCACCTCCCACCCTCCCCCCCCAACCCATCCCAACCCCACCCCCTCGAACACTCCACCCTCTCCTTACTCACTGATTGTACGAATTACCCCAGGATATACATGATAAACTGATGTATTATTTCCAAAAATGTCACATTTATCCCCTCAAAATAATGTATAGTTTCCAGGCACATATTGAGCTGCCCCCCCCCCCCCCCCCCCCCCCCCTCCCGCCCCCAATAATATACTGGTGCCAAAACCGTCAGATTTATCCCCTCGAAAGGATTTATAGCTTACATGCACAAATTGCCCCTTTCCCCCCCCCCCCCCGCCCCCCTCCAAACCTGCTCGCTTTTGATCAAAACCAGGCCCCCCTTTCCCTTCACAGCTGTCAGATTTTGTCCCCCTCAGAAACGGGTTTTATAGTTTCCGCGCACAGACTGACTAAAATCATCCTGTTGACCCTGATAGCTACACTCTAGTTGTAAGGGGAGTCGCCGACCTATATCCTTAATGAGGACACACAACTCGTAATGCGCGCGATCGGAGTATCACACACAGCTTGCAAAGATGAGTTTCGACGAAATCTTCGATCTCACAGCTGGAGTGTATTTTAATTTTTATAATATATATATATATAATTAAATCGAAAATCCTGTCAGAAAAAAAAAATATATATATATATACAAGTCGGAAGATTTTGGGTTAAGGAGCCCCCCCATTCAGAAATCGCTTCAGAAAAAACATCTACCTACTCTATCGTAGCATGCGTTATCCCACTCACACGGTACACGGGAACCTTGTTGCGCTTCTTTTTCAGCTAGTTCAGGGCTAGCCTTAGGTGGGGGATTACCATCGCCGGCTTTTCTAAATCATTTTTTCGAGAGGATATATTTAGTTGACGACTCTAGCCGCAAAGACGCGCTTGTGGCCTGGTTGCGTCAACGACGAATGCCTTCGTTAAGTCGTGTGGTTTATCGGGAGATATATTGAGCTCCTCGTGCTAGAGGACCTCAGGAAATTTCTGCGGCACACACCCTCACCGTGGGATGGCTCTGGGACTGTTCTTGTTGTGTTATTATCGACGTGTGCTACGATAGAGGTAGCACTTTTTGGCATTTTTTTTCTGAATGACGGAGCTCCTTGACCCAAAATCGTCGGAAAATAAATAAATAATAGACCATTTTGTTTTGGCATGATTCTCGTTGTGTACCTTAGCCAGGTATGCGTGTTTTTTTATGGATGGATCCGGTATGTATAGCAGCTTTTTTTGTTTTTCTCCCCAAATCAGTTTTTTATTTTCTCTTAAGCTCCCGAATTGAGGAATCTCACAAAACAAAAGTGGCGCACCTCTCTCGCAGCAGCACGCGTCTGTGCTTTACCCACAAACCCGATTTTGGAGCAAACCAAAAGTGCAACACCCCCTCTCGGAAAAAAAAGAAAAAAGAAAACGCGTAAGCCCTCTCTCGCGAGGCAATCCAAGACGCGTGTGCTACGACGATAGACTTCTTAGGTACCCTTTCACAGGGAGCTGTTTTTGTTCTGAGTTTGACGGGGGACTCCCCCTTAACCCGTTATCGTTCGAGAAACTCGTTCTTGTTTTACAAAATGGTTTGTTTTTTTGTTCCTACACACCATGGATTTTATTGTCAGCGAAGTTGCGCGTTCAGTTTGTACCCCAACTAGTTCCAAGTCAAAAGCCTCAGAAAACCAAAAGAAGGAGATTTTTTTACCCATGCTAGGCACCACTTTTTTTCTGAGGTTCTTAATTTTACGAGAGCCGCTTAAGATCTCTCCCAAAAACTGATTTTTGGAAGAAAATAAAAAAGTGCTACTCCGGATTTGAAAAATCCCATAGCCTCCAGCTACACAATCAGAATCACGCAAAACTAAGGGGGCGGATTTTCCGACGATTGTTGGGTTAAAAAGCCCCGTCATTCAGAAAGCAACATACTACATAGCCAAAAAAAGTTATACATCTATCATAGCACGTGTCCTTTACTGTAATCATTGTGTCCCAATTCATACTGCAATAATCACACAAGAATTATAACATCCCGGCGATTTTGGTTTTTAGAAGCCCCCCCCCGTCAATATATAAAATTTTCAGAAGCCTTGTTTTCAGACAAAACGTGCTACCCCATATCTTAGGGTAAACGTGCCTTTTTACTCAAAATCGGTTTGTGTGTGGGTGAGGTTCAGAGCTCCTGATACACGAGCCCCAGAAAAAAACCCGGGTGTTCGTCTGCCGTGTAGCATGTGTGTCCCCATGTGCTAGAGAGTGAATCGAACAAAGACGGTTAAGGGCCCAAAGCTACCGTGAGGGAGGGGTGTACTGCATTTGTGCATGACCGTAGTCGCAAAACCATAGACCCTGGCATCCCTACTAAGCCGGGACGGAGCACGTCCCCGGGTTTTCCCCGCCCACAGAAAGATCACCAACCAGGGGGGGGGGGGGCGGGGGGGGCTTTTTGTACCAACCGGTTGTCACCACTTTCACCGGTCTGTACCTTGTACTCCAGGAGGACTAAAACACTTTATTATGTAAGCAATTTGTTCGGCGCAGCGTGTAGCAGACCCCAGTCCATTGCGGATTTGCATCTAATCGTAAAATTAAACAGCACAGCAAGGGAACAGGGAGGTCGACTCGTGCGAGTAAACCCGAGCGACTGCAAAACACAGTCGTTCCGATAGTGACCCCCCACCACCTCGGCCACGGTCAAGGCTGTGTTACCAATGCTACCACACGGTTCTAACAAGACCATTCCACGCGCGTGCTGCGATGGATGTATCGCTTTCGTCTGAAACTTTTTTTTCCGAATGACGGGGCGCTCCTCGATCAAAACAAATCGTTGGAAATAAAAGTGGACATTTTTCGTTTTGCAGCACATCTAGTGTTGACTCAAGAGACATATTAACTTATGATAGAGGTGCACCATTTAATTCCTATTTTGAGGGAGGTGGCTTGAGGAGCTCTAAACCTCCCTCCTACCGCTATGTATGGCAACGACCACGCCCCTCCCACCCGGACCCATGCTACGATAGATGTGCACCAACCATTTTTTTTCTGAGGTTCTTCAATTTGGTGGCTTACGACCTCTCCCAGAACCTGATTCGAATAGAAATAAAACTGCTACGGGATGAAAAAGCCCATGGAATAGGTACACGACGAGAGAATCATATGCAAAAAAAAAATTGTCTATTCCCGACGATTTTGGGGTTAAGGAGCCCCGTCATTCAGAAACCATTTCGGACGAAAAGTGATACCTCGCAGCACGCGTCCCATACTAATTCCAAGTGATTTTGAGCAAAAAAAATGAAATTGTAACCCAGTGAACAAATTTATCCATGTTCTAGGTATACAAATGATTCAGATGCACACAAGAGAACAAACGGCACTCCGATGATTCCGATGGGATTTAGAAGCGCCCCGTCATTCAGGAACGAAAAAGCCAAAACAGGCTACCTCAGCTCTATCACCGTACGCGTCAAGATTCAGGTACCCGTTGTGTAGCGATGAAGAAGTCAGCACTGCATGCCTTCTGCATCGTTGCCGCGAGACCTTGCCACAAATCCCTCCAAGCACGACAATGCGGCACCCAGAACTGCTGAGTCAATGTATCTTGACCATAAAAACGTCTGAAATAGGTTATTTTCTTGCATGATTCTCGTTGCATACCCCTAGGCTTCCCCATGATATTTGTCCTTCCTTCCGGTGGTAGCAGTTTCAAATATAATATTTTCCCGACACGTCAGCTGTGAGTTCTCGGCGAATTCAGGGTCGATACCATCTCATCTTTGCAAGCCGCGCGTAATACATTGATCGCCCGTTTTCAGTAAGTTTCGTAAATCAAAACAAAACTACATTTAATGACAATGTATTACGTTACCCTATCATGCACAACCGATTAAAAAACACACCAACAGTTGTCTGAGCACTTTGATTGATGAACGAATATCAACCTCTCCTTAACATAATGAACTGCCAGGTATTTTGGTAGTAGTAATGTGGTATTGGTTTGGTTCACTTTATTGAAGCATTTTATTTGCGTAACGTTTTTAGACGCATGCTACAATAGAGGTAGCAGTTTTCGTCTGAAATGCTTTCTGAATGACGGGTCTCCTTGACCCAAAATCGTCCGAAATGGACCTTTTTTTTTCATGGTTCTCGTTTTATGTACCCTAGGCCTTGCGATGTTTCATCATCCGGTATTAAAGAGCAGTTTTTGATTTTTCTCCAAATCAGTTTTGGGAGCGAGTTCTTAAAGCTCCCAAATTGAGGAGAAGAATTAGAAAAAAAAAATGGTGCACACCTTCATCGTATCAACGAGTCTCAAGTGTACTTTATTTTTTTCCGAAATCAGCTTTTTTCTTGGGTCAAGAAGGGCATGTCTTAACCTCCTCCTAAATTGAAGAACCGTCAAAAAAAATTGTGCACAGGCCTCTATCGTAGCACGTATAGACCCATATGCATGGTTGTGGTGGGACACAAAGTGTGGTGCGCCACCGAGTGACCCAGCGTAGAGTCGACGAGGGCTGCCCCAGCAGGATCATATCGAATGATGACGTAGTTCAACTACTCGCGCTGCGAATGGGACTCCCTGTTCAATGCACCTGTATATGCCATGTCTTAAGCACACTCAGATTTCTATCACTTTGGAACATATGTATATACGGTGGGCGTTTTCCTGCCAGTGCGAGGACACATTATGTCATTGGTAGACTACTCCGATAGGCGAAGCCACGGTGGCGTCTTTATGTTTCGATGATGCCTGGCATCCAGAAATTGTCTCACAAGGTTTCTCCGTTATTGGCCTGACCACGGGCGCACTGTAATGTTTCGGTGTAGCGAGAAGCTTCAAGCTACAAAAGTAGGTAGGAGCTGGCGACGGACAATTTTCCACCGCATCGGCCGTGACCCATCACGTTTAGACCCACCGGACCAGAGGGCTGCGGCGGGGGAGTCAAAAATTTCGGAATACAGTGTTCGGAAACGGCTCGGGTTCACTCGCGCGAGTGACCCCCGTATTTCTTTCCGGTGTTTGGCGCTTTTTCGTTCTACTCTTGTGTTACTTTTTCGGTATGAATCCGCAATAGATTGATTGTGCCTACGCTGCGCGTCTAACGTATCGGATCAAGGGTACGGCACTAGGGGGGATGTTACGACGATGCTATGATATACCCCGCAAGTTCACTACCGGGTTTTGACGGACGAAACATTACAATTTTTTCTGGGCGGTTTTGTTTTTGGCGCAGCGTAGCTGAGATGATTCTCCATTGATTGCGGCTTCATGTCGAATCATTGAAACAGCACGCGCAACAAGCTTGAGATCGCAAAGGGACCGGGGGGTCACTCGTACGTGCGAGTTACTCCCCTACGTAGTCAGCTGCGGTCACCACCTCGAATATATTATTGTCACAAGTGACGCCTGCTACGATAGAGAGGTAACATATAGCATAGCACTTTTTCGCCTTTTTATTTCTGCATTTCGGGACTCCGTGTAACACACAACATCGCTGGAAAATGTCCGAGGGGGGAGGCGGGGCGGGCCGTTCTTTATGTCGTTCTTTTATGTCGTGTTCTTATGCCTAGGACATGACATTGGTCATCGATTTGCGCGTTCGTTTTCCTCGAACTGAGTGTTTGTGGGAGGCATTTGATACTGCAGCTTCTTAAGTGAGGAAGGAGTTCCAGAAAAGAAAAAATCAGTGCGCCTCTACCGCCATAGCATGTGTGAAATCAAAAAGGAGGGTATATCATAACATCATCATTACAGCATCTATCTCCCAAAACGCTCTGCCTGCCGACGCATGTACCACGGTATCAGAGGGGGTGCACTCCTCCAAAAACTTTTGAAGCCAACTACTCCAAAAGGGCGCTACACGCCGCCTAAACACTGGATTTTGATTAACTATGTATAAATGTATATATGCAAGTCCCGATGAACAACCCTGTTTCGCCTAGGGTATGCAACGAAAAACATGAAAAGAAATAAAACTCACAGATATCTAGATATCTAGATATAAGTGCAACCCGAGGAACACAACTGTTTGGCAAAAACCCACAGATATATATAAGAGTGCAACCGGAGGAACAACCGTTCGTCCTTCGTACACAACGATACATCAAGGGAAAAAAACGCACAAATGATACTAGATAATACTCCAACGACCACACGCGTAGTTTTCCTGAGTCAATGAGGCCCAGTCTGTCAGGCCAGTTTCGTCGAAACAACCGTTGCCCTTCCTCTCGAGTACGAATAGCACGCGTCGCGTCTGTGTCATGCTACATACAGTAGAGGGATGCCCTACTACGTTTTCTGAGGTTCCTCAGTTTGGGCGCTTAAGACTTCGCCCAAAAACTGGTTTTTAGAAGCATAAAATTGATACACAGAGGATGAAAAATATCATGGCCTAAACGTAAGGTACGCATTCTCACGATAATGCAAAAAAAAATAAACGGGGCGTATTTTCCGACGATTTTGGGTTAAGGAAACCCGTCATTCAGAAACCATTTCCACCAAAAAACAGTATATACCTCTATTGTAGCACGCGCGTACGATAGTGGTAGTATACAACTTTTGCCGGCATTCCTCACACCGAGAAGCCTCAGACCTCTCTCCCGCCGAAAGACTGAAAAATGTGGAGAAAAAAATTAACTGCTAGCCTACGTACCGCATGAAAAATCCCATGGCCTATCTATAGGTGTGCAACGAAAATCGAGAAAAGAAACACGTTATATCCTATTTCCTACGATTTTGGGTTAAGGCGCTTCCGTCCTTCAGGAACCCTTTCAGACGAAAATCACCACCTCAAAATATCGTATATAATAGCACACGCCGTCCCTGTCGAAACGAACCCAAACCTAAGCGTACGTCGAACTCCCCTCGGCAACATGCACGCGCGCGTAGAAGTCCATGGGTACCCACTATAGACTCGTGGAAGCCCGTGGGATCCCACGATAACAGTAGACCCATGAGCGGCCTACAGGACACTCATGGGAGCCCACGAGAACGGCTTCGGCATCCCGCAGGGGTTCGGCTGGTCTACCGTGGGCTCCGATGGACTTGCGTGTGGGTCCCTCGTGGTTCTCCCATGGGTCTCCCTTTGGTCTACCATGGGCTTCCAGATGGACTTGCATGGATCTCGTGTATGGGCTTCCATGGACTTCGATGAGCTTCCGTGGGCCTCCCGTGGGGGTTCCATGTGCCTCGTGGGTCTTTCGTGGGCCTCCATATGGACTTCCGTGGACTTTCATGGGGCTCCCATGAGCTCCAATAGTTCTCCCACCCGCACAAGCTGCCATGCGCCTCCCATGGGCTCCAATGGACTTGCGTGGAATTCCATGGGTCTCCCCGTCGGTCGCCCTAGGGCCACCCATGGATCGCGTGAGTCTCTTGTAGATCTCCCCCATGGGTCTCCCGTGGCTTGCCCATGGGTCCCTATGGGTTTCCCACGGTTTTCTCATGGGTTCCTATGGACGACCCAAGGGTTTTCATTAGGCTTTAACATGGGCTCTAATGGGCTCCCATTGAACTCCATTGGGCTCCCATGAGGCTGCCGTGTGTGGGGCTCCCAAGGAAGGCGTCAAGAAAAAAGCCTTCCTCCCAGAAAAAAATGCAAAAAAGTGCATTATTGATCTCCCATAGAGAGCTCGATAGCTCTCGCTCTGGAGTCTTAGTTAAAACATAGATATTAACCGCGCTTAAAATTATGAAAAGAGTGAACGAAAACTGCCGACGTACACAGTCAACGAAATTGAACTGAAGGTTATATACCACGATCGCCCGCTAAAAAAAACACCACAACATAGTTCTGCCCGAGGGGGGTCCATGAACCAGCATGAGAAATACAGAGTATTATACTCCTACTGATGACGACTGTTTATGAGCACGAAAGGAGAGCAATCTTGCTGTTCGCGGCTTCGCGGGACCAAGCGTGCTGACATGCCCTACAGAGCTCCTCGCCTCGCCCCGGATCCTCTATCTGTATCGTAGCGAGGTGCACCCGCGCACGTTCTTTTCCAATAAGCTTCCTACATTAGAGGAGCTCCGCACACACAGGCCCCACCAAAACAAATTTGCACAACTCAGCCCGATGAAATAGGTCCACCATGAGACCTAGGTACACAAAACTATCGTACTGGCTTCAAAACATTAATATACATGAACCAAAAAATTATATATATTTTCCGACATATATGCATGTGATTTGTTCAGAAATGTATGCTCAAGTAAATAGCCGAAAAAAAGTCAGACTTGTGCGCACGCTATCTACGATAATCGAGGGAGCACCTCATGTTCAGCTAAAAAAAATCCTTTAGAGTGAATGACGAGACTCTCCCGTAAACCCAAAATCGTCGTCCTCGGAATTTCAGATGATGATGCTAGAGTAAATCGTCGGATTGCTCGAGCGCAGTCATAAATTTATTTTTGATTTTTGCCCCTGCTGACTGGGGGCCACACGTGTCTGGGATGCATGCTGCGATGGAGGTAGTGGCAGTTTTAGTATGAATGGGTTTCTGAACGACGGGCCTCGATTAACCTAAAATCGTCGCAGCATTATTCTCCGGTCTGCAAAGGTTGTACAAGACAATAAATCTAGCCCTGGATTGCGAAGGCGATTGAGTTGAATCGACACACGACGCGTATGAAAAAAATACGTGCGGATGAAGTGTATGGTGCGAGAGCTTAAGCTTTATTTTTCCCCATTCGCCGGAGAATAAACAAGAAATAATAATACTAAAAAGGCAAAGAAAACTTACTGCATGCATAAGCTGGGTGGGTGGGATGGTCAGTATTTCTCCTACAACGTATGTTCTCTGGCTCTGGGGGTTAGTAGAAAAAATACACAATGATCGGGGTGGTGCCTAGATTCTTCATGTGATCTTCACGGGTTCCAACCCGTCGAGCCACCTCCGTACCCTGTCGGTGTCTGGATTTTGTGGAAACCCGACTTCACTGTGTATTAATCTTCTGCGGCTTCACCTGTCACAAAGCAAGTATTGGATTAGTTGCGGCCTCCTTCCCCAGCCAGTGGGCCTACCCCTACTTCCATTGTTTCATATACTTTTCATCGGATACCGGACTGGGGTCGTCATCTCACGCAGACTTTTTTTAATGATTATCATATTGTGACGCGTGCACGAAGCGAAGGATCGGCGGGTGTGGTAAATCAATGCGGGGGACTAGCCTACGATTTTAGTCTGCTTAGAAGCACCGTCACCCGTTTGACACATGCTCCCCGCAAGAGCTGCGCAGCGTTCACCGCGTAACATATATATGGTACTACGGTACTGCTTGCTCCATGTTCCAACCCGCCCAGCATGATATAAGCTCGTCACGGAGTGGGTGTTCCTGCTGGACGACTTCATCCCAAAACGCTATGTATTGGCGCGCGAGACCCGGCACAAAGGCGCTCCCACCTGCGCCGGCGTCCCACGCAGGGGCATGCCACGACAACCGATGGAGCGGCCATTGCATCGGGTCCCTAAATACGCCTGCCTCAACCGGAAATGTGGGCGATTGTGGGGTGAGAAAAAAAAAAAAAAAACTTCAAATCTCTACCACCGTACAAGTACACCGTGTCAAGTGCACAACCTGGGTATCGTAGAACGCGCGTCCGTAACGAAGAACCACGCAACGGGATCGCATTGTCCATGAGCGGCCTGCACATATTCTGGGAGTCCGCAAGAGAGGCCGAGATCGTGACACTCACGGTCTTTTGGGGGAACATCCATTGGCCGGGAAAGATCACAGACAGCAGTTTGATTTGGAACACCCACAACGAGAGGATCTCGAATCGAAGCTTCCGTGGTGGCTCTGCATGCTCGGGGATTACCACACGTATGATATACTCGGTGTACACGTCCTCTACGCTTGCCAAGGAAAAAATGGCCGCGAAGCATCTAGACTCAATTTGATATTGAGGATCGCATCGAAGCCGAGTCTATAGTCTATATAGACTTCGTACGTACATGCTCACAGGGGGTACGTATGATACACGCGGCCTTGGGGTCGTGGCCACGAGATATCACTGACACAAGACAGGTGGATCTTGAACACCCTTACACCTTCCCATACGATAAAGATCGCGTCGATCCCGACTCCGCATGCTCAGGGAGTATACACGTGTATGATGCGGTCTTGGGTCCTGAAACGTACGTACATACATGTGCATGGGCCTGAACGGCAGGTTGGTTTTCAACAACTTGAACACCATATCTTGGACACCCGCTACACAAGAGGATTGCATCGAAGCCGGCGGCTCTTTTTGCCCTACATGCATGCTCAGGAAGTACGCGCCCTATGATACGATGGTGTCTCGGAAACACCTGGGGCCGCAAATAAATCACTTTCAGACCAGTTCAGACCTAGTTGGGTCCTGAACACCCGCAGATTTGCAGGCTAGAGAGGGTCGCATCGAAGCCGGGCCTAACGCAGTACATGCATGTTCAGGGAGTACGTATGATATCATACGATGTAGTCTTGGGGACATCGCAGAGAGTATGGGGTGGATCTTGAACACCCACACCACGAGAAGATCGCATCGAAAAACAGGAAGAAAAAGAGAGGAATATACTCTAGAGTAAGTTCCTTCAAGCTTGAAGAACAAGGAGAGAACAGAGAACAACGAACAAATCGCACGAGTATCCAACAAAAGATACGTCCAAGAGACCGGTCTTTTGGGAAGCGTCAAGGCCTTAGGTTTAATTCATATATACCAGTTTTAGTACATGAAGCGGTCAGTCAAGGGGTCAAACCGTCAAACTGAGAACGAGTATTTTGCGGGGCAACTGGTACCGATTCGCTCTTCTTGTTTCAAATGCAGTTCAACGTTCAAACGCGCATCAACGATTCAAACGTAACGGCACATCATGCACACGATCTAATCGACGAGCGAGCGACGACTCCACCCGACGGACGTGTGTGCGCGTCCTCTCTCCCCCATCCCGTGCATATGTCCAGATCCGATTGCAGCTGGCTCTGAGCGAGACCCCGGCAGGCCAAGCCGAGCTCCGGCCCGCCTGCTTGCCCCCCCTGCGCCGTAGAAAGAGCACCGCACGCTCTTTAGCTGCCAGCTATAGCAAGGGGGCACGCTAGCGGCGGGCCTCTGCTGCACCGCCATGTGGTGCTTAAATCCGCTTATATTAGCACGCAGAGGACGAGTATCAGGCTCGGGCTTACCGAGTTGTTTCCTGAGCGCTGTTGAGCTGAGCACGATTGGCAGTTGGCAAGGGCCGACATCATCCCTGTCGCCCAGGCGGCCAGCCTAACTTCAAGCCTAGTTGGGTGGATTGTTGTCCCTGCATCTCTCCGACTTTACACGGAGAGAAGAAGAGCAGACAGGACAGGCCTTTGCAGCAGGAACTCTGATCTATACTCGTACGCGGAACAAGGAGCTTTGGTGTATCATCTTGAGACAAAGGCGATAATTAGACACAACAGCAGCAGTGGTCAGGACTGCTGTTTGAGTCTTAGGCCCGGCCGGACGTCTGGACATCGCTCTCGGAGCAAGAGGGGCCGACTGCTGCGGCAGCACGTGAAGAGAAGGGCAACAAGAAAAGCATTTGTCGTCGACCGCACCAACGCAAATCACATACTGGGATAAATTAGCGTTGGTGCGATTGTCATCGGGAGCAGACGACTGCGCTACTGTTGAGCCGTGGGCGAAGCGCAGAAGAAAGGCGACAAACCGCTGTGGTCGGGAGCAAAGCGAGGACGAGGCTTGTACGTACCTGCGCCACAACACTTGAAGAAAATGGGGATAGGGGACTACGTCAAGAAGATGGGCATTGGGACGGGCCACGTGCATCATTCAGAGTGAGCCGAGTACGAAATGTATATGATACGCAGTAAACGGGTTCTTATGTGCGCGGTTTACTAGAGCTGACTGTTGTTGCTGAAGGGTGTGCGCGGATAAAAGCTGAAGAGGGGTGCGGAGAAATACTTTTCAGAGAAATAAATATACTAACTGCTGTAGGTCGTCTTGTAAGATTCCTGTTGTTTTTGTGTGTTCATAGATAGTGTGCTGGCGGGCATGGTAGCACTCGAGCGTATATATACTGTCCATTATATATATATATACGCTCGAGAGCTACCAGAGTAGTGGGGGCCGTTTCGGCCACGTGGTTGCGTCCATGACAGCCCCAGCCTATACCAATATACTTCTGCTCAAAATAGTTATGTGCCCCTGTCCGAGGCGTGTGTGGAGGATGCGCGGCGATGGTGCTACACGCCTGTTTTAACCATAAATACACACCTACTGGTCCTTAAACTTCACATCACCTCGGCGGTGATATACGAGTACTTTAGCATTTCTGTTGTGCGGTATATACTCGTGCACACGTAAAACTGCAGCTGCTAGTAGCAGTGATGACATAGACCAAAAGGCAGTGCTCACGAGTGCGCAGCAGTACGGGACACCTGCCATATATTGTAAGAAACAGAACTACTGCTTGCTGCTGTTGACGTAGGACGGGTTTCTCATTTAGGACGGAGGGAGGTTGCGATCTACAACTAACTACGTTATTAATAGTAACATTATCAATGTATGTGTCGGCGCTCCCGAAGAATTTCTTACCTTGTCTCCCTCAAATATCAACACGCCTTTTCTTGTGCCCCTGTTTCTTATTATTCTTCTCTGCGGAGGTGTCGTGTGTACTGCTCCTATGAGCCCACCAACGACAAATACGTACGAGAGTACTCAACTGATGATGATGCCCTCTGCACGACCTGAGCAAAGCTCAATAATAGACGTGAAACCCTATTGTGATGTGCTTCGTACATAGACCTTGCGCAGCCTCAATCATAGGCTACCACGCTCTGTTCTCTTAAATATATACCCTAGTTAGTCTAGATTTTGAACCCTCGCTATGGAGATTAATGTTTTTTTGTTGGGTTTTTTTATCCTCCGGCGGATGGGGAAAAATAAAGCTTCAGCTCACCACACTTCCACGTATTTTCATACGCGTCGTGTGTCGATTTAACTCAGTTGCTTGCGCAGCCCAACGCTAGCTGGCGCACCCTTCGGGTCGCATTGTAGGTATAGCGTAAGCTGTCCCTATCAGTGGTCTTCGTTACGACTATGGAGATTAATGTTGAAATAAAATCTTGCTTATATTTCCGGGCAGAGTGGTACACAGCAAAACCACCGGCGCCCCCTCAAATAAGACGCCGCCAAGACAACGGTTTTAGGCTGGGGGCAAGAGCTTTTTATATAATATAAAGGGTACATCCTACACTAGCTTTTACTCAGTGTAACAGCGATCGTGGTTCTTCTATCCCCGTTTTTTCATGATTTTAAAATAACCCCTCGCAAGAGCCTCAAAACCCCTCCCCGTACTAAATTCAAGTACACTACATCTATCTGTGAAAAAATAGGGCTTCGACCCAGTTGCAACTCTTGATGTGCTTGTTGTCAGGGAGCCGGAGATGTACTGCACTACCCGATACCTGGCACTCCACGTAAACATATGTCACAGCAGTGTAGCGCTCGCGCCTGAGCACGATTTCTGTAGACCCAAGTCCTTATATGTCCGGAGGGGGCAGGAAACATCCAGACTAATTGCTTAGCGCACTCAAAAAATGAGAGCCTGTGGCGCTGTTATAGTTTGTTTTCGCGGGAATATATACGCAACACTGTTCTGCTCTAATATTGTAGTAGAACGAAGATGCGAGGTTCGATGAACAAATCCATCGCCCATCAATAGGTAAACAAAAAACATTCATACTCTGCAAAGCGAACATACATGGCATTCCGATGGTTTTGAGTATAAAACGCCTTCACGACACACGACGTGTGCGTATGAAAATACGCGGAAGTGTGGTGAGAGATGAGATTTTTTTTTTCCCCATCCGCCGGAGGAGAATAAAAAAATAAAATAAATATATATATATATATATATATTTCACTGATGGGATAAACCCTTTTCTGCGAATTTACTTGAAGTTAGTACAGGGATAGAGATTTTGGGGCTCCAAAGGGGTTAAGGAGCTCCTTCATTTCAGAAAACATTTCAGCCAAAAAGTGGTATATCTTACGTAACGCCTCTATCGTAGCACGCGTCAATGATCACTCAATCGAGAGTTGCTTGGATATCACGTATCTGGTATTGTTGTTGTTGTTCTCACATTAACTCTTGTCAAAAATCTGGAGTCCGTGGTCACACAAAGGTGCTGGAGCCCTAGGAAGATCCGAAAAACCAATTGAAATCAAAATTCGTCAGGGAAATACTACGCTTTCCCGCCTAAAAACGCACGATACGGAAGAAGGCGCACATCTTGTCAAGTGAAAAGGTCAATGTGCAAACTGAACTCACATGGCCGCGGGTATCCACTCAACTACAGCATAGAGTTCCCCCGTCCCCACAACTAACCAACTCGCGGCTACAAACTACAGCGATTGGGCTGCCTGCACCGTACGAACCGCACGGTAATCGTGAGTACAGACGAACGCGCCTGCTGTCTGGAGTGTTGTCAGAGTGACGACCCGCGGGCATGCAGTGAAACAAGAGCAATGGAACCAAAAACCATAGTACAGACATCAATGATCGCCCCTCCTTCCCGAGTTATTTGACAGGTTGCAGCGCAGCTACGACGCCCGTGCCTGAAAATTGAAAATTGCGGCGGGTCGTTCCCCGTGAAGGGTATACAACTCTTCTACAAACTCTGCAAAAATCAGTGACGTAAGTAACATATTGTACTACTGCCTCGTAAAAATAACCCTTGAAAAAATGACGATCGCTGCTCTCATGATGATGATGTGCGTGCCGGTCGTGGGTCTCCGTGTGCCGTCCTCCTGCTGTGGTTCTCCGTGGCCGCCTCATCGCCTTAGCTCACTCGGCCAGCTCCTTCGCACTTGCTCTCGTTCACACTCAATTCCAGTCGGTTCCCCTTCTCCCCCGTCCAAAAAAAAAAAAAATGCTCCACGCAGTTTGTGGTGCTGATCTGAAAAGCAAAGTTCTCGTTCAGGGAGAGTTCAATCCGTCTCTTCCCCGCCCGTCGACGGCCAGTCGCCCTCCTCCTTCGTCGTCGAATCCAGCCTCCTGCCGGCGCAGTTCCCTCCACGCAAACCGAGACTGCGCCGTAGCGTGGCTCGTGGTGGCGCCTGCCTCCGCGCACGAGCATCCCGATTAAGCATTGCTGCTCCGCCGCTGCTGCCTAAAAAGACGCGCGAATCGTAGGTGACCATGCCTAACGCACCACGTACGACCCAACTCTACCGCCACGCCTGAGCCTCGCGGCCACACGCAGCAGCAAGAAGGTATCACTCCTTGAGGGTGAGTCCGGCCTTACACCCGCCAGAAAGACCCCCCCACTCTCGCTACAAGCCTGCTAGGGCATGCTTCGCAGCATGCCTTACTGAGGCGGCAAGGGGGAACGAAGATGTGCTGGTATTATCAGTAGCTCGCTGTCCGCCAGATGATATATATGCCTTCTGACGGAAGGGGGGGGGGCGGAGCAGTTCGTTCAGGCAGGCGATAATGCCTACGAGCTATAAAGGGTCCCGACATCTGCTACAAGTCATGACCCAACGGGGGAGAGGGAATAGGGGATACCGTAACAACACACCGCAGTGCTGTCCTCTTCTCTTACCACGTTTAAGTGTATGTTAAACGTCCATGTATGTCCCACTGAGCATGATTTCTCTTGATGGTCCAGAATTATTCAGGTCGCTCACGAAGCAACGTGGGGGCGGGGGAGGTCTTACACAACAAAAGCTTGATTTTGCTTGTTCTCGTGGGGGTATTGTTATAAGGCGTAGTTTGGGTAAGCTATTGGTTAACCTTTTGCAAGTGGTCAAACGGAGACTAATACCCCACTAATTCCTTAACAAATGGCGTCGTCGACAGACCATGGGTTTTTGAGTCGTGGGTTCGATCCCCACCATCCACAATAATAATAAACTTTTCAGATTTTCCCCATGTCTCGAGAACTTGAAATATACTCTCCCTGGTATCCCAGGGAATGAGACCGCTTGGATACGGACAGGTCCGCCCGTATATCTGGCCGACCTGCTATCCCGCCGTTTCAGGGGGGAAGAGTGTTATAAGGCTTAGTTTGGGTAAGCTATTGGTTAACCTTTCGCAAGTGGTCGAAACGGACTAATACCCCACTAATACCTTAACAGTATACACAACGCGGCACAATGCTGTCCTCTCCTCTTACCCGTACATTGAGCGCACGTAGCGCACGCTACCGAGCACGATTTCTTCATCCATTTTTTTTTGCTTCCCCCAAATAAAACGCCTTTTTCTTGTTCTTGGGGGATTGTACAACCACGTACGGGCACTACTACTGCTGTATTCTTCTTCTTTACTCAAGCAACCTATTGCTGTGCAAATCGCCCGCCACCGAGCACGGTTTCTTCATCCGTATCTTGTATTTTGGGCGTTTATCGTTCGTGGATTACACGGCACGGCACGGCGCGGCACGGCACGGCACAGCAGTGTATTGCTCTTCCTTCTCGTACGTTTTAATATGCATAGCGCACGCTACCGGAGGCACGATTTCCGCCGCTCAATGTCCTGCAGCTCCCCCCAAGGAAAGAGCCTGATGCTCTCATAGGTTGTTTCTTATTTTTCGTGGGAGCATACAACACCACAATGTACAAACCGGCGCCTTTCTCTTCTTGCTCGTGCATGTAATTGTACGAAGAAGCGGCCGTCACCGAGCACGATGTATTAACCCCAGACTGATTCTTACTACGATAGCCCCCCCCAAGAAACCGGCGATTTTTTTTAACGAACGTTTCATGACTGCTAAGACACTAGTAAGAGTGTGCTAAGAAAAAAGCATCCTCAAACGTTTTTCGTGTTTGCAAAAAGAGGTCTATCGAACGATCACGTCGGAGCGGCAAGGAGCACCTTTTTTTTTTTTTTTTTTTCCTTATCCTCCGGCGGATGGGGAAAAATAAAGCTTTTTAGCTCACCACACTTCCACGTATTTTCATACGCGTCGTGTGTCGATTTAACTCAGCTGCTTTCGCAGCCCAACGCTAGCTGGCGCACCCTTCGGGTCCCATTGTAGATATAGCGTAAGCTGTCCCTATCAGTCAAGCAAGGGGCACCGTGTTTCACAAGATACCGCCGGGAATTGGTTTCAAAACCGCCGATTTCGTGGGAGAAAAGTTGGGCGGGCTACCGTATAACGACTCCCCATTATCATTAGGTTCCCTATAACCCGGGTATTCATGAATGTGCCTTAAAAAGGGGGCTATACTGTGCCAACCCTACCCACCGATAGAGGTGTTCCTCGATATGGGAGAGCTGAAGACCTCTCGCCCAAAATACAATTTTTGGATAAAGAATAAACCCGCTCTATCGCGGGTGAAAGCTCCCATATCTGGCCTTTGGTACACAACGAGAAGATTTCACCACAAATATATCTGTCAGATTTTGTCCCCCTCAGAAACGGGTTTTATATTTACCGCGCACAGACTGACTAAAATCACCTTGTTGACCCTGATAGCTACACTGTAGTTGTAAGGGGAGTCGCCGACCTATATCCTTAATGAGGACACACAACTCGTAATGCGCGCGATCGGAGTATCACACACAGCTTGCAAAGATGAGTTTCGACGAAATCTTCGATCTCACAGCTGGAGTGTATTTTCATTTTTGATAATATATATGCACCACGCGTATAACAAGCTGCTACATATCTTTGATCTCACAGCCGAAGTGTATTTGAATTTTATTTGTGACCTAAACCTCCTCAAAAAACTCCCCCCCCCCCCCCCCCCCCCCCCCTCTTGCTCTCCCTTACTCAAACGCCCCACCAAATATCGAAATCCGCCACATTAATAAACACTTCACGCACGGGATATCACCTCATTATCTTTCGAGAGCCATCCATGCCGCTGTGTTCCCCCCCCCCCCCCCCGCCTCGAACGCCCCCTTCTTCCCCATCACCCGCACCATCGCCTAGACCTAGCACCACACGTATAACAAACCCCTCACCTAAAGCCCCCCCCACCCCTCCCCGCCCCCCCCCCCGCCCCCACACCCCCCACCTCCCCCCCTACCCATCCCAACCCCACCCCCTCGAACACTCCACCCTCTCTTTACTCACTGATTGTACGACTTACCCCAGGATATACATGATAAACTGATGTATTATTTCCAAAACCGTCACATTTATCCCCTCAAAATATTGTATAGTTTCCAGGCACATATTGAGCTTCCCCACACGCCCCCCCCCCCCCCCCCCGCCCCAACCCCCCCCCCCCCCCCGCCCCCAATAATATACTGGTGCCAAATCCGTCAGATTTATCCCCTCGAAAGGATTTATAGCTTACATGCACAAATTGCCCCCTTTCCCCCCCCCCCCCCCCTCCAAACCCGCTCGCTTTTGATCAAAACCAGGCCCCCGCGTCCTTCAAAACTCCGCCCCACCCCCCTCACCGGTTATTCGACATACAAGATTCACTTGATAAAAGGATACATTTCCCTTCACAGCTGTCAGATTTTGTCCCCCTCAGAAACGGGTTTTATAGTTTCCGCGCACAGACTGACTAAAATCATCCTGTTGACCCTGATAGCTACACTGTAGTTGTAAGGGGAGTCGCCGACCTATGTCCTTAATGAGGACACACAACTCGTAATGCGAGCGATCGGAGTATCACACACAGCTTGCAAAGATGAGTTTCGACGAAATCTTCGATCTCACAGCTGGATGGAGTGTATTTTCATTTTTTATAATATGTGGAAAAAAAAAAAAAAAAAAAGATATCATGACTCTATCGCCATTCAAAAAACATTTTCGCCAAAAAAAGGTATACCTATATCGAAGCACGCGTCTCTGGCCAGCGTTCTTATTATACGCTTCTCTTTTTTTTTTCTTCATCTCCCATGTATTATCCTCGCTCTACTCTCGCGCTCCCGCCCAGTGTTGCAGTAGCTCAGATCCGCCTGGGCCACCTAGCGGGCACTCCTCGTGCTTAAATCCCCCCTCCCCACTACGGTGTATGTACGTGCCTTCATTTTGTATCGCGAGAAGAGTTCGGCATGTATGTTCTTCCCCTCTTCTCGTCGACTCGCGTCGAATTGTTGTGCAATCGTGCGCGTACCCACGCTGCCAGGCGCTCTCAGAAGTTGATCACTCTCTCTCTTCTTTTTCTGTTTTCTGTTTATATATATATATATTTTTGCGAAAAAAAGTAAACATCTCACCACGGTGGGAATCGAACTCAAGGACCAACGCTAGTAGTAGTGTTCGATCGAAGGTAGTAACCACTAGACCACCGGGGCGACCGGCCTTTAATATATAGGGTGTTTAGTGCGACACCCTTGAATGCACGGGGTGCCGGTATAGTGCGGTCTAAAATCGCTCAAAGTCACGATATCGCCCTATATGCGGCGCACAGCATTATCTGTCCCCCAGGGCAGTTCAAGATCCCTTTTTAACGCCTTTACAACTGGAAAGCCTTTTTTGAGACACTATTTACTTGGATATAGTATAGGGAGGGATTTTGGGGCTCTGACGGGGTCAATGCGGTTGATATGTATGTATGAGGTACGTTTATGATCTGGTCGGGCGTATTTTTTAGAAAGGTCGGCCGTTCACTCGTTCACGGCTTGCGGGATGGTACTAGTTACGGGGAATACAGTATTCAGAACCAAATATGGTCGCAAAAGAATGGTTAAAATTTTAGGTTTAAGGGTCCTGGTTGCTTTGGCCCTTCGTGATATAGGGATAAAGTTAAGCTGCCTCGTATACAGGCCATCTTGAAGAAAAATATACAGCATACCTTATAGGAAAAAAAAAAAAAACGTGTGAGCGCGTACCGCGGCGGCGTTTTTCCAGTATCATGAAAAAATAGAGCTTCGGATGACAAAAACGCCGTAAAACGTATCCTCAACCCCAACCCCAACCCCAACCCCAACCCCAACCCCAACCCCAATCCCCACCGCAACCTCCACCCCAACCCCAACCCCAACCCCAACCCCAACCCCAACCTCAACCCCAACCCCAACCCCAACCCCAACCCCAACCCCAAAACAACCCCAACACCAACCCCAACACCAACCCCAACCCCAACCCCAACCCCAACCCCAACCCCAGCCCCAACCCCAACCCCAACCCCAGCCCCAACCCCAACCCCAACCCCCAACCCCAACTCCGACCCGACCTGTAATGGAAGTTTTCCGGAAGAAAAAAAGAGGGATTTTTCGAAAATACACCACCAGATCCGCGCGCCGGGTCAGTAGGTTTTTCCGTAGACTCTCGAGGGTCGGTCGAGTCGGGCCGGGCCGGGTGAGGAGGTGTGACGGTTTCACTCATCCCACGGTGGTAGGGGCCGATCATTTTCGCGCCAAAAACGATCCCAGGAACGTTCCTTGTAATGTTCCACGGTGGTAGGGGTTGCCCTTGTTGAGGGAAAAACGTTCCTGGTAACGTTCCACGGTGGTAGGGGTTGCCAATTTTCGCGCCAAAAACGTTCCCAGGAACGTTCCTGGTAATGTTCCGATTTGATCTCCTCGGGTGAGGAACCACAGCCGGTTAGCTTCGGTTCGGAGCAGGAGGTTTTGAAGGTCTCATGGATGGGTTGGGTTAGGTGCCGGGTCTGATCACCGTGCCCCTCCCCGACTCGACCCGGGAGAAGGGATCTGGCACGGAAAAAAACAAAAACACACACACACACGAGAAAACGCCTTGCTGTTGTGTTGTGAAAAAACAAAAAATGAAAAGACGGCGCCGAAAACCAAAACATACTTTACGAAAAAAATAAGGAAAAACTCGACCATTACAATATCATTTCGTACTGTTATTAATACTTGTCGAAGTACCTGTGGTACATATATATATAATATGTGTGGTGCTTCTTTTTTTTTTTTTTGCTGCGCTTACATACGAAATGAAACGCCATACCATGATACGCGCGAACTTCCGGGGCTCTTGTGGCAAATAAAACGTGATTTTTTTCACTAACCGTGTGCTATATACATCTATAAATAAGTACGACGTATTTGTCACAAAATCCGGGGACTTCGGATTTTTTTTCTTTCAACATTTTCTTACCGAAACCGTTGATGTGTCAGGATTCATCACTCTTTTAACGTTGAATTGTCGACATATTTTACAACGCTTCGGAATATTCCAACAGGACAGGAAATCGTGGCATGCTGTCAGGATTATTCGTGATTTTGTTTTGCGTTACTTCGCTAGGGGTACCCCCCCTTTCACTGGGGTCGCATATTGGCAGGAGTCACTCTACGGTAGTCCACCCCCCCCCCCCCCCCCCCCCGAAAAATTATCGAACGAAATCACCGGTTTTGAAGTCAGCCCTCCGGCCGTATAACCTGTGAGGTACGCTGTCCCTTGTCACCCACCCCGACGTCATCGTTCGATAGTTCTTCATTCGCAAAAAAGAAAAACTACGTACGAGATATATTGTTTTCCTAGATCGTCCTTCCTCGTGTTGGGGGAGTAGCCGTAAAACGTTACTTTAAAAGAAAAAATGCTGGTTTGGGGTGGGGGGAGGGGTTGGGGGGAGGGGGGAGGGGGGGGGGGGGAGGGGGGGGGGGGGGGGGGGGGGAGGGGGGGGGGGAGGGGAGGGGGGGGGGGGGGGGGGAGGGGGGGGGGGGGGGGAGGAGGGGGGGGGGGGCTATCGTAGAACCAGTCGTGTCAGGCGACAAACAATATTTAGTTCGGGATAAGCTACGGTGTGGAGACGACGCATCAATTATTTTTCTGAGAGAGGCATATATCGGTAGCGTGCTGCGATCGAGGTGCGTGCACACACCACTTTTTTTTCTGTAAAAGGTTCCTCAATTTGGGAGAGCTTTAAGACCTCTCCTACCCAAAACCTGATTTTTAATCCTTTTGGATAAAAAACAGAAAAACGCTACGATGATGATACCGGGGATGCAAAAAAAAAATCCCATGGCCCCTATTAATAGCCTATTAATAGGTACACAACGAGAATCATGCACAGAATAAAAAATTGTCCGCTTTATTTATTTATTTTCCGGCGATAGTATTATTTGTAGGTTGAGGAGCCCCGTCATTCAGAAAACGTGTTTTCACCAAAAAAAGGTACACCTATCTATCATCGTGTTGCATGCGTCATCGCTTGTTGAGTACCCCACCCCCCCCCCCCCCCCCGAAAACCTGATTCTGGACGCACGCTACGCTCTAGAGGTATCAAGGTATACCGCGTTTCGGCGTTGTTGTGTTTTTTTTCTTTTGTGTGAACGACGAGGTTCCTTAACTCGAAATCGTCGGAATTTTTTCGTGCCGTTCCTGATGGGCACCATTTTTTTTTGCACGTAATGATACCTGGGTAAACACGGGTTGGGGTTCCACTTTCATCGGATTTGCACTCGCGCTTTTTCGGTTTTTGATTTAAAAAATCCGAATTTTGGGTTAAGATGGACCAGAACAGAACCTCCGTAAGTGCGAGGAGAGATACGCTCCAGAAAATAGAGCGTGTGCCTCTACACCATAGCGTGTGCGTCGGCAAAAAAAATATGAAAATAAATGAAAAGCTCAAGCCGATAATAAGCACACTCTCTCTGGCTGTCTTTCAAACCAACAAGGTCCCAAAAAGGGTAAAAGACACACCAACAACAAAAACACACAGGTATATAGCATTGTATGCGATTAGTTTCACTTGGAGGAAGATCAACCCGTCAATTTTTCGTTGAAATACCCGTCGAACCCGAAGACTTGCGTATCCTACGGGTACGCTGAAAACGCAAAAAACAAAATCGACCAAAATACCCATGCACGTGGCCTGGCATAGGGATGAACTTTCAAAACACAAATATTGCAACAACAAAAATAAGAAAAATTACCCATTCCGACGATTTTGAGGTTTACGCCTTCACAACTGAAAAAATTACTTGAAGTCAGTATCATACTATAGGGAGGGATCTAAAGGGGTTAAGGTGGGCCTTACACAACAACAAACGTTTTCAGACTCGTGTACCTCTGTGTTTTTCCTGGGATATTCCTCAGCTCCAGAGTGACTGGAGCCTGTCCTGTGACCACGGACTTGATTCTGCGAGTTAATGTGAGAACAACAACAACAACAACAACAACAACAACAAGGCTATCGTACGAGTAGCAGGCGTCGCAAAAGGATATTCCAACCGACACGTGCTACACGATAGAGGTATTAAAAGGTATACCTTTTTTTGGCGAAATGCTTCTCTGAATGACGGGGCTCCTTGACCCAAAATCGTCGGAAAATACGCCCCGTTAATTTATTTTTGTTTGATTTTTGCATGGTGATTCTCGTTGTGTACCTAGGCCCCATGGGATTTTTCATCCGGTATTTTCACATACCCCTGGTAGCAGTTTTATTTTCCTCCAAGAATCAGTGTTTTGGTATATAGAGAGGTCTTAAGCTCCCAATTTGAGGAACCTTAAAGCAAAAAAAAAGGGGTGTGCACCTCTATCCTAGTGGGTGTGAGTTATCTTCACGGGTTTTCATCTGGCCCGAGGGTTTTCATCTGACTCGCGGGTCGAGTCGAGTCGGGCGACGAAGTGTTTGAAACTCTAGGGGCGGCGTGGCGTGGCGTGGCGGGGCGGGGCGGGGCGGGGCGGAGCAGGGCGGGGCAGGTCAGGAGTTTTCAAGCATCACAAGGGTCGGGTCGGGTCAGAGTCACCCGCCCTGACCAGACCCGGCCCGGCCCGGCCCGGCCCGACCCGACCCGACCCGCGAGAAGTAATCCGAGGACAGCCCCAAAACGACAGCAATAAATTATGCTCAACCCCCACCCTCCCTGCGTCATGCGGTGCCGTGTCGTACCCTTGTCCTTTTGTTTTTTGTTTTTACGTTCCCTTCTCCTTTCTTTTTCCTTTTCTTTGCCGTTACCCTTACGCTAGCCCCCTTTTTCCTTTTCATTTTCGTTTCTTAGTTGCCCTCACCCGTACACCATTTTCCTTTTCCTTTTCCTTTTCCTTTTCCTTTTCCTTTTCCTTTTCCTTTTCCTTTTCCTTTTCCTTTTCCTTTTCCTTTTCCTTTTCCTTTTCCTTTTCTTTTTTCTTGTCATGACCCGTACCACGATGGAAGGAGCATTTTTCGTCCGAAATCGATTCTAAATGACGGGTCTCCCTAACCCAAAATCGTCGGTAAAGTAGGCAATTCTTGGTATACCTAGGCCATGGGATTTTTCATCCGGCACAAGTAGCAGTTTTATTTTTTGCTCCGAAACAGTTTTCTTAAGCTCCCAACGTGAGAACCTCGGGAAAAAAGTAGTGTGCCTCTATCGTAACAAGCGTCTTATTTTTTGTCATCATTGGCATCGCCATGTCCGTCTGTTCTTCCTTGCCCTGTCCTTGCTTCGGTTGCAGCCCGAATGACGAAGAAAACAGTTTGACGACGCAACACGGGCAAGGGCGAGATCAGAAAACCGTTTGGCGAAAGGAGGGATACCACGAGGACTACACCAAGAGCGCCGTATTGCCAGATGATAGAGACGACATCACCGAGTACGTCGAGCTCTTGTCCATGCTCGACAGCCCCAGTGAGTTAGTAGTTTTTGTCAAGGTACTGCAGCTCTCGCTAGCACCTTGCGCCGGCGGATGTTGTAGCTGTCGTCAACCCACCCCACCCCACCCCACCCCAACTCAACCCAACCCAACCCAACCCAACCCAACCCAACCCAACCCATCCCAACCCAACCCAACCCAACCCAACCCAACCCAACCCAACCCAACCCAACCCAACCCAACCCAACCCAACCCAACCCAACCCAATCCAACCCAACCCAACCCAACCCAACCCAACCCAACCCAACCCAACCCAACCCAACCCAACCCAACCCAACCCAACCCAACCCAACCCAACCCAACCCAACCCAACCCAACCCAACCCAACCCAACCCAACCCTGCTGGTACATCCTGTTGTGATAATCTACGCGTCTGCCCTAACACATGTGTTTGGTCCTCCTGCCAGTGTTAACCGCGAAAGCGGGTTCTCCTGGGTATTATTCATGTACCAAGAAAAAAAGGCGGAGGGACTGACTGACTGAGGGACTGACCGACCGACTGACCGACTGATTGATCAACTCACTGACCGACCGACCGACCGACTGACCGACTGACTGACTGACTGACTGACTGACTGACTGACTGACTGTCTGGCCGGCTGACTGACTGACTGTCTGACTGACTAAGGGGGGCGACTCACTCCAGACCCACCACAAGAACAACAAAAATATCGCCCCAAAAAATGTCCCGAATCCGGGTTGATGTTTCGGCAAATCGCCCCATTCCCCGTGACACAAACATGAAAAAATAACGCCTTTTTCTGTTCTGGCGGCACCACGGTGTCCGCTCGAAAACACCCCCCAACAATACGAATGGGCCCCGAGTTTTGGAAACAAGACGAAAAGTGGGGGGGGGGGGGGGGGGCGGGAGAGGGGGGGGGGGGGGGTGGGGGAGGGGGGGGCGGGGGGGGCGGGGGGGGGGCGGGGGGGGGGGCGGGGGCGGGGAGAGGGGGGGGCGGGCGGAGGGGGGGGGGCGGGGGGGGGGGGGGGGCGGGGGGCGGGGGGGGCGGGGGGGGGGCGGGGGGGGCGGGGGGGGCGGGGGGCGGGGGGCGGGGGGGTCGGGGGGGGGCGGGGGGGGCGGGGGTAGGAGGAATTACTTCAGGGCTAACAATGACCAAGGCTAAGAATCGTGCTACGATAAAGGTGCATCAATTTTTTTCTGAGGTTTCCTCATTTTGGGAGGTTAAGACATGTCCTTCTTAATCAAAAAACAACTTTCGAAAAAAAAAATTAAAACTGCTTTCATCGCGGATGAAAAAAATCCCATGGCCTGGAGGTACAAAACGAGAACCATCATGTGCATCAAAAAAAAAAAAAAAAACTGGCATTTTTTTTCCCGAAGATTTGGGGTTAAGGAGCCCCGTCCTTTCAGAGACCATTTCAGCCATAAAAAGGTACACCTCTATCTTTCGCCACCGGACTTAGAACCACCCGCGCACGGAGAGTAGTGTTAAGATACGGCCTCGAAAGGCCTGTAATTGTCCGTATTTGGAGATATTTTGGATGGGTTTCGTATGACAAGGTTGGCGTTTTATATTCGGGATAGTCGGGAAATAGATCGGAGGCACGTCCCTCCGATCTCAGAAGCCATCCGGGGCTGGTGAAATCGGAAATAGCTACGACTACTAAGAAGGCTAAGAAAGTGAGCACTCTCCGAGGACCTGCTCGACTGGCAGACCTGCGGGGGGCACTCTGTGTCCCCGCCCGATAACCTTACAGTAGAACCTTACCAATTATTCGAGAAAATGGTTGACACACTCTTTGAATCATATGTACCCTAACCCGCCAAGCCTAATCCTAACTCAATGAAACGCAACCAACACATGTACAGGGCGAAACCCCCTCTCCGTACCTCGTACACAGCTGTGCGCGTCAACCGCTTTCTCGAGTAAGCGGTAAACTCCACCGCCCGCACGAGTGACTCTGTACACCCTCGCCGACAAAAAAGAGACTTTTGTGGCGGCTTTGTTGGGCGCAGCGTGTAGCTTTTGCCATACATTCCGTTGCACGTTTCACATCGCACAATAAAATAGAAGAGGGGGCAAGAGGTCTAAAAACTAAGGACCAAAAATAAAACAGGAGGGTCACTTGCGCGGGTGGCCCCGGGGCTATCGTATGCGAAAACAGGCCCAAAACATCACACCCCCTGCCGGCACGATGCACGTTGCTCCAATTTTGGTGCACATCTGGCGTAGCAGCGGTCACTTCCTGGTCTTTGGTGTAGAATGACGGCGCGGCCCGTGCGCCACGTGACCCCGGGCCGCGTCCTTCGATAAAGGTATACCTTTTTTTGGCTGGTATACCTTATTTTGGCTCATTAATCCCACAATCGTCGGAAAATACGCCCCGTTAATTTTTTTTTGCATGTTATTAAGTAGTTGTATTAGTTCGTATTATGCATGTATATATATATATATTACATGCCTAAGTCGAAGTTTTTATATATTATATATATATTGTGCCTTCAAGTCGAAGGCTTGTTTGTGTGAATCGGTTCGCACTTTTCGGTTTCGTACTCAAACAAGGATTTTTTTTCGGTGGGGTATTTAGAGCCCAGTGTTAAATGGTGTTACACCTCTATGGTAGGACTCGCGCTTAGATAGAGGTATATGCCTTTTTTTGGAGTGATTTTTTTTGTTCGGAATGACGGGGTTTCTTAACCCCAAAATCTTTGAAAATAGCCCATTTCTCCCTTGTTGAGGACGACGACTCTCGTTTTGTACCAAGGGGGCATGTGAAATTTTTCATCCGGTATCATAGCAGTTTTTGTTTTTCTTCACAAATCGGGTTTTCTTTTGGAGAGGTCTTTAAAGCTACTCAAATTGAGAGACCTTGAAGAAAAAAAGTGGTGCGCCTCCATCGGAGCACGCGTTGTGGCATGTGTCCCCCCCGGTGTTCGTCTTTTTTTTTTCTCGTGACAGCTCGTCCGGTTGTGGAGCAACAACGGTACACATAAGACATGTACATATAGACTATATGTGACTGGCGATACAGCCATCGTGGCTACCTAGTATGATCATCTATTTTTTTTGTTGTAACATATTTTGCGGGGGGGTGTTCCGGAAATTTTTCTCCATCCTCATGACAGGACCAGCCAGAAAAACGTCTCCTCACATTTTTGCGGCACCATTAATTATATAAGTGCGAACCCCGACTCCTGCCCCCCCCTCCCCCCCTCCCCTCCCCCCGTAAAATAACGCCGCCGACGTCGAACGTTTGCCAGACGGGCAGAATTTTCTCGGGAAATTCTCAGCGGAAATCGGGACGCAACACGTGCTATTCTCGTGGAGCGACATCCAGGAGTTTCGAGCTATACCTATCCTGACCGTGGACTACCGATATACCAAAGCCAAGCAGGTTAGCGCACGTTGTGTGGTAAAATATAAAAGGATTGTTTTTATGTGGAATACATGTTGCTTTTTTCGTGACTAGTTACTCGTGATTATTCTACTATTTGGTGTGTATAGCGCTTAGTATGGCATACTAAAGCCCATATACACAAGCTATTTGTATGACACGTTGAATTCTGAAGCCCATTCTCTGTATGTGCACACTAAGACCTATCCATCCCCCCCCCCCCCGTATACAGGTGTTATACTGGGCATTTCCAAAATGCATACTCTCTTTGTTCGTACACCCAACGAAACAAAGTAAGCGCTGCCCGAATGAAACACATCAGCAAACAAACAAAAAAAAAAAAATCCGAGAACGCCTCCGTCGAAAAGGAAGGGATCACGTCTACCGTAGCACTCCCTCGGCGAAAGCTACTCCGAAGTCCACACACCCTTCTTCCCTGGATTAAGAACGCTCCACGAACACAAGGCAAAATGAAGATAAGAGCCGGGGGTCTTCACCGGTCGAACCACTCGCTGCCCCCGCGGGTCGGACCAGAACAGAGGGTGCTGTAGTGGTACTCCGAGTGGGGGATGCGTGGTTGGTCGGTGTTGGGAAGCGTGCCCCTCATGGGTTCCGGTGCCCTTGTTTGGTCTCTCCTCATGGCTCGCTGGATAGACTCAAAGCTTATACATTATTTCCTCTACATTGAACTCTAAAATACAGACAAAACAGGCGTAGGCACGATAGAGAAGGGTGGGGCACGTAGAGCAGGTAGTGCACGTAGAGCAGGTAGTAAGATGTGGGGCGTCCTGCTTGTCCCATCATCGTCACCTATATTATCGCCCATGTATGATGGCCTTGACGTGAGTGTGACATCTACTGTCACGTGGTTTCACCTCAACCATGACACACATGATTTCACGTCGAATCTATAAACTATCCTTCTACGGAGGGCACTCCATTACAGTGCGAACCCGACCCGACCCGACCCGACCCGTGAGACTTGAACATCTCCTGTGACCCGATCCGAGCTGAACCATGACATTTCGACCGCCTCCACTGCTGCTGTGGACTCGACCCTGGACTCGATCCACGTGTATGTCCTCAAAACCCTGTGCTGACCCCGCGATCGGGGTCATGACCCGCGAAAAGCCCTGCAAACAGTTGAGCGCATACACCTACACCTCCGCCCGCTCGTCACACAATGATCCCCCCCATCCATATGAAAATCTCAGCCCGTTTTTTTTTTTTTTTTTTTTCTTGCTCTCTTTTGGTCTCATGGAAATTACGAATAAGGTTCTTGTTAGTGGGAAACACGTCGCCTTTTCTCAGGCTGAGAGGTTACTATAGCACAGTTTTTGTGAAACACACCTTTTCGTACAAAGTTGGAAAAAAAAACAAAAAACAAAAAAAATAAAAAGGACGAGCGCCAGAGAAGACCCGGTTTCTTCGTGTACGGGACCCCGAGCACGCCCCCATTTCGTCGAGACGCGGTGCAAAACGTGGGCAAAAAAAAAGGCAGACTTTATGAGCACCTATTGGAAAATCAGCTACTACTGATCTGACCCGAAATACACACAACGTTTTTTTACGCGTGCTACACGATAGAGAGAGGTGCACACCCCTTTTTTTTCCTTCAAGGTTCCTCAACTTGGGAGCTTAACCCCTTTAACAGCCCCAAAAAACCCTCCCTATCCTAATTCCAAGTAGCTTGTCCCCCCAAAAACAGTTTTCGAGTTGTAAAGGCGTTAAGAGCTGTCCTGACCCAAAGCTGATTTGAAAAAAAAAAAAAAAAACTGCTTTATATCGCGGATGAAAAAATCCCCATGTGTGGCCTAGGTACACTACGAGGAATCATGCACAGAAAAAATGCCCTCGATTATTTATTTTTTTCCGGTGATTTTGGGTTAAAAAGACCCCCGCCATTCAGAAAACATGTTCGCCAAAAAAAGGTATACCTCTATCGTAGCACGCGGCGTCGAACGCCTAAAATTCCGTACATTTTGGAGTAGCCCCAGGCTAGGAGCTCAATATATATAGAGATAGAGAGATATATATATAGATATACATATACATCTCCCCCGAATCATGACGTCCGAAGGCATGCATTCGTTCGCGAAACCCGACCAAACACTCCACGCGCTACCGCTTGCAGTCCTAGAACAAACTATATGTTCGTTAAACGTTCCTACTACTATAACCAACAGTTCAAGTAACTCTTGAGGAGCTCAACCGGGGGGTCAGAGAAAGCTCGGGGCCCGAAAACCAATTTCAACGTCTACCGTCGTGGGATGACTTTCTTTTGGCGATGTTACGCGCCAGCCCGCTGCTCGAAAGACTCTCGGCGGCTTGGCCCGCCTTCGACTATGTCGACGAAACGGCGGGGGGGGGGGGCGGGGGTCCCGTCCACACGCGAAGTGGGTGATTGCACCCTATAACTGTGAAGAAGCAACACCCGACAAGGCCGCTCGCCACCCCCGCCCCTACCCCCCAAACAACAAAAACGCCATATTCTCGGCAAACCCCTCGTTGGGCACTTCTTCCTCGGGGTGCCGAATACTAACCGACGCCCGGCCTGACCACCCACCACGACCACCACCTCAACCCCCGTCCCCTAGCCCCCCCCCCACCCCCCAACGAAAAACGCCAGATTTTTTCGGTAAAACTAAAACAAAAACTCCAACGCAGCAGGATTGGAGTGTACACAACCAGCCAGAGAGCAAAATAGTAATAATACCACACTCCGGGCGCTTGCCCCAACGTATAAGCCAACCTATATATACTCCACCCCACCCCGCCGCCCCCCTTCCCTCGCCACCTGCTCCTCGCCCCCCTCCCCCCCAAAAAAAAAAACGCCAGATTTTTGGGAAGTATCTTCGGGCGGGTCCGACGCAGCTGGACTTCATCTCGGAAAAGCTGAGCAACGATATGCACGATTGCATAGAGCGGGCTAGCGAGGACAAGGCCATCTTAGGATTGGATCTATTTTTGGAAGTGCAGAAGGCGGTTTTTCGCGAGATCTTCGACAACACCTTTCTGAAGCTTAAGACGGAGCACGCCGACACGTGAGTCAGTCTCTTTAGTAAAATTTAAAAACCAAAACCATTTTACTTTTCTTATTTTTTTTCATTTTTGTTTTTTTTTCGTTGTTCTTATTTCTCGAGATGTTACACGTACTACACGAGTCCAGTCCATACATGCATAGAGCAGGCTAACACAGCGGCGAATCGGCAAAATTGTGGCTGAATCTACTTCGGAACATGCAGAAAGCGACGCTTTCGTCAGATCTTCGACAAGGCGTTTTTGTTTTCGGCCACGCCGACCCGTGAGTCCGGGAAAATAACCACAAAAAAAAAAAACTTCAGGATTTTTTCATATATTCAAATGCCCTGTTTTTTTGTTACCGCAACGCGAAACGGAAGCGCTGAAACCCGGGAATGTTTCAACTTCCCGGTAAAAAAATTCGCCGTAGCCGTCAAAACCACCCCGCCCGGGCTCCCGAACTCCGCCGTACGAGCGGTTCTTGGAAGGATGGATGCAGGTCACGCTTCATGCGATTCGCCGAACACCTCACGGCGCTTCGCGCTTGGTGCAAGCACTGTCTGCCTGGTCTGGTGAAAACTCGACGTGCTCCGTCCCGGCATAGATAGTAGGGATGCGAGGGTCTATGGTCATACGACTACGGCCATGCACAAACTGGGTACATCCCCCGCCCCCCCGCCCCCTCCCGGCTTATTTTAATTTTGTTTTTGTACTTGTCTGTACTTGATATGTTTAGTAATTGACGTAAAACAACATTATATACACAAAATGATAAGGCAAAGGCCAAGGCTGCGTTCAGTCTTCAGTTCTTCACTACCGTCTTTTGAGCCACTCGCACTAAGTCAACTCTGAGTCAACTCTGTATCTCGCGGGAAAAATGACATCTCCGAGGCGATTTTGTTTGGCGCACCATAGCTTGTACCCTTTCCTTCCGGAATCCCCTCGCACGATTTTAAACAGCTCTCGAAAGTTTTCAAGGTCACAAAGGAACAGGGGAGGGGGGGGTAACTCGCGCGACCCGGCAGGACCCGACGGACCCGAACCGGCCCGACCCGTGAGATTTGAAAACTTCCTGACCCGACCCGACCCGACCCGACCCGACCCGACCCGACCCGACCCGACCCGACCCGACCCGACCCGACCCGACCCGACCCGACCCGACCCGACCCGACCCGACCCGACCCGACCCGACCCGACCCGACCCGACCCGACCCGACCCGACCCGACCCGACCCGACCCGACCCGACCCGACCCGACCCGACCCGACCCGACCCGACCCGACCCGACCCGACCCGACCCGACCCGACCCGACCCGACCCGACCCGACCCGACCCGACCCGACCCGACCCGACCCGACCCGACCCGACCCGACCCGACCCGACCCGACCCGACCCGACCCGACCCGACCCGACCAGAACCGACCAGAACCGACCAGACCAGACCAGACCAGACCAGACCAGACCAGACCAGACCAGACCAGACCAGACCAGACCAGACCAGACCAGACCAGACCAGACCAGACCAGACCAGACCAGACCAGACCAGACCAGACCAGACCAGACCAGACCAGACCAGACCAGACCAGACCAGACCAGACCAGACCAGACCAGACCAGACCAGACCAGACCAGACCAGACCAGACCAGACCAGACCAGACCAGACCAGACCCGAGCCGACTCAACCCATGAGTTATTTTTGAATAGCGCCTACTCTGCCCCGCGGGCCGGACCACGACCCGTGAACAGCCCTGAAAATTACCCATAATCAACAACAACCAAATAAACAACGTTTTTCTTGCTATTTGTTTTTTGTTGTGGTTTAATCAGATACAACACCTACGTGGACGACGGAGCGGAGCGGTTCAACCGAATAACCGTGAACGACTTCGACTACATGGAGAAGCTGGGGGAAGGGGCCTTCGGGAAAGTTGTGAGCATATGCAAGCAAGACGACTACTCGTAGCAAAACGCCTACTTTTATCAAAACGTCTACTCGTGTAGCAAAGCGCCTTCTCGTAGAAAAACGCCTACTCGTAGCAAAGCCCCTACTCGTAGCAACACGCCTACTCGTAGCAAAAATGCCTCCTTAAAGCCAAACGACTACTTCTAGCAAAAAGCCTATTCGTAGCAAAACGCCTACTACTCCCAGCAAAAAACTCACTCCTAGCCAAAACGCCTACTCGTAGCAAAACCCCTGCTCGTAGCGAGTGTCTACTCGTAGCAAACGCCTACTCGTAGCAAAACGCTTACTCGTAACAAAACGTAGCAAAACGCCTACTCGTAGCAAAACGCCTACCGCCTACTCGGAGCAAAACACCTGTCGCAGCGGAACGCCTGCTCGTAGTATATACACGCAGCATACTTATTCCGAGGTAGTACATCTTTTCGGGGAAAAAATATTTTCTCAACTCCAAAAATCCTCGGAATGGGATCCTTGTTTCGATAAACGTTGATTTTTTTTATACCCATGACGAGGCGATGGGTTCTTTTTTTTGCTGGCGTTTCTTTTCGGATAAGGCGGCATAAGGGCAAGGTATGGTTAGACGTTCTCACTTAAACACCCCCAATGGTTTTCATCGACTGCGTGCCACTCGCGGTTTTTGCGGGCGCGACTTCTTGTGTACATCCGGGGTGCACCGTCTTTGCGGGTTTGGTTAATACGCGCATCGGCACGGAGGAAGTAGTTTCGGATCTACGACAAGAGAGCGTGCTTTTTTTTCCGTCTGGTTTATTGGTCGAAGTTGAGAGGAGCCACACGAGTGGTGATTGTGGGGGAATTATTCCTCCCCCCCCCCCGTATCAAGCGAGGAAGGAGTCTTAGCAGACAAAACAAATGTGCGCATTTTCTACTCTGGTATCCTTATGAGTTTCCCGCTGAACTAGAAAAACGCCCGCTGATATACCTCGCATACGTCGTTGCTTTGATATGTCAGTCTCCCACGTTTATGTTGTGTGAACAAGTTCGATTGCATGAAGAGGTTGAGGGGGGGGGGGGGAAGGGGCCTTCGGGAAAATCGTTCACGAATGCCTCCAAAAAACGGTAAAAAGTGCCAGCCTCTTCGCGAACGTTCCGAGTGTGTTTCGGCGATCGATTCAAGAACAGTCCACGAAAGTTCTCCATGAACGTTTCCAGAAGGTTCCGCCGTGGTAACATTCCACAAAATATCCGCGAGCACTCTACGAAATTTCCAACAACGCTCCCCGAACATTCCGCGAACACTCCACGAATCGATTTAGAATGAGACAATCCATAGAATGAGCCATGAAACGGCCGGGCTGCCTTACTGTACATGTATTCATTCGCCGTACCGGCATATGCGCGAAAGAGAACGACGGGTCGGCACGACGCGAGATGAAGATACAGATTTTACGAACGTTTGGTCGATTCTACGATACTCCCCCCCCCCAAAAAAGAAAGCACGATTTGTTTCAAGTTGCGGAATCGGGTTTAATTATGTGCCCCATCTATCACATCAAGGTGCATGTGCTGAAGAGGACGACGGGTCGGCACTACGCGATGAAGATACAATATAAGAAGGAGTTGCTAAAGAACTTCGCGAGCAACCCTTCCAAGCTCGACAACGAGAAGGTAAGGCCGTACAGTAATGAAATCAGTGTAACATCCCCCCAACACATACACATCGGACGCGGGATAGCCATATAGAGTTAGCACTTTTACTTTGTTGCAGAAATATTTTCGGAGAGTGACGGGTGCAGCTCCTTAGCTTAGCATCGTCGGGAATGTCATTTTTTTTTCAGCAGTGCGATTTTTTGTTGTAAACGTGCGATTTTTTGTTGTAAGAAAAGCTATGCTAAGTACGAGTATAGAGTCAAGGTTTTCTCAAAATCGGGTTGCCCTTTCAGCCTACTATTCGAAAAGACGGTTTTTGGATGTTCAAAGCGATGGACCTCTCTTCAAGAACGTACAGCGTGAGTTGTAGTCGCTTTTTTTGTTTCTGGTTCCACGATAGCCCCTCCCCCCAAAAAAAAACAAGCGAGATTGTTTTTCACGAACGTTTCATAGCTGCTCGGCACGGCGAAGGATCACATGAAAAACAGGAAGAAGAGTGTGGCTTCTGACATGCTTTTTTTTGCTGAATCTGGAACGTCTTTTTTTTTTTTTTTTTTTTTGTGAAAAATTTCGTGTACCTAAGCCGTGGATTTTGCTCTTCGGTCGGATTGCACTTCACCAACGGGCTACGATAGAAGGTTGATTTTACGATAACGCCCCCCCCCCCCCCCCCCCAAAGAAAAAAAAAACAACACTACTAAGAAAAAAACAGCTCGAACATCTTTAACGAACGATTCATGGCTGCTCTACACGACGAGAGGAAAGATACTTATCATATGTTGATACCAAAATATATATGTACTCGAAGAGTATGTTATTATTTTGTTTGCCCTCTCCAACATTTTAGCGTAGACGCCGTACATGTACAAATCGAATATCCTTCCACAAAGCGGTAGTATTCCCCCTGTGGCCTTCTATATATCCATACAAGTATACATATATTCTTGTTTGCAAAGAAAGGACTATCCAACAATTAATTAACGTCGGGGTGGTGGCAATGCCTTGCGGGCACCGTATCTCAGGAGACACAGCCGGAGCTGGTTCAAAAACCGGCGATTTCGTTTAAAGAAAGGTTGGGGTGGCTGCCGTAGAAATATTCCGAGGTATACCACATTTTGGCAAAGAAAGCATGTTTTCCCGAATGCGGGAGCTCCAAAATCGTCCGAATGAGGGGGAAATTATATGTTGCTTATGAAGGTTTCATATTTCCTTAATCAGCGGTGGGTTTGTTTCGTTTCGTTTCGTTTTGTTTCCTTCTCTTTTGTTTGCTATATATGTTTAATTGAATTTGTTTTTTGTTTCGTTTCTTCGTCTTTTTCCGTTTCGCTTCCTTTTTTCGGTTTTTTGTTTAGTTTCGTTTCAAACCTCGTTCATTCATTCATTCATGTATATATATATATATTTATTTCCCTTAGACGCAGGATACGGTACCACAAGGGTCCCCCTTTAAGGGCCTTGTTGCAGTGGCTCGGGGTGTTAATTTTCCTTCGTCTTTTTAACCTGACGACAAACAATCCGCAACAGGGAGCACTGTGGTAATTTACGCTGCACGCCAAAACAATCGCATGTACCTCGTCTATATATGTTTTTTGTTTTTTTGATCGTGAGAGGTGCTGAGTCACTCGCGCGGGCGAGACTTGAAAAAAAGTCCGGTAGTTAAAATAGCGAGGTATGTCATGACACCCCCCTCCTCAACCGTAAAACCTTTGGTCCTTTTACAGGTTTGTTTTCGTCTCAGCTTTGTCCGCCTGATTTTGGTTTTCCGTCCACAGATGGTGTTCCAGAAGTGCCACCACCCGTTCGTGCTGCACATGGACTACGCGTTCCAGACAGAGCAGCACGCCATCATCGTTCTCAACCTCGTCACTTCGGGCACTATACAGGTACACCCACCCCCCCACCCCCATAATACCGGCTGAAGGTACAGCACAGTAGCGGGTACTCCCCGATGTTAAGGTACCGTTTTAGACCTTAGAACAGCTGCAAGATCGCGGACTTGTCGAAATTCGCGAACATTGTTGTTATTTTTTAAAGCTGTGTGTGGTGCTTCGATCGCGCGTGTTGTGGCAAGGTGCGTGCGTATGTACTCATGAAGGATATAGAGGTCTCTCAGTTTTAATTATTACCACATTCTTTTTCATTTATTTTTTTTTTCCCATATCAGAGAGATAAATGGCCGCGCACGCCATGTTAGAGAGTGTGCAACCATTTTTTATTTTTTCGCGGGAGGCTTTCTTGCTTGGTGGGGAGGACCATACACCAGTAGAGGCGTGTTGCATGTTGCATGGGGGTTGCACGTTTTGAGCCAGAAAAAGGTATACCTCTGACCGGTTGAGCCACCCAAGTGTGGCGGGCTATCGGTGAGCCTGGTACTTTTCGTACGAGTGTACTTGTTTTAGTACTACAGCACATAGAATTGTTGGTCGGGTTGCGCGAACGAGACGTATGCTACCACAGAGGTATACCTTTTTTTGGCCGAACTTTTCTGTTCTGAATGACACCGGGCTCCTTAATTTAGTGCTAGAGCACATGGCGATGTTGGTCGTGTTGCGCGAACGAGACGTATGCTACCACAGAGGTATACCTTTTTTTGGCCGAACTTTTCTGTTCTGAATGGCACCGGGCTCCTTAATTTAGTACTAGAGCACATGGCGATGTTGGTCGTGTTGCGCGAACGAGACGTATGCTACCACAGAGGTATACCTTTTTTTGGCCGAACTTTTCTGTTCTGAATGGCACCGGGCTCCTTAATTTAGTGCTAGAGCACATGGCGATGTTGGTCGTGTTGCGCGAACGAGACGTATGCTACCACAGAGGTACTACCTTATTTTTTTACCGATTTTTTTCATCTTAATCCAAAAATGTCGGAAAAATCGGCCATTTATTTGTTTTGTTATTCTCGTTGTGTACCTATTAATAGGCCACATGGGCGTTTTCATCCGCGATAAAGCAGGTTTATTTTTTCCAGAAATCAGTTTTTGGGAGCGGGACATGTCTTAATCTCCCAAATTGAGGAAGAAGCTTGAAAGGAAGAAAAAGTGGTGCACCTCTATCGTAGCACACGCCTGACGAACGAACGCCTTCCAAGTCATTTTGAAATCGGGTGAGATTTTTTTAGCTAGCCACGCTCTTGTTAGGAACTCAGAAAAAATCTCAGAATCTGACTGTTTACCCCTCCAGCGTGCGATGGCTCTTATCTTACTTCGTTGAATCGGCTTCTTGTTCCTTTCGACAGGACGCGATCGATGCGACAGCCGACGGGCGGCTGGACGAGACGAGGGCAAAGTTTTACTCGGCGGAGATCGCCTTGGCCTTGATGCATCTTCACGACATGGGGCTCATGTATCGGTAAGCCGCGGGGGGTGTCTGCTCCGATTGAGCGGGTGTCACTCCCGCACTTCGAGAAAGTACGAGACCTTTTACACGAAGAATATTGCTATATCCCCCCCGCGGTGTATTTTATCGTTACTACTCTTAGTATTTCTTACCGTATGTATTCTTTCAACACGAGTACGTTCATTATTATTTTATACCATCATGGGTCTAAATATAATAAACCTCTCTTAACTATTAGTCGATGTAAACGTGGCTTACATTTCGGATCATACCGGACCAAAGCTACGGTAGAGGGGTGACTTTTTTTTGTTCGGCCGTTTTTTTGCAGTGCATGACGCGGGGTCACTCGCGCGAGGGACCCCCCCTCCCCCCCCTCTGTTATCTTGCGGTCTTGAGCTCTCGAGCTGCTTTTGGTTTCGGCAAGAATCCGAAATGGCATGATCAGCGACGCCACACCACAAGCGAACAGGCTACAACGTCATTTCGTGCGACTGGCTCAAACACACCGGTAGACAGACAAAAACGTACCTGGTAGTCAAAAATAGCTTTTATTGTTATTGCTACTGTTACTTTGTGTGTTATCATTTCTACTACTAAACATGTCGGTATTGGTATGGCTATGTATGGCTATTGAGGTATTGATTTTTTTTTTTAAACTACTGGTGTCATGAGCAGCCAAGAAAAAAAAAAAAACTTTTTTTACGCGAAGCGTATCAATCAATTTCTGAAATTATTTTCTACAAAAGTACACGTCAGATCTGCGAAGAGTTCGACCGATTCAAAGAGTCGATACGTCGGCGTACTTCTATTACGGTTGTACCGCGTATCATGGCGGCTTCTAAGCATTGATTTCGTGACCCATAAGTACCACATTAATGATGGCTTTCGTTAAAATAGAATATCCCTCCCTCCCTCCCTCCTCCCCCCCCCCCCCCCGCGCACAAACACGCTTACCAGGGACTTGAAACCCCGGAACGTTATGTTGGGGATGGATGGACACATTCAGCTTGCCGATATGGGTGGGGCCGGCGATTCGATCGGAGACATGTCCGCGCGAAAAGTAAGCATTGCCTTTGGGAAACGGGGGGAAGAGAGCCAGGGCGGGGGGAAGGGGCGTACTCATTTGTTGCATGTCTTAGTAATTTAACCATTGAACACGCATCCCTTTCGACACAGAGCACCGTTCCTACTCCTAATAGAGGCACCTCCAATATTTGGGCCGGGAGGGGGGCGGTATTTGGAATACGAACCATTCGTGGCAGGTACTGATGTTGTACGACTGGAGCAGGCGCGGGTGAGGATGGGGGGGAAGGGAGGGGGGGGGGGTGATTCGATCGGCGGTGATATGTTTCCACAAAAAAATGAGCGTGGGGATTGGGAAGGCATGGCCGGGCAGCAGGGCGTAATAGTACCGACAGGATCATCCATGGATGTTATCCTTCGGACCATAGACCCTCGCGTCCCCAGCGGACCGCGTCGGGTTTCACACCGACCAGGCGGACGGGGGGGGGGGAGAAGGGGCGTAGGTGAGGAGATGAGGGGGGGGGGGGCAGGGGCTTCAATAGGAGGCGTTTCCGCGCAAAACATGAGTGCTCATTGCGACTGCTGGGGGAAGGAGAGAAGGCAGAAGAGGGGGGGGCGGGGAGAGTGTGTGACGTGGGTAGGGGTACTCATAGCGTGCATGGCCGTCAGCTGAAATACCAATAGACCTCGCGCATCGCTATAGTACTGGGACGGAGCACGCTGGGTTTTCGCGGACAAGGCAGGCACTGCTTGCACCAAGCGCGACGCGCCGACGGGGTTCGGCAAGTCGCACCAAGAGAGAGCTGCATCCCACTAAGAATCACCCGTGTGACGCGGAATCCGGCACCTTGTGCGTGCTTTGTTGAGCATGGATGAAGTCGTTTAATGACTTTCTGTACTTTCCGGTTCTGGTCACGTCCAGAAACGTCAATGGGTACAACACGTAGCTGTCTCTTGCGTGCCTGACCGTACAAGTCACAACAACAACAACAACAACAACAACAACAACAACAACAACAAAAACAACAACAACAACAACAACAACAACAACAACAACAACAACAACAACATATACACTACGTGACAAGAACAGCGCTCAACCAGTTACTGCTCCCCCTTCTCTCCGTCTCGAAAGGAATGTGTGGTCAATGGTCAAATGACTAAGGCGAGCAACAAACCGGTAACCCCCCCCCCCCCCCCCCCCCCCCCTCCCGCCTCTTGCCCTCCTCCCTGCCGCTACTCCTGTCGCTATCGCCTCTATCCTTGTTCTGATTTTCCTTCGGCTTGACGTCCCTTGGGTATCGGTTGGGTATCGGTCGAAGCAGTTGAGAAAGCACGGCGCGAAGGCGGCTGCGCCCGCCCGCGGCCTCGCGAACTTTCGTCGACGGAGTGTGATGGGCACGAAGGGCTACATGGCGCCGGAGATGGCCGAGCTGCTGGTCCAGGTGGGAAGCCAATGATTGTTTTTTTTTCGCCCCAAACTCCTTTCGACGCAACGCCCCGAACCCCTCGCTATAATAAATCCAAGTAATTTTGTCCCCAAAAACGGGTTTCCAGTTGTAAAGGGGTTAAGAGCCCCTGAACCCCTCCCTATACTAAATCCAAGTAATTTTATCCCCGAAAACGGGTTTCCAGTTGTAAAGGGGTTAACCGACTCTACGGCAGGGTGGTCACTTTTGGGGCGTTTCCTTTTCTCTTTTGCGGTGTCTCGGGGTCACTCACGCCAAGTGTCCCCCCCTCCCCCCCCCCTCCTTGCTCCGCTTGCTGCGGTTTTAATCTTTCGCGTGATAGTTCATGTATTTTTTATTGCGATAAGAATCCGAGAAGTGGAATGGTAAGAGCTCTACTTACTACGCTGCGCCAAAAGATTCGCTTAAGTTTGGTCTGTTTGATCCGTGACCGTGGAGAGTCACTCGTGCGAGTGCCCCAAAACGCTGTAGTGAAAAATCAGGGTACCTCCGCTACTCTCTAGCCTTGGTCGCGTACGGTATCAGGCCTATTCCTTGTGACACATGTCATCCTACGTACATGGTATACAGAGGATTTCACGGCAAATAACTAATGGCAAGGCGGCAAAACCGACTAGAGTTTGAGAATAGCTGTTTTTTTATAGTGGAGCGAGTCGGTTGGACAATTTTCGCCGCATTTCGCACACATCCAAGAATTTTTTTTTGTTGTTGTTGAAAAAACCGAACCTCGTCGTGTAGAAAATTATTTTGACAATAAACTCCATCACCACGAAGTGGTGCGGACGTTAGTTAGCTGCACCCCATCCACGGCAAGAAAACAAGGGCGCGACCATGTTTTGGGAGCCCCTCGTCGACGGCCGCGGCGCATTAGCGGAGAAAAGCTCTAATCCCCGCATACAATACGCCTTCCTACAAGTGCGGAAACCCAGTAAGTCGGATAGTCGGCACGCGACTCGGATAAACGACTGACTATATGTTCGACTAATAGCTACTGCAGTCGGTGACTTATGTCACATACATGCCGACTCAAAGCTCTAGCCTAACTGGGCTAAGCCCTCCTACAAGTACGGAAACCCAGTAAGTCGGATGGTCGGCACCCTCACGAAACGGCTGACAATTAGTCCGACTAGATTGCTAGTGGGTGACCTAACCCCTTCAGAGTCCCGAAATCCCCTTCATACTAGCTTCAAGTAATTTATCCAAAAAAGGGTTTCCAGTGCATTGAAGGCGTTAAGTCGTGCCGACTCACTGGGATGTTTCTTATGAGTTGTCCCACGGTAAAGTTTGCAATTTTTTTGCCAACGCGTTTTCAGGCCGATTTTGAGCTCCTCAAAGACTAGTGTGGAGCTATTGCGTTCAAGATTACAGTAATAATTTTACGAGCAGCGCGCATGCTTTGTTATTCGGGCTATGTTTTAATAGCGCGTGGAAAATGCTGGTCGTGTGTGGGTGTGCGCAAAATTTGTGCGAACGTCTTCGAAAGTCATGTTGAAATCGCGGGTGATGATCAATTTTGGAGATGTTGACAGATATCCTCATGATAGGCGCTCAGAAAATTCTTGGAATCTGCTGCACCCCATACCATGGGATAACTCTTGCTGTACACCTCCCTATACTAAATTCATGTAACTTTTGGTAAGAAAAGGGGTTTCCAGTAGTAACGGCGTTAATTTTGGACTCTGCGCGGCACGGTACGGGGTGCGCAGCCGATTCTAAGAATTTTCTGAGCTCCTATACCATGAGGACATATCTGTCAATACCTTTCACCATCGTCGTCACCCGATTTCAACGTGACTTCGAAGGCGTTTTTTTTCGAGCAATCCGACGACAAAAAAATAGGATTTCTTCTTGTACGTATTCCCTCGTAGTCCTAACGAAGACTCAACTCAAGTGACTCATGCTCGAAAAGTATCAGACTGCTAACCGGTAGTTTTTTCGCTTGAGGAGCTCAACCGGCAATGATATACCTTTTTTTGGCGAAAAAAGAGCAGCCCGTACCGTGGGATGACTGTTCAAAAACTCCTCATAACAGGGGCAATTTTTGCAGGGCTTTTGAAGGGGTCATTAACCGGCCCGCCGGCCTGGTCGGGTCGGGTCGGGTCGGGTCGGGTCGGGTCGGGTCGGGTCGGGTCAGGAGGTTTCCATGTATGACACGTCGGGCCGGGTCGCCCTGATCCGTCTCGATCCGGGAGAAATCATCCGATCCGTGATGCAAAGCCCTGAGTTCTTGTTCTTATATACGAGTGTTGTGGGCCGATCTCTTCTGCCGTGTACGCGGCGCTTTTTTTTTTTCCTTGTTTTGCTTCCTTGTTCGTGGCTGTTAATTTCAGACGGATGAGCAGCGGCAGGGTTACAACGAGGCCGTCGACTGGTGGTCGCTGGGGGTGACGACGTACAAGATGCTTACGGGAGTGCGCCCGTTCGACCCCCCTCCCTGGGCCACGCGAAAGAAGTCGGTCCTTGCTATGATCCGACGACAAACGGAGTACGAGAAGTTGCAAGCGGGGGTGAGTTGCGCGAACTTCATTTTTTTTGTGCTCGCAAAGATATCGCGAGACGGATGTCGTTACAAGTCAAGGAAAAAAAAAAAGAAAAAAAAAGCTCCAGAAGAGAGTCAAGGTTTCGAAAAATCGAATCGTTGCTCCACACTAAGACCTTGAATAAATTTTGGCGTCAGACAAAAAAGCAAAATTATTGGAAAATTGCCGTCGGCCAACGGGACATGATTCTGTGTGTATGTGTGTGTTTTTTTTGTTTTTTTTCTCTCCCATTTTTGCGGCTGCTTGGCAAGAAAACATAACTACTTAAAAGAGAGAAAAATAAAAAAAAACACGAAGATCATGGAAGGAAGGGATGATGAGCTAAAACAAAACCCGATAAAACATGCCCAGAAAGTAGGAAAAAATATATGGGAAAAAACCCAAAAAGACAGCGCAATCTTTTGGTACTATCAATATCATTCTTACGAGCTTCTCCACCGGAATGTGGTTCGCCTGAAATCCCTATCGAAGGGGGGGGGGGGGGGGGCAAGTTGTTGGAAACGGGGGGGCGGGGGGGGCGGGGGCTTGGGAAAGCCCTTGAAAACTCAAAGGAAGAAAGGATAAAAGACACCGCGAAAGAGAACCATGCAGGAGATTTCTGGGTCATCCCACGGTGCAGGGAGCGCAAGCGGAAGTTTTTGAGAAGTTTCAGACGCATGCTACGATAGAGGTATACCTTTTTTTGGCGAAAATGGTTTCTGGATGGCGGGGCTCTTCTTAACCCAAAAATCGTCGGAAAAAATATAAATAATCTAGGGCATTTTTTCTGTGCATGATTCCTCGTTGTGTGTGTATGCTACCTAGGCGCCATGGGACTTGTTCATCCGGTATGGGTAACAATAAGCAGTGTTCTTGATATTTTCTCTGGACAAATCAGCTTTTTGGGGGAGGGGTATGTCTTAAGCTGCCACCAAAGTTGAGGAACACGCACCCTCTCAGGTGAAGAAAAAAAAAAAAAAAAAAAAAAGGGGTGAACGCCTCTATCTATCTATCGAAGCACGCGTCGACATCTCAACGGGTTCAAAACATACATGACACGTCGAGTGCATTTCAATCGCGCAACCCGAGCTCAAACCACTTCTACGCGCGAGGCAGACTATTAGTAGTCCTAAAACAAACATTACGCTCCCTCGTAGAAAAAAAAAATAAAATGACAGACCTGTAGAGGTCACTCACAGGAAAAAAAAAAAAAATGGAGCACAAAAAGTGCCGTCGTGTGCACCGCGCTGTGTGGTCGTATCGTGTCTGAAGGGAGTTCCACTGTCGCGCTATTGGCGTTGCTTGTGAGCTCGTTCGTTGTCACACCGCCCGGGGAGTGCCGTATGGTGGTGTCGCGCGACTCGGTATACATACGTGGGATATGGCTCTCTCTTCTATGAGATTTTTTAGTATTATTATCTGTTTGCCATCCGACATCGCTCATGAACGCCGACGCGTACCGTCTTTTCGTACCCGTCCATGTTTTGGTTCGCGGTGGTTTTTCACGCTGGTTTTTGGAATCCACACCGGAGATCTGGAGGTGATTTTATTTTGTTTTATTTTATTGCTATTTTTATTGTTCTTATTATTACTATTGTTGTTATTATTATTATTATTATTATTATTATTATTATTATTATTATTATTATTATTATTATTATTATTATTATTATTATTATTATTATTATTATTATTATTATTATTATTATTATTATTATTATTATTATTATTATTATTATTATTATTATTATTATTATTATTATTATTATTATTATTATTATTATTATTATTATTATTATTATTATTATTATTATTATTATTATCATTATTATTATTATTATATTATTATTATTATTATTATTATTATTATTATTATTATTATTATTATTATTATTATTATTATTATTATTATTATTATTATCATTATTATTATTATTATTATTATTATTATTATTATTATTATTATTATTATTATTATTATTATTATTATTATTATTATTATTATTATTATTATTATTATTATTATTATTATTATTATTATTATTATTATTGTTGTTGATGTTGTTGTTGTTGTTGTTGTTGTTGTTGTTGTTGTTGTTGTTGTTGTTGTTGTTGTTGCTGTTGTTGTTGTTCTTGTTGTTGTTGTTGTTGTTGTTGTTATTGTTATTATTATTATTATTATTATTATTATTATTATTATTATTATTATTATTATTATTATTATTATTATTATTATTATTATTGTTGTTGTTGTTGTTTTATTGAGTACAATCGGTGGTATGATATATACAACCTTCAGTGAATTATCTACGTCGGCAGCGCTGTTTTTTTTCACTCATCATTGTAAAAAAATAACAAAAAATATCCTATGCGCGAATATACGTACATCTTACAAAAAACTAAGGGGAGGAAAATCAACCAAACCAACCAATCAAACACTCCACCATCCTACCAACCAACCAACCAACCAATCAACCAACCAACCAACCAACTAAGCTACCAAACCAACCAACCAAACCAACCAACCAACTAACCAACCAACCAAACCAACCAACCAACCAACCAAACCAACCAAACCAACCAACCAAACCAACCAAACAACCAACCAAACAACCAAACAACCAAAAACGCTCCCTGACGCTCCGAACCGCGGCATATCCGATTCACCTAACAATGGCAGGTGGACTATCCGCCGTTCATGTCTGCCCCGGCGATAGACTTCGTGTCGGTCCTGCTCCGACATGACATAGACAGGCGGCTGGGGTCGGGGCCGACGGGGAAAGAAGATATTAAGTCACATCAGTTCATGGAAGGTGGGCGCGGCTGCTGGGTATTATAGATATACTATCACGTCAATATTATACTGGTAGTAGACATCTTCTAGGGAAAGAAAAAAAAAAAAAAAAAAAACTTGGGGGAACTTTTCTTTATTACTTGTAGGCTTTTCTATCGCAGAATTTTCTTGCGGTAGTAGTTTTTTTGTTTTTTTTCTTTTACAAAAATAGTTATGGGGGGTCGGTGTGTAAAGTAGTTCTCGTAGAATTTTTATAGTAGTGCAGAATTTTGTTGCGGAATTTTCTGGAGAAATTTCTGCGATAACAAAAAATATACTCCGGAGTATATTATACCAGTATATAGACTATACTTCGAAGTATTATATATGGGGTCAGGGTCGACGGCAGGGAAAAGAAGACACGACGACCTGGATAGGTAGAACTTTCTGGTAGAATTTTCCTTGGCGGGATTGTATTAAGAACTTTCTGGTAGAATTTTCCTTGACGGGATTGTATTAAGAACTTTCTGGTAGAATTTTCCTTGGCGGGATTGTATTAAGGGAGTTTGGCATGGTAGCTATCATGGGATAGTGGGCCAGACGGGTAAAAGAAGCCATTAAACCACACCTGGTACCAACTGGTGGGAGGTGGGGGGGTTGTGCCATGGAGAACGAGGGACAAGCTGCTGAATGGATGCCTGAGAAATGATGGGGCAGTGGGCCGGACGGGGAACGAAAAACAGCAAACCATACACCAACTCGTTGGAGATGACAGATGGGGTGTGTGCCATGGAGAACGGGGGACAAGCTGCTGAAATTGTTACCCTGTTATGCAGCAAAGTAGTACCGAGCAGCTAAAATTATCGATGGACTTCCTGCCAAGAGTACCCGGCAAGCAGCTACCGGGGCGGGGGATTTGTCCCCTGCAGGCCTGTAGACCTGCGATCACCTCAGATGACAATAATTGGTGGGTGCACCGAAGATAGATGGACCAACGCTTGCATTTTATTTTTCGGCAGACAAAACTAAATCCGTTGTTTCGGTGCTGGGAGGAGAGTCGTAGTCGTGCCCCCAAACGAGAACCTACTGCTGCTGCTGCTGCTGTTGTTGCTGCTGTTGCTGCTGCTGCTATTGATGTTGCATAGCGCAGCAGTCCCTGCTGGTGTTGCTGCTGCTTTTGCCTGCTAGTATATTGCTGCTGCTCTGCAGCTGCTTCTTTCCTAAGAAAGAACTTCTTCTGAACTACGCCCCAATTCTACTGCCGTCACTGCTGCTGCTGCTGATACTACTGCTGCTGCCGCCGCCAATACCGCTGCTGCTGCTAATACTACTGCTGCTGATACAGCTGTTGTTGTTGCCGTTGCTAATAATATTGCTGATGTTGCCGTTGTTGCTGCTGTTGCTGCTGTTATCCCAATTATTTTTGGAACTCCCACACACATATAAATATTTATCGACAAACACGCCAGGGATACCATGGGAACGCCTGGGGGCGAAAAACGTGGAGCCTCCATATTTACCGCCGGTAAGTGCTGCAACGTCGTGTCACTTTTTTTAAGGGGGGGGGGGGGGGCAGAAGGGGCTGATGGGAGGGGGGGCAAGAGGGAGTGGGCGGGGGTGAGGGCTGGAGCAAGGGGGGGGGAAAGGGGTAGGAGGAGCAGGTGGGGCAGGGGGGGGGGGCGTACTCATCCTTTACTTGCCTTAGCCATTTGACCATTAACCACGCATCCCATTCGAAACGGAGCAGGGGGGGGGGGGGGAAGGACGGGGCTGGCAGAAAGGGGCGCGGGGGTGTCCGATCAGGTGAGTTTCGAAGAAATCGAGACCATTACTGGAAAGCCTGCAAGAATCCCCCCCCTCTTTCTCGATCACGACGTCCCGGGGGAGGAACCCCGCCGCCTCCCCTCCCTCCTTCCCCCTAAGTGGTTTCGTTGGGGTTCATGGCCGCCAAAAACGGGCAGCAAAATCAAGTTTCCGGATCACGTACAGCCCCCCCCCCCCCCCCCGGGGATGAATTCCGTCCCTCCTCCCCCCCATGATTTCCTTGGGATTTATTACCGTTACGAAGGAGCAGTCAATGGGGGTGTCCGAATCACCTACATACTATCCTCCTCCCCCCGGACGTAGGATTTTCATCCCTCCCCTTTCTCCTCCACCTGGGAACGAGCCCCCCCCCCCCCCCTCTTCGCCTCCCCCCCCCCCCCCCCCCCCCCCCCCCCCTCTCTTCGTTTTAGTGTAGGTGACCTGGACCTGCCACAAAACAGAAATAGGCTTACCAGTAGCCGGGTGGGGAAGAAAGTAGGCGCACAGAGCTGCCCTTGCGGCATCGCGGACGAGAGTAGAACCAAACGTAAAAGTGGGAGAATGTGAAGTGTAGAAGGAGAAAAGGAACGTGTTCAGAGGAAGGAGATGAGAAAAAGAAAAAAAGGACGGGAGATGTGACATGATGGAGATTTTTTTTTGGTGCTTTTTATAGATAATGGCGAGAAAGCGATCGCTATCCTGTTAATAGGAAGGATAGATGGTGGCCACAGACTGCCAAACAGGAAGGAAACACAAGATAGGCAAGACGTTTTTTGTTGTGTTGTACATGGAAGAAGCGCGCGATCGCGATCCTAGGATCCTAGGAACGATAGACGGTGGCCACAGGCTGCCAAGCAAGAAGGACGCACAAGATAAGCACAAAAACGTTTTTGATGTAATGTACAGGGAAGAAGCGTGCTGAGCGCCCGAACGTTGGAGGTGTCTCTAAGAGCAGTAGAGGGACGGTGCTCCCCGGCTCGGAAGGGATTCGAGTGGTCAGTGACCAAATGACTACGGCAAGCAACGAGATGAGCACGCCCCCATCCCCTCCCCCTTCCCTCTTCCCCCCTCCATATCCTCCTTCGGGGCCGTGGTCTATGGTCGCACGACTACAGCCACGCATGAAATGAGTACATGGCCCTCTCCCTATTTCCGTGGGTACCTCCACCCACGCGCGACAAAAGGAGTTATCTGATCAACCCTGCTGCGAAGGCTTCGAGGCGACGACAGAATCTATGCAAGAAGCCACTCACCCACCCCACTCCGGGGACGAATGCCGCCCCCCCCCCCCCCCCCCCCCCCCCCTCTTCCCGCGTCCGTATTTTCCTTGGGATTGTGGCCGTTACGAACGAGCAGCAAAGGGAGTTGTGCGATGAACCTTGTTACGAAAATTTCGAGAGTATGATGGAAACGATGGAGGAGGCCGACAAAAAATCGAACAAGAAGCGACCCTCCTTAGAGGCGGTGAGAGCAAAAGAAAAAAAAACGGAATTAATACGTCCTGCTTTTTACGAGTTTTTTTGTTTAGTTTTGATTAGTTTTTGTTTTTGTTCTCTAGTTTTTTGTTTCATGTTTTTTTGTTTTTTTTGTTTTTGTTTTTTGTTTTTTCTTGTTTATTCTTGTTTTTGTTTTTTGTTTTGTTTTTTTTTCTTGTTTCTTGTTTTGCTCTTGTTTTTTTTTGTTTTTTTTTGTTTTTGCGTCTTCAGTTGTTTTTTTTTTCTTTTTGTTTTGTTTTGTCTGGTTTTGTTTTGGTTTGTTTCGTTTTTGTTCATCCTATCTATTTTCTTCGCACTTTTGCTTTCTGTTTTTCCCTCCCTGGACGTAGCTCAGAAGCGAGGTCACCAGGCAAGCCCTTCTCCCTCCTCCCCACTACGGTACGCGCGCGCGTTAATTTTTATTGCTAGAGAAGACTTCAACCGTTTCTTCCCTCGTCGACTCTCATCGAACTGAAGTTGCTTTGAAATACCTGGTGTCTGGTGGGCCTCCACAGTCTATTGTCGCAGTCAATATTCAGTAGTGACTTTCGAAATATCGTTACTGTCAATTTTCTTTTTATGGTTGATATTTAGTAAGACATAATTCGTTGGCATATAGAATAGTCTATTGTCGTAGTCAATGTTTCAGTGTGGTAACTTTCGAATTATTGGGTCAGCATTTTGTGTTTTCAAGGTTGCAAATCCATACTTCGTTCTAGCATATTCAACGGTCACAACTTATTGTCGCAGTCAATACTTCGATCGTCGTGACTTTCGAAATATTGGTAACTTTTCGTTTTACTGCTGTAAAGCCATATTTCCTTGGCATATCAGTAGACCTATTGTCGCAGTCAATATTCAGTAGAGTGACGGTCGAAACATAGAGTAGCTTTTCATTATTTTAAGGTTTTACTATTTCACAAGACGTACTTCGTTGGCACATCAGTAGTCTATTGTCGCAATCAATATTTCAGCAGTTACTTTCGAAATATTGGGTGCCTTTCTTTGTTGTACATATATATATGCTCGCTTTCTGTGCCTCGTATGAAGCGCTTCGCCTTCGATGTTGCTTCTTGCTCTCGCTAATTCCCCGATTCTCCGTCTAGCGATGAACTCGAGAATCACGAAATCACGAGTTATCTGGTCCAGTGAGCCATCGTCGTCCAGTTGTACACAACATCTTTGTCTGTCCGCGTGTTCTACCAGCCTGCCAGCACCGTCCCGTGCGGTATGCACTTGGTATCCCCACAAGCGCGATCAACCAAACAATGCCAGCTGCTGCTGTCAAAGTAAGCTACGTACGTACTCCGCCAAAAAAAGGTATGAACCAAAACGCCGAATTCTCTCTAGAACAACAAACAACATATTATTCTAATGTCGGTTCCCGATTCCTAACAGTATTTCGTATTTTATGATCGTAAGGCTGCTATTTAAGGAGACATACTTGTACTTCGTAGGCTTGTCAGTAACAGTAGTCTATTGTCGCAGTCAATATTGAGTAGTGTATTATGTGCCTGCAAACCAAAGGCGGGGGAAAGGTGTTGTTCACAACCAACGCAGCCGGCCAGTTATACAAACAAACAATCGAGTTTGTGCGCTTGGGTGGGGCTATCACCGCAGACAGAGACCTTAGCATTGAAATAACGCGGCGTCTTCAGAGGGCCTGGGCGTGCTTCCAGCGGTACAAGATGGAAATCTATGATCGTCCGGGTGTGCGCTTACGGTAGAAGGTGCGGTTGCTGAAAGCTGAGGTGGTCGAGAAACTTCTTTACGGTTGCATGACGCTGAGCCCGAAGAAGCCTGACCGTGACAGGCTACGACGGGTTCACCGCTCCATGCTCCTCCGATGCCTTGGATGGCGGAAACGGAAGCGCGACGACCACACCCTATCGTACGCCGACGCGCTTGCCAAGATAGCTTTCGAGAGCATAGAGGCGATAGTGCGCAAACGGAGGATATTGTTTGCGGGATTCGTAGCACGTATGGGGGAGGAGCGTCTGCCACAGAGGGTGATGTCTGTAGAGCTTGTTGGGGGTAAGGGCTACTCAGGGGGGCAAGAGAAGGACTGGATGGATCATCTGAAGGAGGTTATGTCGGTCTTTGGAATGAAATTCGAAGGGTGACGAAAGGCTGCTCAGAAGGTCGGCAGATGGTTTCGACGAGTAGAGGAGGGAGCCGAGTTGTTCGTGCGGAATTAGCATGAAACGGAAGACGCAAAGCTGCAGAGCGACGCGCAAAGGCTGCGGCAGCGCTATCCACCGTCGGCATCTCTGAGCGGCCGGGGGGAGGGGGGAGGGCGGGAGGGGGGAGCGGGGGAGGGGGGAGCGGGGGAGGGGGGAGGGGGGGGGGATGGGGGAGGGGGGGAGGGGGGAGGGGGGAGGGGGGGAGGCGGGTGGGGGGGAGGGGGGAGGGGGGGAGCGGGGAAGGGGGAAAGGGGGGGGGGGGAGGGGGGACGTCATGCCCAAGAGACTCTGGCCATCATCGTCTTGAAATTTGTGGGCCTTCCAATGGCCGTCACAAGATAGTGTCCACGTTACGTTTTCTCCCCAGTGCCATTGATGATGATGCACTTGATACCCTCTACGAGCCCAATGCCGTCTTTAGTCAGTTCCTAGGGTCTGCTAGTATGACATTTTTCCCTCTTTTCCTTTCCTCGCTTCCTCTTCTTGTCTTGTCTTTTCTTGCTTTTCTTGTCTTTTCTTTTCCTTCCTTTCCGTTCTCGTTTTTTTGGATTCTTGTCTTTTCTTTCCTCGCCTTTTTCGTATTTTCTTTTCTTTGTTTCATTTTTCCAATTGACTTGTGTCTGTTGTGCGCATGCGTAGTGATAGGTACTACGTGCAATATATACGTGGTAATCTTTCTTGGGTGGCAAGCGGTATAGTCGGTTTTTCCAGGCGCGAGTAGTGAGACGTATGCACCAGTGTGGACCTGGCACATCGCAGGCTGACTCCCGATTTCTTTTAAATATTCTTCTGCGCAGAGGCATTATTATCAGTTGCGTCAGCTATGATATGTATGTGCGTGTACTACTTTTGGTTTTGTCTGTGTTTTTTCCCTGGCCCCAGGTATTCCAGCACTCCAGGGTGAGTGTAGCCTGTCCTGTGACCACGGACTTGATTGTGCGAGTGGACGTGAGAACAACAACAATGACTTTCGAAATATTGGGTAGCATTTCATTACTTGATGGCTGCTATTTAAGGAGACATAGTTCGTAGGCTTGTCGCAGTCAACATTCTATAGTGACCTTCGAAATATTGGGTAGCCTTTTCACTATTTGAATGTTGCTATTTAATGTCACCTCCCTCGTTGGCACGTCAGTAGTAGTCTATCGTTGCAGTCAAAATTCAGTGTTGACTTTCGAAACATTGGGTAAAACTTGATGATTGTCAGGTTGCTCTTCGAACAACAAGACATAACTCCGTAGTTGCGTCAGCGGTCTATCCTCGACGTCAACATTCAGCAGCGATTTTCGAACTAATGCTCAGCACACTTTATTATCTCACGGTTGCTATACACACAAAAAAAGATAATACCTGGCAAGACACATAAGACAAAAACCACTCTGTGTCAGGAAAAAGTGCCCGACCATTGGACGCGCGTTCTACGATAGAGGTGTCCCCAGAAAATTCTATGTACGAGGTTCCTCACCTTAGGAGATTAACGCCTTTACAACTACTGGAAACCCTTTTGGGGGACAAATTAACTTGAACTTGGTGTAGGGAGGGATTTTGGGGGCTCTAACGGGGCTAAGACCTCTCCCCCAAAAACTGATTTTGGAGAAAAATAAGACTGCCACCGGACGGTTCCTCACCTTAGGAGCTTAACGTCTTGGCAACTACTGGAAACCCTTTTGGGGGACAATTAACTTGAATTTAGTGTAGGGAGGGATTTTGGGGGCTCTAACGGGGTTAAGACCTCTCCCCCAAAAACTGATTTTGGAGAAAAAGTAAGACTGCTACCGGACGACAAAGGTCCCGTGGTGGCCCTAGGCAGTACAACGGGAACCACCAACAAGAAATAACGACAGAGGTGCACCCCACTTTCGGAGGTTTCACGAAAAAAAAAATAAACCTGCTTGTTATCGCGGATGACAAACCCCACGTGGCCTAGGTATAGATAACGATAATCATCATGCGAAGAATAAACGGGGCGTATTTTCCGACGAAGAATAAACGGGGCGTATTTTCCGACGATTTTGGGTCAAGGAGCCCCGTCATTCAGAAAAGCATTTCGCCAAGAAAAGGTATACCTCTGTCGTAGCACGCACGTTTCTTTCGAGATTTCATACTGAAAAAAATGTTGTTCACGGGCGGTAGAGTGGTACTTCATATCAGTAGGTCTGTTGTCGGAGTCAATATTCCGGTAGCGACCTTTCGAGGTAACTTTATTAGTTTTTTTGCTTTTTATGATTTCAAGGTGTTTGGGACGTAATATTGTTGGCATAGACTATAGCAGTAGTTCTATTGTTGCAGTCATTATTTCAGTGGCGACTTTCTGAAACGTAGTGAATGGTTAACCTGGGAATAGATTCAATACCGTTGCACTTTATTCAACTTAACTCTCTATCCGCTCCCCTCGCCCCCCTTCCTCTCCACTGTCCCCCATGATTTCTCTCCCTTACCCCCCCCCCCCCGCTTTTGTTCTCTCCCCCCCCTTCCCCTTCCCCTTCCCCTCCCCTCCCCTCCCCTCTCAATTCCTCCTCTTTTGTGCGTCTTTATTGTTTTCGCTACGATTAAGGTAACGAGCAATGAACAAAAGTGGTTCTCTACATGGCGGTACATCAGTCCCCAGACGCTGAGGATTGAGATGGGGCTGTCCAAAGCCATGGACGACATGGAGGCCAACTTCAAGGTGAAAATATTGACAACAACGCAAGAACCCAGAACAACAACGTAGGATATGGTGGTAGTTGTGGTGGTGGTGGTGACGGCAAGAACATGCCGAGTACCATGAAGATCGAAATACAGTCGGCCCCGCCTTAAAGACGCACATGGTTTAGTTTTTCAGAGCGTCTTTAACGCGGGGAACCCATCTTTAGGATTCTGGGGACGATAACTCGCCATTCCCGGCGTCAATGGAGGCGTGACATACGTCAAAAGGCGCGCCGTTGCAGCAGGAATACTCCAGCACGACGCGAAAACACCGAAAAAAATACCCGGTACTATTAATATCACACCGTGGCAGGCGGTCGAGAGTCTCACGCACTAGATGACCAAGTTATTCGTTTGTTGATCGTTGTAGCGACACTCGACCTCCCAAAAAATACCACGAAAAGCAGTAGCTGGTTTTGCAGAACGACGTTTTTGTATTACGGTGTACTACTACTGTTGTCGTCGCTGATGCTGCTGTTGGCGTTGATGCTGTTGTGTTTGTTTGTGTTTTTGATTTTCGTCTGTGCTGTCCTCTCACGCTGAAAAATCTCGCCGACACACCGTCAGCATCTGAAAATAACCGTACCGCTACTGCCATTGCAACTGACACGATACAACCTTCTTTGAGACAGGCTACGTACCAAACACGGACAAAACAGAACCGCCGACGCGCCCGAAGCACAACCACATAAGCCACAAAATATCGGTGATTGGTGCCCTCTCTCTGCTGCCGGTAGCCTTTGTACCCGATGCCCCGACCGCAAAAGCCATGCCTGGGTTGCCCGCAAGGGCACTGGTGCTTCGGCGCATGACACTCTATACCTTTTTCTTGCCGAAAACACGTTTTCTGAACGACGGCGCTCGTTAACCTACTAATACTATCGTCGGAAAAAAATAAATAATAGGCCATTTTTGTTTTCGTGGTTCCCGTTTTGTACCTAGGCCATTGGAGCCTTTATCCGGTGTAGAGATTTTATTTTTTCTCTCCAACGAAATCAGTTTTTGGTAGAAGAGGTCTTAAAAGCTCCCAAAATTGAGGGGTAGTATCAGGAAGAAAAACGTGGCGCGCCTCCTTCGTAGTAGCACGCGTCTTTCTCAAAATCGTCATGGAAATAGACTCCATCGTGTGCATGTCGGTTCTTCGCATGCCGTTGTGCCGGAAGCAGACGAACCATCAGCAGATGAGAGGAATCTGTCCATACCCACACGCAGCAGCGGCAGCAGACCTCTCTCTCTCTCTCTGCGTAGCTCTATAGGTGTGATTACAGTAGCTTTTGGGGGGGAGGGGAAGTCCCGTGGTGTAAAACTGCTACCCCACCCCGGAGTGATGTCTATCGGCGGGGCACCCTGCCTGAGGAAATAACATGTCGGCTTTAAAGCGGGGAGTTGGCTTGAGATTGGCGTCTTTAAAGCGGGGATGGCTGTATACGGACGAACGGCCTCGGCAGTGCCCCTCCTCTCACTCTACTAAGTAACAAAGAAAAAGTTAGACATATCCATTAAAACATCGAATTATGCTGAAAACCCCGATGTGTGGCCGCTATCCTCTCTCCCCCTTGCCCCTCCTTCCCCCCACCCCCCCCTTCCCACCGCCCCCGCTACCTCTCCCTTCTCCTCTTCCCTTCTCCCCCCCCCCACCCCTTCCCTTTTCCCCTTCCCCTCCTCTCCTTCCTCCCCCTCCACCCTCCCCCTCCACCCTCCAGCCCACTTGATATACCTAGTACTTGCAGCCTGCCTGATGAGCAGTATGTTCATGTAATCTACGAGGATATGATTCATGAATCACACATGTACGAGCATTATACAGGATATTTGGTTTTTGGAAATGAGTGCATTCTATTGGATGACATGGAGATGTCAAGATGGTGTGATGTCATAAATGTCAGTCACACCGATGGAAACATGCCTGCTATGTTATGTTCGGTTCTGAGCTAATATAGGTGATCCCATCACAACTCCCACTCTCCCGGCCCCTCCCGCCCCCTCCCTCCCTCCCCCTTTCCTCCCCTCCACCGCCTACTGCCCCCATCCCCTCCACAATATCAAACTCCTTGCCCGACTATTCGCCAATATCCCAGGTGGTACAGCTTACGGGCGAGAGTTCGTTTACAGCGGCGCCCCCTAGAGAGCATAACGCCTTAAAAAGGACTGGGAAAGCCGTGATGGGCATCGGCCGGGTTCTCTCGCACCTGGGACACCTTCATTCTGGCATTTCTCATGCGGGGTCGGGGTGAGTGCTGTCCCCTGCTATATAATGCCACCATGAAAGCATGCTACGACAGAGGTAGCCCTTTCTTGAGAAAAACATTTTCTTCATTCTAGCATGTCTCATGCGGGGTCGGGGTGCGTGTTATCCCCTGCTATTTAATGCCACTACACGGACGCGTACTACGATAGAGGTAGCACTTTTTCAAGAAAAATATTTTACTGAACTATGGCATGTCTCATGCGGGGTCGGGGTGAGTGCTGTCCCCTGCTATTTAATGCCACTGCACGGACGCATACTACGATAGAGGTAGCACTTTTTCGATATATATATATATTTTTTTTCGTACATGGCATGTCTCACGCGGGGTCGGGGTAAGCACTAACTGTCCCCTGCTATTTAGTGCCACCATGGATGCATACGACGACAGAGGTGGCAGATTTTTCATAAAAAATATTATTTGAATGACGGGGCTCTGTAGTAGAAAATAGAGACCAAAAAGCTTACGGTAAGAGTTGTCTTCCGATTTAAGACACGTAGCGGTTTAAGACAGGTATGATTACTTTGCTTGACACACACCCACTCTTAATTCGTGGCCCCCCTGCAGTAGAAAATAGATATGCATAACTTAATGTTCCGATTTAAGACACGTACCGGTTTAAGAGAGGTCTGCTTAGCTTGGCACGCCCACTCTTAACGCTTAGCCTCCTGTTGTAGAACATAGATGAAGAACTTACAATAATGGTACGACTTAAGACACACGTCCCGGTTTTAAGAGACGTCAGCTCAGCTTGAACCACCCACTGTTGTCTTGTAGCCCCCCTGAATAGAAAATAGACCGAGAACTTAAAGTAGTGTTCTTTTTAAGACACGAAAATAGACCGATAACTTAAAGTAGTGTTCTGATTTAAGACACCTACCGGTTTGAGAGAGATCTGCTTGGCTTGACACGCCCACTCTTAGCGCTTAGCCTCCTGTAGCAGAACATAGATGAAGAAGTTACAGTAATGTTCTGATTGAAGACACGTGCCGGTTTTAAGAGAGATCTGCTCAGCTTGAACCACCCACTCTCAACTTGTAGCCGCCCTGAATAGAAGACCAAAAACTTAAAGTAGTGCTCTGATTTAAGACACGTACCGGTTTGATAGAGGTCTGCTTGGCTTAAACCACCCACTCTTAACTCGTAGCCCCCCCAACCCGTAGCAGAAATTGACCAAGAACTTACAGCCGTTTTCCGACTTTAGAGACACTTGCCTGTTTGACAGAGGTGTGCTTAGTTAGCTTGACGCGCACCCACTCTAAACTCATAGCCTCTCCTGTAATGACAAAACAGATTTTTAAAGAATTTTGAATAGTATAATGCATCGTCTCTTCTTGCCGAAAGATTGATCGCTCTCGATCATAACCGTAGCTGCCTGCGGCTATGCTGATTCTTCTGTTTTACGAAAACAAAACGAAAAAAATGCGGCACGTTTTTTTTGTTCGCGCGCGCAGGGCGGGCTTCTTTCGAAGAAGGCTTTCGTCCATGACCAGGGGACGGCCGCCAGAATCAACACCGTGAGTCCTGGTCGTTTTTTGTTGTCTTTTTTCGAAAAACAAGATACGAAAAGAGCAAAATAAGGAGGTGACAAAACAAGAAACAAAAGCGGAAATAAGAAAAGCGGGAGTAAGGAAAGTATGCCCAACAAGAAAAGCACAGCTAAGAAAAACGCCACATTATTAGATTAACCGAAATACAGAAGCACAAACAATAAATTGAAAAGTAAGGGGCAAATAACAAAATGAAAGAAGAAACGACAAACAGGAAAAATACAACTACAAAACAAGAAAACACAGGAAAATGAAAAGCAAGGCAACGGCAAAATGGTAAAGTGGCAAATGCTTTCGTCCACATGACCAAGGAGCGGCCGACGGAAACAACCGTGCAAGTACGTTTGCTGACTTCTTTTCAAATAACCGCCTTCTCCATCGCTTCACAGTTCAGAAAGGGTTCCAAATAATAGAAGGAAAATAATAAAATGAAGAAAATATGGAAAAAGAAAAAAGAAACAATGGCCAATGATGCCGTCCATGATCAGGGGACGGCCGCCAGAAGCCAACACCCCTGTGACGTTATATTTCGTTCCCCACCCCCTTCCCTTCCGTCGCCTGCTTCATGTCCCAATACGAAAAATGATGCACAAACGAAAATACGAACAATTGGAAAATGAAAACAAGAAAATGAAAACAAGAAAATGACAAACAAGAGAGTGAACACAAGAAAATGACAAACAAGAAAATGACAAACAAGAAAAAAAAGAAAACAGAAAACGAACAAATGAGAACAAGTATTGAGAAAGGCGTCGAGAGGCCGCAAGGCCACACTCTGGCAAGAACGTGGCTCTTTCAGCAAGGTACAGTACCCACAACATGCGTGTGATACGTGTATGACGTGGGTGCCCAGGGATTCCCACGGTAAAGAACGGATTATCGGACGCCACGTTGTCTATCGCAACGCCTGTAAGTCTTTGCGGAAACCCCTGAATCGTGTGACTACAACGATTGGTAACGAGCGACGGTAGAAATCCGACGCACACTCCGGCAACAGTATGACGCTCTACGACCAAGGCGTAAGTAAGCGCAATAAGCTGAAATGTTTCAGTTAGCATCAAGTTCGAGCAAAAAGAGGGAAAGGTAGGAAGCGAAATTCCAACCAGAAAAATACCTTGAATGTTGCCAAACTCCCTGCGTGGTGTTGGAAGCGAAAATAAGGGAGCACCACCAACACCAGCCCCAACACCAACACCAACACCAACACCACCACCACCACCACCACCAACAACAACAACAACAACAACAACGACAACCACAACAACAACCACAACAACAACAACAACAACAATAACAACAACGACGACAACACCAACAACAAAACAACAACAACAACAACTACAACCACCACCACCACCACCAACAACAACAACAGCAACAACAACGCCACCAACCTCCACGAGCACCAATGCTGAACATGTTCCTTTGTCTTACACTCTGACCCCCCTGTCCCCCTGGTATCCGTTCATTTTTTTGTTTTTGGCAGAGCGGAGACTGCTCCAGCGTCGTCTAACGTGTCCACCTCGTTCCTGAAGATGCCTTCATTGAAATCGTCAGGGACCTTCACACACTCGTAAGTGCCGAACCCTGACCTCCAAGCCTGACCACGTACCTCGCCCACGCCACGGTAGAGGCGGTAGAGGTGTACCTTTTTTTGCGTGCAAAGCTCCTCACTTGAGGAGCTATATCACTTCGGCCACGCCACGGGAGAGTGGAGGTGTACCTTTTCTTGGCTGCAAGGCTCCTCACTTGAGGGGCTATATCACCTCACCCACCCTACGGTGAAGTGTAGGTGTACCTTTTCTTGGCTGCAAGGCTCCTCACTTGAGGGGCTATATCACCTCGCCCACGGTACGGTGGGGTGGAGGTGTACCTTTTTTTGTCTGCAAGGCTCCTTCCTAACTTGAGGAGCGATATCACCTCACACCCAAACAACTGATTTGGAGGGGGGGGAAACAAAGTGCTCCCCGATGAAAAACGCCATATCCTATGTATAAAACGGGGGGAAAAAATGGAAAACTTGGAGACAAAGGCTACGGTGGGGGGGTGGGAATACCCCGTTCCCACTCCCGGGTTTTGAGCCACGACTCGCCTGAGTGACTCTGTACCTCGCGGGAGGGGAGGGGGGGGGGGGGGGGGGGAACTTTAGGCGATTTGTTTTGGCGCAGCGTAGCTAAATCATTCCATTTACGGCTTAATATAGCAAACACAAAAAAAAGTGTCAAAGCCTTAAAACAACACCGCGAAGGGAACAGGGAGGGGGTCGGTCACTCGCGCGAGTGACCCCGAGCCACACAGCAACAAAAACAAGGTCACTCGTACGTGACTTTTCTCCTTACCTCTGGCCTTCGTCACAAAAAAGCCTCATTTTTTTTCTTCCAGCGATATTTTAGGTTAACCCCTTTCGAAGCCCCAAAACTCCCCTCCCTATACTAACATCAAGTAAAATTGTCCCAAAAAAGGGGTTTCCAAGGTTGTGAAGGCGTTAAGGAAGCCCGAAGTTTAGAAGCTATTAATAGTGCTACCTCAATCGTAGCAAGCGTCGGCATCGATCGAATCGCAACCCTGTATCTAGCAACCCTGGCGGGGAACCTTCATCCACTCGCGAACGTCGAAGCACAACCCAAAACCTTCACCCCGACCCTAGCTCGCGTGGTACGATAGCGGTGCACCACATTTTTTCTGAGGTGGTCCCTCACTGTCGGAGCTCAAGATACGTCCTTCTTGACCCAAAAAACTGATTTGGGAGAAAAACCAAAACTGCTAACCGGATGAAACTACCCACGGCCACTAGGTATTATACAACGAAGAGAACCATGAAAAACAGAATGGCCTATTTTTTTGACGATTTTGTGGGTTCAGCAGCCCCATCACCTCTCTTGTAGCACGAGTTGTAGCGCGAACCGCTACGGGAGACCATGGCGACAACAGGGAGAGACCGTGTTACAGGCTACCAAGGCTACTTGAGCGGTTGGGAGGAGATATTCCGCGACGGGAATGGCTCCTCCACGGTTGAGACCCTGTCAAGAAACAAATACTCCTGTACGGGGAGGTACAGGGGGGTAACCCCCCAGTCTTTCACCAACGTCGTCGGGTTTTTGAGTCACTCGCACGAGTTACTCTGTACCACACGCCGAGGGGGAAAAAAAAAACTAAAAAACTAGAAAAAAAACATTTTTTTACGCGATTTTCTTTGGCGCAGCGTCACTCGCGCGAGTGACTTCTGCAGGAAAAAACAAACAAACAAACAAACAAACAAACAAAAAAGCACTCCACGCGATTTTCTTGGCGCAGCGTCGTAGCTTTGCGTTCCGTTCCCGCGGGTTAACATAGGAAAAAAGTAAAACAGCGCGAACACTTTTGGGGGGGGGACAACCCGCGCGAAGGTCCCCGACCCACTGCAAAACAAATACGAAAAGTTACCCCCCCCCCCTACGGTAGCCTGAGTCGGGGACGTTCACTCTCTCGTGATTGTCGAACCTTAGTCCTGACCATGATCCTGACCGTAGCGCTAGCCCTCACGCTGTCACCAACCGTATCGGTACCCCCAACGCTTACTCCCAAATCCCAGCAAGGAGGGTCCTTCACTCGGTCGTGAATGCCGAACCCGAATACCCCCCCCCTTCCGCTCCCCCGCATCGCCCCTGCAAACGATTATGCCCCCCCCCTTCCCCCCCCCCCAACTCCTTCCTTAATCGGCCTTGCGAAAACTAAAACAAGGCACAGCAAATACCCCCCCCCCCCCCTGTCCCCGCCTCCAACCACCCCCCCCTCCCCTCATCAACGTTGCGAAAGCTAAAACAATGAATAAGTGCGCCCCCCCCCCCCCCCCGCCAGCCTTCCCCCCACGCGCATGCTACGGTAGAGGTATACCTTTTTTAGCCTGAAATGATTTCTGAATGATGGGGCTCCTTAACCCAAATTCGTCGGAAAATACGCCCCGTTTATTTTGCAATGGTTCTCGCATTGTGCACACCTAGTTCATGGTATTTTTCATCTGGTATGTAGCAGGTTTGTTTCTCTCCCAATCAGTTTTTGGGAGAGGTCTTGAGCTCCCAAAATTGAGGGGTAGTATCAAGAAAAAAAAAAGTGCACCTCTACTATTGTAGCACGCGTCTCCTCCTCACACACCCCTCCCCCCTAGTTTCGGCAGGCCAGGACTGCAAACCCTAAGCTGGACTGTCCCCTTCCCGCATCCACCCTTCCAAAACCAACATAACCCCCCCCCCCCCCCTCCCCCCCCCTCTGGATCCCTCCGCCCCTTCCTTTCGAGATTTAATAAACAAATCAAAAAATTTCCTCCCCCCACCCTCCCGCCCCCGCTCTCCCCTCGCCTTCCCGCCCCCCTCCCCTCCCCTCTCCCTTCGCCTTCGCCCCGTCCCATCATCATTTCGAAAGCTAAAGCTAACCCTGCCCTTCTCCCTCGCCCTCCCCCCCCCCCCCCTCCCCTCCGTCTCTCTCCCCTCTCCCGTTCTCCCCTTGCTCCTCCTTCCTCCTCCCCATTCCCCCCACTCTTCCCCTCGCCCCCCCTTTCCCTCCCCTCTCCCCCCCACCCCTGTCTTCCCTCCTTGCGCAATTACCCGTCCCCCCCCCCCCCGTCCCCCTCTCGTCCCCGCGTCCCCACCACCTCCACCCCCCGCCCTGCCCCACTCACGGTTGAGACAGGATCTCTCACTCCAAGTTGGACGAACCCCATCATCTGCAGCCGGTTGATCGACCAGCCCTTCGCCCACGGATAACCCAAATAACGCCCCCCCCCTTATGAGAATAGCGATAACGCTTGCACGAACAAAGAAATAGCCCCCGCATCATAAACCTCGGGAGCAATAAGAACATCCGGAACATGTCAAGACATCGGCAAGTGGGACCACCGGGAAATACTTCGGGCGCACGCTCTTGGCCGGGGGGGGGGGTTGAAACGATGCGGCATACTACTACAGACGTGCGGTTAAGACATGGCCTTCTGACAAAAACGCCAGGGGTTATCGTGTTTTTTTTTGGGGGGGGGGCGCTACAAAGTTCCAGTATATTGCCACGGCGGCAGGTGTGCGAAAAAGACACAACTCGTCGTCCAAAAAAAGGAAAACGTCATGTGCATCGGCGAGCGTCTCGCTAAACTCCTACAGTAGGGGGTGTGCCGATATAAGGCGGTCTGAGTAAGGCGGTATCCCGATACAAGGTGGTCTGAGTAAGGCGGCATTCCGATATAAGGCGGTCTGAGTAATGCAGTATCCCGACATAAAGCGGCCTGAGTAAGGCGGTATCCCGATATGAGGCGGTCTGAGTAAGGCGGTATCCCGATACAAGGCGGTCTGAGTAAGGCGGTATCCCGATACAAGACGGTCTGAGTAAGGCGGTATCAGGATATAAGGCGGTGTGAGTAAGGCGGTATCCCGACAGAAGGCGGCCTTAGGCCTTAGTAAGGCGGTATCCCGACATAAGACGGCCTGAGTAGGGCGGTATCCCGATACAAAGGCGGTCAAAAATCGCTTGGCGCGACTGGAGAATCGCACTCACAACCAAGACTGAATCAGGCGGCGTCCCCCGACAAGGCGGTTTTAGTGCTCTTCTGGCTCACCGCCATCTTGCTACCCTACTGTACCTGGTATAGTACAAAAAGAGCCTTAAGGCTGGTGTCCCAGCAAGGTGTCAAGCCTCCTATGCTCCAACTAGAAGCTCCTTGATTGAGGGATCCGTACAGTACTAATTACTGAGCTGTGTCCAAATCAGCAGCTCGCCGGCAGATCATGACGGCGACGATGACGATGACGATGACGATTGCAATGGGTGGTGATGGAGCCCAGATATACTGCCCATAGCATATACGAGGGTGTGTATGTTTTTTCCGGTTTTTTTAGAGAGTGGGGCGGCTTTTGGGTGCGGGAGGCTCTTTTTTATGGGGGGGGGGGATGTCCCTCCCTTCCTTCCCGTCCCCGATCTCCTCCAGCGGGCGAGGGGGGGGGGATGGTGGCGACGACAACGACGGGCCTCTTCGAGACGCTATTTATTTTTGCATTGCGGCGAGGTCTCGAAGGGTTTGTTTACCTACCGCCGAACGGTGGGTTGTGGGTGGCGTAGTAGATGGCTAGTAGTATGGCTTGTGGAAGGCTTGTGAATGGCTCGTGGGGGAAGTTGGGGCTGGCTTGGGGGTTTGTGGATGGTGGGTTGGTGGGTGGGTTGGTGGGTAGGTCGGTGCTCGCTCCACGTTAGTGAATGCTGCGAAAGCAGCAGCAGCAGCAGCAGCAGAAAGCAAAGGCAGCAGAGGCAGTAGTGGAAGAAGCAACGGCAGATTCAGCAGTTTTAGCATACCTGGGACAGCAGAAACAGGATTAGGAAAAACAGCAGACGCAGCAGGTAGGTGCATAGGATCAGAAGTAGACGCAATAGCAGCAGCAACAGCTATAGGAACTTTAGCAACAGCGGCAGTGTACTGCACAGATACTCCCCACTCACATGCACACGAACACGTACAAACAAAAAGGAAGCAGCAGCGCGCTGCATTGCATGCTTTTGTCGGACGGGATATATATATATATATATATTTCCGTGTTCGCGTTGGATCTGTCATAAATATCGACCTTGTCTGCAGCTGTCTATCGACTTACAACGCCTTTCGATTCGTCTGATTAAATGCGTCTCTCTTTAGTCCTCCTTGATTTCTTGTCTGTCTGTGTTTATCTGTCTGTCCGTCGGTCCTCGTTGCCGTGTCGGGTTTTTTTTCTGTCTGTCGGTTTTTGTAGTATTTCCGTCTGTCATGCGGCGCGTTTTGTCCTCGGGAGAAGAGAAACGGCGCTGCCGTGGTAATTCCCTGCCTTTGAGATTTTTTTGTCGATCGACGATGCACGGATAAGGACCGGTCCTGCAAGAGAAACAAAACCAAAATATTGGCGAATCTCAACAAAAATATAAATGTGTTCGTGATATTTTTTCGCGCGAAACGTGATGTTCGCTCACGAATCGTGACCCACATCAAAAATGAAAAAGCGAAAAAAAAAAAACTGCCACAAATGTACCTCTGGCAAAAAAAAAACAAACGATGGTCCGATTCTCGAGTTAATAACGCGTGATCTTGTTTTTCCGAAAACGTGGCCTCTACGAAATTAAAAATATTATAAAACAGGTTTCGTTTTTCGTCAGACGAAAATGTGTTTTTTTTTCGCTCGTTAGGAACGACGAACCGTCCTTAAGGAACAAAACAAATTGTGACGAATCCTAACACATAAACAAGGTGAGACCATTTCGCGAATCGGTGTAATATCCGTCACGTGAGCCGCGCGACATATGATATAACGAGAACTGTTCTATTTGAAAAAAAAAAGAAGGACGTCACCATTCGTGCCAAAGAAACGGGACACGACGCAAACTAACAAAAACAAATTGACCCCGCGTGACTTTCTTGTTATTTTAATCAGGATTTACTATTTTTGGTAAGAACTTGACCAGAGAAAATCCTTGCCGGAGCAGTTGCGCTGGGGTTCGAACCTCGGCTGGTGCGTTGCGCACAGACAGGCCTTCTTTCTGAGTCGTCGCAAATCGCAGAAAGTACCAGAGAGTCACGAATCGGCAAAAATCGACGACCACGAAAAAAAAAAAAAAAAGTTAAACCCGCCGTACACGGGGCGATAAAAACGAAGGCACGTACGAGTGGGGAAAGGGGGGGGGGGGGGGGAGAGGAAGGGGCGACGACTGCGACCACGGCATGTTGAGAATGCCGCGCGGAGGGTAAACAACTACACGAGTTGAGCTGGAGAAATAAAAGCGAGATGAAACAAGCCAAAAAAAAAACGACGAACGACCCCAGTCTGCAAGAAAAAGTCTACTGGGGCGTACTCATTTGTTGCTTGCCTTAGTCATTCGGGCTACAGCAGAGGGGGGGTCACTTTTGGGGCCTCTTTTAGTCGTGGCTGGGGGTCAGTCACTCGCCCCAGTGGCCCCCGTGTTCCTTTCTTTGTGGTCTTCCACTCGCCCCCAGTGACCCCCGTGTCCCCTTTCTTTGCGGTCTTCCATTCGCCCCAGTGGCCCGCGTTTCCCTTCCTTTGCGGTCTTCCACTCGCCCCAGTGGCCCGCGTTTCCCTTCCTTTGCGGTCTTCCATTCGCCCCAGTGGCCCGCGTTTCCCTTCCTTTGCGGTCTTCCACTCGCCCCAGTGGCCCGTGTTCCTTTCTTTGTGGTCTTCCACTCACCCCAGTGGCCCCCGTGTTCCTTCCTTTGCGGTCTTCCACTCGCCCCCAGTGGCCCCCGTGTTCCTTCCTTTGCGGTCTTCCACTCGCCCCCAGTGGCCCCCGTGTTCCTTCCTTTGCGGTCTTCCACTCGCCCCCAGTGGCCCCCGTGTTCCTTCCTTTGCGGTCTTCCACTCGCCCCCAGTGGCCCCCGTGTTCCTTTCTTTCTTTGCGGTCTCAAGCTTTCGTGAGCTGCATAAACTTTGCGATATGAATCCGCAATTAGGAATGAATGGGTGAGCCGCGCGCGCGCGCAAGCTTCAACAACAAAAAAAAATCGCCTACTAAGATAGCGTTTCAGCCCCCGCGTGTTGTACGGGGTCGCTCGTGCAAATGGGGGCAAGCCCCGACACCCCAAAACCTTGGTCTGGACGCATGATACGATAAAGAGGTATACCTTTTTTTGGCAATTTTGCTTTCTGAATGACGGGGATCCTTGACCCAAAATCGTCGGGAAAAAATAAATAATAGGACGTTTATTCGTTTTTAAATGATTTTCGTTGTGTACATAGGGCATGGGATTTTTCATCCGGTATATCATAGCAGTTTCATTTTCTCTCCAAAAAAAAAACATTTTTTTGGTAGGAGAGGTATTTTGAAGCCTTCCCAAAATTGAGGAACATTTACAGGAAAAAAAAAAAGTGGTACCGGTGCACCCTGGCTTTCTGAAAACTCCTCCGTGCAGAAGGTCCATACATACACGGAACACAGAAAAAGACTTGTGATCTAAAACACGGATGCGAAAAAACTTCCGATGGTGTGTTCAAACGATCCGACGGCGCGGCGTAAGCCGTACCCCGACGAATGGAATCGCAAACACCCAAAAACATCGGGGTAAGCTTTTCTTATCGTTATTGTCCTCCAGACGGCGACAACGCCCGCAAGTAAAAGGCAAGGCGCCTGGTTGAACGGGCTCTCAAAATCGGATCGCGGATCCAAGCGCGGAACGTGTTTTCTTTCGGTCTGCGTGCAAGAGAGGCCTACACTTGGGCGCTCGTCGGTCTACTTTCAAGCCCATACCCCCCCCCCCCCCCCACCCCTAGTCCCCGCCCCCCCGCCCCCTTCACTATTCTCCCCTCGGTGTAAGTTTTGCACCATTTCCCTGGCAAGATAGAATAGCTCTGTCGCGAGGAGTTTGCGCAGCAGGACATTTGGTACCCGCCCGACCCTTTTTGCGATAGCAGGTATACCATTTTTTTTTTTACTATTTTGAGTCGTTCTACGGTAGCCCCCCCAACACCCTTTTCTTTAACGAAATCGCTGGTTTCAAAACCAGCTCTCGATTGTTTCTCCTGAAAGACGGTGTCCCTCGACCCCCCGACGTCATCGATCGAAAGACCTTTGCACACAAGAAAATGTGTGGATGGTATGTTTTCGATAGTATCCTTCCTTGTGTCGAGCAGCCATGAAACGTTGGTTAAACAAAATCGCTGGTTTTTGGGGGGGCTATCGTAGAATCAGTCTTTTGTTTTCTGAACGACGGGGGGGCTCCTTTAACCAAAATTGTTGGAAAACACGCCCCATTAATTTTTTGCATGATTCTCGCTGTGCACCGTGGGAGGACGACTCACGGGATTTTTTTTATCCCCCCCCCTCCCGGGTATCATAGCAGTTTTGTTTTTCTCCCCCAAAAAAGAAACAGTTTTTTGGGTCAAGAAGGACGTGTCTTAAGCTCCCAAATTGAGGAACAAACCTCCGAACCCAAATTGAGGAACACACCTCCGAAAAAAAAGAGGCGCGCCGCTATCGCCGCAGGACGTTTTGTAACTGCCGTCAAGTTGTGGGCGTCATTTATAGTTGCCGGCGGACGAGACGCGCTTCGAGTTATTCTCCGGTACGGGTAGCACTTTTTCGAGCGAGACGTTTGAGCCATCCCACGGTGTAGGGTTTGCAGTTGTCGGATAAACTAACAATGTACCTGGTTGTCCGATCGAAGCTCCTCGAGCGAGGAGCTATCAGTTGTATGTACTCTGTGGTCTAAAATCGTTTCACCAGAGGGTACACGCACGTGATTTAGGACAAAGGCAGGCATAGTACAAGCTTGGTCGGGTTGTGCGAACAAAACGGGTGCCTCGTGTCGATGAAGTCATGTAGTACCATCGGGTGAGATACTGAGCTAGCTCCTCATGATAGGAGCTCAAAAGTTTCCGCTGTAAACACCTCTACCGTGCGCCTCCGGTCGAGCTCCCCAAATGTAGAACTATGGGGGTTAGAGAAGCTTCGGTATGATAATTTTACGGGAGTGATTGCTCTTCTAGGACTAGCTAGAGCGCAGAGAAAAATATACGGTCGGGGGGCGGGGGGTCGCGCGACCGAATGTCTTTGAAAGTCATGTTTCAGGGGGGGAGAAAATTATTGAGCTCCTCGTGTTACGAGCTCGGAAACTTACCGCCGCACCGTGCTAGCGCAAGGAATGACTCTCTGCGGTGCCTTTGCTAGGAGGCAATGCCCGCATCACGGTGGGACCCTCGCACCAGAGCGTGCCCGTACACTGCGTGGACAGAGGTCATGTGAGAGAAGAAGCGCTTTTCATCGCACGCACCAGATACTGACGGCTGCTACACGACAGAGGCTTGTTAGGCAAATGAAACACATATCCTGAACGTCGGAAATCCTTCGCTCAATATCGCGGGAAAATGCTGTCACACAAATGCTTGTTTTCGCATTTTTTTTCGCATCTGGCCAAGGGTACGACACGGGGGGATGTTATGATGAAAATTTCATTATGAAATACGCCCCCTTGATTATTATTTTCGCCCTCCGACAACATAGCGTAGATGCCGTTCCGATGTAAATCGAACATCCTTCCATAAAGCAGCAGCAGTAGTACAGTATATGAAGTCGAATGATCGCACCATAACGCAGTGGTATCTTCCGCCAACCATTTGCCCATTTCCTTTCCCCACATCTTCTCTTTTATCCACTGTTTCCTTTCCCTATATATGTTTTAGCTGAGACTTTCCCTATATATGTTTAAGCTGAGATTCTATCTTAATCCTCATCAACATTGCCACCCCAGGCCAGTGGCCGTAATCCTCTCGATTCTTCCTCCCTTCCCCGCGCGGCCTGACGATTCCTCAGATATAGCCTATACCGATGAACTCTCCGCGAAATCGCGACCTGAGTGGTCACTGAGATGATCTGGAATAGGCGATCCTTGCACACGCCTTTCCGCGCTAGGGACGATGCGTCCGTCCCTCCAACGACGCTTGCCGCGCCACCTGATCGATCAGGTCGCTGCCTTCTTTACCGAGGCACCTAAAGCTTTCCACCGCGAGGGTGGCGAGTTTGTAGCTGCGCTCGTCGAAAGACACCTGTCCCGGACGAGCGTAGTGGTTGCGCTTGCGCGCCTCGGAAGTGGAAGCCGCTAGTCCGTTTCGATCCGCGCTTCCTGCGCGCATGTGGACCCCCTGCTTGTGGGTCCGCATACGTGACGTCGAGGAGCATCGACTTGTCGCGATACTCCGATGCCGTAGCATCTCTCAGTCCACCTGCCTCAATCACGATGTCCATTCGCAAATCCCTGTCTGCGTGGAACGGGGCTCCGCTTTCCACCTGGTGGCGGATAAACACGCTCATAACAGTGCGGGAGAGCTGTTGGCACAAGGGGTTGGTGCTGGTTCACTTGCGCGCCCGATCGGTAAAACAATCGTGCATGTCGCGTATTAACCTCCGCTTCACCGTAAAATGGGCACCTTGCCACCAGGAATTCCTCCATCCCCAGAAATCCCTTCCCCGCAGTCACGAACTCTAATGCAGGGATGGTTCTGGCTGAGTCTACAGGCCTCGCCCTTAGAAAGACGGTAGCCCCTGATCCCGATCGACTAGCTTTATTCGATTCCACCAGAGCCCCGGATGGCTTCTAAGATCGGAGGCACGTGCCTCCGATCTATTTCCTAACTTTTCCGAATATAAAACGCCAACCTTATCATACGAACCCCATCCAAATGATCTCAAATTCGGATAATAATCACAGGCCTTTCGAGGCCGTATCTTAACAAGGTGCACACCTCTACATCGTAGCACGCGTCTGGCCCAAAAAATGCAAAGCCCCCACCGCGAAATGCCTCTGTACATTGACGCGTGCTACGATAGAGAGGTATTGTACCTTTCTTTGGCTATTTTTCTTTCTGAATGACGGGGCTCCTTAACCCCAAATTGTCGGGGGGGAAAAAAAATAATAGACCGTTTCGTTTGCATAGTTCTCTCGTTGGTTGTGTACCTAGACCACGGGATCGTTCGTCCGGGGTCATCTAGCAATTTTCATTTTTCTCCCCAAAAAATCGGTTTTTGGAAGTGGTCTTAAGCTCCCATTTATTTTGAGGAACCACCTCAGAAAAAAAAGGGGGGGTGCACACCTCTATATCGTAGCACGCGCGTCTGGAGAAAGGGTGCTACGATATAGAAGTGTACCACTTTTTTTTGTTTTTTTTAGGTTCCTCTTCTCTTTGGGAGGTTAAGAAACAAACCTTCTTGACCCCAAAAGCTGAGATATTTGAAAAAAACAAAAAACAAAACAAGACAAAAAAAAAACTGCTTTATCGCGGATGAAAAATCCCCTACGGCTTAGGCACACAACGAAAGCCATGCGCCAAAGAAAAAGTATGTCTCAGGGACAATTTTGGAGGGTAAGGACCGCCCGTCATTCAGAAAAAAAACAAGGCAAAAAAAAAATGCAAAAAAAAATCTAGACCCTGAGATGCCTCTGTATATACTCCGAAGTAGTATAGCTGCCATCTCGGCACACCATATGCTGGGTGCAAAATCTACCACACGCACGCTGCCCCGAGACACGGTATGCTTTGTTTGCTCTTGTGGACCCCATTTAACGCCTTTCTTTGGAGCCGCCGAACCCCTCCCTATACTAAATCCAAGTAATTTTGTCCCTCAAAAACGGGTTTCCAGTTGTAAAGGGGTTAACACGCGTGCTACGTACACGATCATCGAGGTGCACAACTTTTTTTTTTTGCTTTTGGGGTTTCCTCGATTTGGAAAAGGTCATAACCCCTTTACAACTGGAAACCCGTTTTTGGGGAAAAAATACTTGGATTTAGTATAGGGAGGGGTTAGGGGGCTCTAAAGGGCTTAGCCTGATTTCGGGGAGAAAAATCAAACCGCCCTCGCAACACTCGGATAGAACATTCCATCTGGCCAAAGGTTCGTATATACAACACTGAGAGTTGATATCGTGCAAAAAAAAGTGCATACGTACATACACATTTTTAAATTTCCGGTCGTTTTGGGGCTAAGGAAGAAGCCCCTTCGTTCAGACACCATTTTCAGACGAAAAAAAACTGCTACCTCTGTGTCGCAGCACGCGTCCCCATTGAAAACGACCAAAACACGACGAGTATGACATCTTGACTGCTGTGGCGCGTGATAAGCACACAGTCATGCAGCGTACGTAACATTTGACCGCGTCCTTTGCCCATTATTTTTCTTTCATCACGCGGTAGAGGTGCAGCAGTTTCTTTCCCAACACTACCCACCTCAATTTGGGAGCATAAGACCTCTCCCAAAAAATGATTTGGAGGCGGGGGGGGGGGGGGGGGGGAACTGCTACATACCCCGGACGAAAAATCCCACATGGCCTGGGGGACACAACAACACGAGAATCATGCAAAAAATAAATGGGGCCGTATTTTCTGACGATTTTGGGTTAAGGAGCCCCCGTCATTCAGAAAACAAAATTGCCAAAAAAAGGTATACCTCTATCGTAGCACGCGTCGTCGGTCGTGGAGGGTACAGCAGGGGTCCCTCACCAAGGCGGTGGTGTGCTATAGATAGCAATGTGACCGCGTTATTATCGGGGGAAGCTGTCTTTTTTTTCGTGTTCCAGGTTAGAGTCATCCCACGGTAGGGGTTGCAGTTGTACGATTGCGCCAAAAGGTCCCCGGGCGATTGAGTTCCTCATGTGAGGGACTGCCGGTCAATGAAGTAATTTCACGAATACATTTATTTTTAGGACTAAGTCATAGAAGCTTGGTCGGGTTGTGCGAACGAATGCCTTCGAAGTCATTTTGGGGGTGAGTTATTGAGCTCCTCATGTGAGGAGCTCAGGGACGTTCTGCTGCAGCAACCCTATCGTGGAATGGCTCGTTATGAGTGTATCTCTCTCCAATCGCGCCTCGAGCGAATTTGACCGCCTTATTATGTGGGGATACCGCCTTACTCAGACGGCCTTATTGGGCGACCCCCTACTCAAAATGAAGCTTTCAACGAGTTGAGGTGGGGTATTTAGGTCGCCCCGGTGGCGTATCAGGTTGTCCTCGAGCCTGGTATAGGTCAGTTTCGTGAGTTCGAGTCCCCCCGAGTCCATACTCGTATAAATTGGTGGGGACTTTTATATTTCTTGTGCACAAATTGGCTTGCGGAAAGCGCGAGAGCGTGAGTTAGCAACACTCGATGAGAAAATCGATGAGCAGTGGGATTGCTGAACTCTATGCGCGATAGAAATTGAAGGCAATAACCGGGGGGGGGGGGGGGGGGGGGAGAAGGGACGACACCTGTGACCACGGCTTGTCCAGAAGCTGGAAAGTAAAAAAGTGCGCGAAAAAAATAAATATGTATATACTCGTGTATATATGTGTTTGTTTTTTTAACAGAACAATATGACCCCTCCCACTATGAAAAAACTCACCCACATAGTATATTACAAGTACCAACAACGCAGCTTGCAAAGATGAGTATTGACCCGAAATTCGTCGAACTCACGGCTGACGTCCTTGAAATATTTTTATAAAATAAACAAATAAATGGACTTAAAGTGATGATAAAGGGGGAAAAAAAACGGTCGACTGGGGTAAGCAACAACGGTTTAGGATACATACAACACCGCTTTCAGATTGTTGTTCAGCGTTTGACGAACACGCTGGCTACTGCCGTGACAGACATTTGCGTATCTAGGAACTATACTGTGCGCGGGGCAATAGGGAGCGAGTTCTCTCTGTTGTTTATAAACATAATTTCTAATACCGTCAGCGGTTAATTCGACCAGTTGAGTGGTGGATACGTTGGTGCGTGGGCCACGTGAGACCATGGCTGGCAACGAGTGTGCGCCGAGCATCTAATAAAAATAAAATCAGCATTTGTATCACAGCATTTATTTGTATCATCATGTAATAAGGATCGGTCTCATTCTTTCAATATTAATATATTAAAATCCCAAATCCCCTCTCCGCTCCATGTACAGAATGTGTCGCACCCATCCACCTCCCTCCAACTGCCTCGTAAAGACTACGATCTCTTGCTTCTCTTGAGTCGGCCGAACAGCCTCCCAGCTCATCACGAAAGATGCCAGGAGGGATTCTTACCACTTCGTTCCAACATTTTCAAAACAGGCAATAACAAGCTTCCCCTAATTTCGCTTTCAAGTAGCAGCAAATTTTCAAATTCATCTCAACAGTTCGCCTTGACAGGTTCCCGTCCTGTCGCGGGATTCCCATTGCCTTTGGCTGGCGCCAAACTTCTACCACCACTGTGTGCGAAAATATCATGACCATTTTGTGTACATATTAATATCAGAAAGGTCCTTATATCCGCGGACAGGGTGGGGCTTCTACCACCACTATGTGCGAAAATATAATGACCATTTTGTGTACATATTAATATCAGAAAGGTCCTTATATCCGCGGACAGGGTGGAGTAGGTTTCAGGGAGGAACTCGGCCTTAAACCCATCTGGGGCAGGAAATATTTTCCCTTGACTTGCATGTCCGCTGACATGTTTGCCCCCATCCCCTCACCGACAACGCCTCCCCGTAGTATCCCACCGATACATCACTTCCATTTCCCCGTCCCTTTCGTTTCATGTTTCGCAAAACGAAGCCAGCCGGCCAGGGGTGGCGGGCGGGGGGGGAGGGCGTAGGAGAAACAATGCCCTTGTCGTGGCCTACCCACTCTGACAAAAATCTACTGCTGTGTTTTGTATCGTATCTGATCTTCCCCTTGTAAAGTATAAGTACGTAAGAGTACTATTTCCTGACATTTTTTTTTTTCAAAACGTGGCTAACAAAACCCCGCCGCGTCCCCCTCGCCGCTCGACCCCACAGTCTCCCTCAGTAAACGGCACGATAGCCTCAGCAATCATGGAGCCACGGCGTCGGAAAATATGTAACGATGGCCTCAACAAATCAGGGTCTGGAGGAAAGAAGCACAGAAAAAAGCTTTATTGGTATGTACGTACGTGCCGGTGTGCACTCACGCGCACGCGTGCAAAACGATCTTCTCGTCGAAACAAAAGTTTAAAGAAAAACATCTCGGGCCGACCCCATCAAAAGGGGCAGAGGTGTTCGCTGCTCACGAGGCAACCTGGAGCAAACACGGCTCACCGCAGCGCTTTCACTCCACGACCAAACAGAAAAATCGTCTGCATTTGCCTTGGATGATGCCAACCTAGGTACCTGGAAAGGCTGTGGTGTGGAGCACCCGGCCATTACACCCTTGATAGCGCGGGTTTCCCCTTGCTTGGCATGTCTCTTGACATATTTGCCGGGGACGGGGGGGTCCGTTCCCCCCTGCTTCGCTTACCGACCGAGGGCATAGGGTGTCCTTATTCACTGTTCACGGGGAAGAAAACGCCCCCCCCCCCCCCCCCCCCCTAACGTCTACCGCATC